>CM042250.1:9189395-9789395 GCA_023566225.1 Romanogobio albipinnatus | reverse complement strand
AATGGAAGATGAGTGTTTCATTAAAAATCTAGGGCACTGCTTGTACTTGTTAATTGGTCACTGAATACTTCAATAAATATAATGTAAACAAATAACCAATTAGGGTATTAAACATTAAACTTTTTTTTATTGTGAACGATATGCCTATATAGTTAAACCCAAACTGTCTGACTTAGGAGGCTAAGAATATGGTAGATAAATTATGTAAGACAGAAAATGCATAATTCAGAATTTCAACAATGCATGATTTGCATAATGTCTGCAATAGTTTGCCAAGTTATCCAGTGAAGAAAAAGTGCGATAGGCATTTCATTGCCCAGGCAAGTTTGACAATTTTCTAAAGATATTTTTGGTTTTCATATTATGTTTTTGAAGAATGGCCTGACTAAGACTGTTTTGACAGAAGAGACAAACACATTGAAAGTGAAAGATGGCTGATTGATATTCAGACGTTTGCTTAAACGCATTTGAATAATGACCGTGAAGATACATCGTTCAGCTATTCTTGGTGGCCATGAATTATTAAGTAAGGGAATTTACCTCTTTGGTACAAAGCTATTAAACATGCCTTTGACCTGCATTTTTGGATCTGTGCCTGATACACACTTGCATGCATTTATTTTGTGGACATTTTACAGTAACCAATTTGATCTAAGTGGTTATCCAATTTATCATACTTTTTTGTACATAATATATTCATTAGCAAGACCTTCAAGCATTAAATGAATGATTAATTTGTAATGCTTAAGTAATTGTGTGTTTTTGAGCCTAATGGGAATATGTTAAGACATCTGCGGTTTTAACACTCTTTTAATGTGTCTGACCTCTTGAGGAGTTTAGTTTAATTTACAACAGTGACTTGCATATAAATGTGCTGATACACATATACTATATTGCCAAAAGTTTTGGGATGCCTGCCTTTACATGCACATGAACTTGACATCCCATTCTTAATCCGTAGGGTTTAATATGGATTTGGCACCCTTTGCAGCTATAACAGCTCCAACTCTTCTGGGAAGACTTTCCACAAGCTTTAGGAGTGCATATACTGTAAGTGTTTTTGTGAGGTCAGGCACTGATGTTGGACGAGAAGGCCTGTGCAGTCTCAGCTCTAATTCATCCCAAAGGTGTTTGATTGGGTTGAGGTGCAGGCCAGTCCTCAACACCAAAATCGCTCATTCATGTCTTTATGGACCTTGCTTTGTGCACTGGTGCGCAGTCGTGTTGGAACAGCTGCATGCTTTACACCACTGCATCCAACGCTTTGCATTGCACTTGGTGATGTAAGGCTTGGATGAGCTGCTCGGCCATGGAAACCCATTCCATGAAGCTCTCAACACACTGTTCTTGAGCTAATCTGAAGGCCACACGAAGTAGCTATTGACTCTGCAGAAAGTTGGTGACTTCTGCACACTGTGCGCCGCAGCATGTGCTGACCCCGCTCTGTGATTTTATGTGGCTTACCATTTCGTGGCTGAGTTGCTGTTGTTCCCAACTGCTTCCACTTTGTTATAATACCATTAACAGTTGACTGAGGAATATTTAGTAGTGAGGAAATTTCACGAATGGACTAATTGCACAAGTGGCAACCTATCATGTTACCATGCTTGAATTCACTAACCCATTCTTTCACAAATGTTTGTAGAAGCGTCTGATTTATACACCGTTGGCCATAGAAGTGATTGAAACACCTGAATTCAATTTGGAGGGGTGTCCCAATACTTTTGGCAATATAGTGTTATCTCTAAGTGTATGTAGCTTGTCTGCTGAGATGAAGTCAAATTGTGTGACATGTCTGCTAAAATGTTGTTTTTCATTTTATCTTCCTTGGTAACTATATTAGCAAGCCTAAGATGTGTCTTTTCACAAATATGAAGTCTCTCTGATCTTGACTTTCCTTTAGGCAATGTCAGTAATAATATCATGAATCATCACAGCTGGATTTGAAACAAAACATCATGAACTGTATCACAATGCCTCGAACCAGAGAAATGCATCACGACTTTGAGGCTTTGGGTGACAACATATACGATGGCACCATTTGCATACTAATAGACGCTTTTCACAGACTGGGATGACACGTTTTAACGGTCATCAATATCGTAAATCCTGCAACGTTTTCATAAAAAAAAAAAAAAATTGACATTTATAACATTAATACTTTGTATTTTATTGCTTTTGCATCAAATTACAAAAACAAGTTACCGCTGCTGTGAGGGTGTTTCTTATACAATGTCTATGGGAGTGATGATAAAAATTAACATATTTCACTCTTTTGACTGCCGTTATCAATCTCACTCTATTTTTTCCCTCTTTTTGAAAGTTGTGAAATCACTATTGTGGCGTTTTTCTTTTGCTATTTGAGCAAATGGGCACACAAAAAAAATATTTTATGTATTCGCTCATTCACAGCTATAATATTTAACCTAACTATGACGACTTCCGCGCTGAGAAACCCGGAAATGTGAAAAGGGTCTATAGTAAGTTTCTACATGCATACATACCAAATAAAATGTCTATACCCGGAGAGAAAGAGGTATTTCTATGATAAGACAAATTATGTATTCTACTGCCATTAGTAATTGCAAATGCCAGTAATACTTAAACTCTGAGTATATTAATTTAAATACTTCATCCATTGGCAATAATCAAAATCAAGCATTCCAAAGAGTCACTTCTACTGGCAAATTCCCCACTCCTGGGTTCATGTGTGTGTGCTGAATTATACATTTTTTTAGTAACAGAGGACATGTTCAATTGTGTATTACTTTAAGGGGTAATTCATCCTTAGCAAAATGGGTTTTCAATAAAACCTAGCTGCCTATGTGGTAGAAAGGCAAATTATTTTGACATTTTGCTACCTGACTAGAGAAAAGGTAAAAATGCCATTTGTCTTTCTTTCTTTCCTTTTTTTTTTTTTGGAAGAAAACTTCAACTCTTAATGCACTAGGGATGTTGCCTGCTACCATTGGATAGGCTTGACCAGATTCAAATACTGGCGTGCTTGCTTGAGTAGGAAATACTTATTAGAAAACTTTTAGTCACAATGGTGTCAACTTATTGTTATTGTTATATTTTTCCCGGGTGCAAGAATTCAAAAGCTTTGTCCAAAATTGAATACTTACTATATAGTATGTGAAAAACAGTATGCCAATAGAGTAGTGTGTCTGAATACATAGTATTCGAAAAACATTAGGCAAAAGTACCCGTATTACCTACTTCCGGTGAGAAAGTTTGTGAAGTAAGTTCAAATTCACATAGTACCTACTCAGACAGTATGCAATTTTGGACGCACCGAAAGAGTAAGGCTGTGTCCGAAATCGCATACTATCCTGAGTAGGTAATTATTTTGAATAAGTAATTACTTCATGGCCGCTAAAGAAGTATGTTCTAAATAGTATGAGTATGTGTAGTATGAATGTAATCCAGACGTACTACATTCACCATGTTGTCATTATTACCAGCGTCAGTTACGTCGCTTCACCTCCATACTTAAATCCTCTCCTGTGGCTTCATGGGATAGTAAAGTGTCCATTGTTTGCACACTTCAGAATCTCGCCGGAAAAAGGAGGTCATCCGGGTGCTTTTTACCTACTCTTTATGAGTACTGCGAATGAATGCTGTTTTCCACCTACTATATAATAGGGAAGTATGCGATTTCGAATGCAGCCTAAATGTTTAGCAGGAGTGAGTTACTTTCAGTTTCCATTGAAAGATGCAACGCTTTGCAGGCAGTGTCTAAATGCTGCAAAGAAGAGTAAAATACAACGGAAAATCTGAAAGTGAGTTAGTTAACACAGTGTTTTAGGCCAAGTAGAGTGGAAAAACTGAAAGAAACTGCTATTTCATAAGTTAATTTGAAGGACAGGTAGCAAAAAAAAATTTTTTATATACAGTGTGTTATTTTTTACATATACTATGGACTTGCTATGGAAGCTTGTTTCCGGCACAGAATAAAAAATAAAAAAGGTAATTGCGACTTTTTAGCTCACAATTCCGACTTTTCTTTCAACTGCATGATATAAAGTCAGAATTGCGAGTTATAATGTCCAATGCTTGCTGAGGGGAAAAAAGACTGACTTTTTTCTCAGAATTGAGTTTATATTTCACAATTCTGACTTTATAACATGCAATTGAGAAATACAAGTCAGAATTTTTACAAATTTTTCCCCTCAGCATTGGACATTATAACTCGCAATTACGAGTTTATATCTCACAATTCTGAGAAAGGAAGTAAAAATTGCGAGTTATAGCCTAAAGTCAGAATTACGTGATAAAAACAATATAGCAATTACAAGAAGAAAAGTCTGGGGAAAAAAGAATTGTGGGTTAAAAGGGGCAATTATCTTTTAAAATGTTGTATTCTGTGCATAATATATTTGCACATTTCTAAACTAGAAATCAGTATTCAAAAGTTTTGAAATAGCTAAATTTGTACCTTGCCAGAGAAGTTGCAAATCGACTAATTAACAGCCTGTCGAATCTTCATTCTGTAAGCAACCTATTTTACTGCAAGGATAAGCAAACGCTTCCTCAGGGAATAAGTCAATCACTGTAAGACGAAGATCCTATATAAAAATGCTAATTTATAAATAAACTATGTTATGTTGCACATGACCACATTTAAATTAGCCCTGGACATTATTTTAGTTCCATTAATATTCAGCCCCAGTTGTTGACAACAGAACGTCTTGGAAGATAGAATCTGCAGCTGAGACCAATTAGCGAGAAGAGAAACATGAGCACGGTGTATATTTGCAGAGCAAGAGGGTTGCATGCAAGGTTATCTGTACTGCACAAAGGACGAACAGCCTCCAAGGTACACATGATTACGTGCTCTGCACCTCACTGATCCTGAGCTAGTACACTAATGATGGTACAGTATGTGTGCTTGTGTTTTATGTGTTAATAATTATTGTATTCCGGAATTGACCTTGGTCACCAAGCTAAATTTGTTGATACTGGCAACCACATGGTTTATAGAAACAACAACAACAACAATAATAATTTTTCTTTTATTATTTTACCTTATGCTACCCTCTCAAAATTAGTGCATGCCTGCCTGTTCATGCCCCCTAATGTCATTGCAATTCCTTTTTTGTTTGTGCGTGTGTGTGTGTGTGTGTGTCTGCTAAATGTTACAACAAAGTAATATAAATTGATTGTTTGCAGCACTAAATTGATGGTGTACAGTCTTTGGCCGCCCAAACTCACCTTGGGTTTGTACTGAATTACAGTTGCAAGCACTTTAGCACTTATTTTGGAGCAATTATTCAGAGCAAAAGAAGCTTTTAATGTCAGGTTTAAAATGGCCAAACCGACAGTTACAACACATGCTTTATCATAGCTGTGTTTTAGACTTAAACGCAGTATTCTGCACTGTTCTTATTGATTGCCTTTCCTCCTATGAAGTCAATATAAAAAAAAAACCACAAACAGAGCTATTTCATAGCTCTTTAAATTTCTTTCAAAACATGTATGCAAAATGTAGCAATTGTTAGACTGGAGCCTGTACATCAAATCGTAATACAGTACATCATATTACTTAATACAGTTGAGACTGTCTTTCAGCATAGAAATGGGTGTGACGCTAAGCCCAAAAGATTAACAAGAGCATGGGAGGAGTACAATAGAGTATGGGAAGAAAAAATCAGGGTTTCCCCTTTTTTCTTTTGGGAAAATCATGAAATATTTGATAATCTACCCCACAACATGGATTAAGAGGCTGATAATGTCTCCCGCGACCCGTTTATTATTTAATTACCTATATGCCAGAAGACTCAAGTACACTACATACACCGATCAGGCATAACATTATGATCACTGATAGGAGAAGTAAATAACACTGATTATCTTTTCATCACAGCACCTGTTAGTGGGTGGGCAACCCGCAAGTGAACATTTTGTCCTCAAAGTTGATGTGTTAGAAGCAGGAAAAATGGCCAAGTGTAAGGTTTTGAGTGAGTTTGACAAAGGCCAAATTGTGATGGCTAGAAAAATGGGTCAGAGCATCTCCAGAACTGCAGCTCTTGTGGGGTGTTCCCGGTCTGCAGTGGTCAGTATCTATCAAAAGTGCTCCAAGGAAGGAACAGTGGTGAACCGGCAACAGGGTCATGGGCGGCCAAGGCTCATTGATGCACGTGGGGAGCGAAGGCTGGCCCGTGGTCCGATCAAACAGACGAGCTACTGTAGCTCAAATTGTTCAAGAGGTTAATGCTGGTTCTGATAGAAAGGTGTCAGAATACACAGTGCTTCGCAGTTTGTTGCATGGTATTTAAAAATACTATTTCAGTCTTTCTACTTAAATATTTCACATTTAATTTAGTGTGTTTATTGTCATCTTTTGTAATTATTTGTGAAATGTAATAACAATTTCTGAATAAAAGTAGTTTCAAAGTAAATCCTACACCAAATTTTTTTGTGAACAGTTTTTGCTCTTTATGGACACTTATGTATTTTGCTGTTAAAAGTCACTATGAAATCAAATTTGTAATGGAATATTGCAGCATTTATTATAAATGATTTATCCATACACATAACTGTCTTTTAAAAATGAAAGTGCCCTCAAAATCGAATCAAAACAACTTCCCCTCTTTTTGCAGCGACATCTCTTTTTTTCCTCTGATGACGTTTACTGGCGTGAGGGCGGGGCAACCTGTCACTCACATGATATCACAGCAGTAGCAAACCACAACAATCCAACGATCAATTCCTGATGGACAAAATCTAGTCCCGCTCTACTTTTTTTCCTTGTTCAAGAAGCCGTTTCACTCAAATATACATCACAATAGGGGGGGAAGTCTATCACGGTTTCATGGCAACTGTATTGCAATACATCATTTTGGTCATAAGTTTACAGGTAACATTTTTCACCTGTAAGTGAACCAAGAGCTGGCAGAAATGTCCTCTGTTGAACTAAGTTTGGCTTCATCTCACTTTTAGTTGACTTTGTGAAGCATGTCTCATCGGGCAGAGTGAGTCATCAAACTTGCCTTTGGCAATCCGGATGATAAACTGCAAGAATCAGATGTGATGACGACAAAGATATTTTACTCAACTTTTAAACAGTATAATGTTTGCCCTGAATCCAAACATGAATAGTGATGGGATCTTTTCACAATTCTCAACATTGTAAATAGTCAGACCACCATGACCAAAATCCCGCTGGCATATGGCAGTTACAAGGCTGATTTGTTATACTTATCAAGAATGTTTTGCCTGTGGATTGAATTTACGCTGAACATAACAGGTTCACTTACACAGATGAGCCATGTTTGTTAGTGAAAATATCATAGTGGCTGATTCTCGTTTCGTTTTATGTGCGCACAGTGATGAACTGAATGTGAGTATTCCTTTTTTGTATGTAACGTTACTGTAAACTAGTCTTATTAGATATAGATTTAGCCCTGTTCACAAAAGTATCATCTTGGGTGTTTATTTTATGCATTCTCAGCACATTCTGATTCTTTTAAAATCCTTTATAAGTATTGCTCTACCACTGGAAATTCCCTTTGTTGGTGAAGCCTTCATCTGCCAAGATGTATTTCCCAGGCTCCAGCAGGTCTCAAAAACCTACAAGACATCTCTAACTTTATCCTTTGTAGAGCTTCAAAATATTTATGCATCTTGTTCAAATGGGGCAATTCATCCTCAGCCCTTCAATCCTTGTGTAAATATTCTTGAATGAGTAGGTTCTTGGCAGGATTTTTACAGTTTCACGTTTTATTTCTGTGCTTCAACACAGGCCACATTAGGGTCACATTAGGATACGCTAAATACAGGAGTAAATGTGTTATGACCTGATCACATATTTAAACTTCTTATGATCTGATCATTCAAACCACATTTGGAGGTAGTCAGAATTGCATTGGTAACACTTTAGTTTAGTGTAGCCCCGTTTCCACCAAAATTACCCAGAACAATTTGTCCCAGGAACTCCTTTTCCCCCAGACCTGTTGCTGTCTGCATTTCCATTGCGGTCTAAAGTACCGTGAAGATTAGTCCGGTGACGTAGGACTGCGCGCGACTTTCCAGAGCCCTCTGGATTTCGTCCTCTGCAAATAAACTTAAAGGTGCCCTAGAATTAACCTTGCCATAGTTAAATAACAGGAGTTCAGTGCATGCAAATCACATACAGTGAGTCTCAAACACCATTGCCTCCTCCTTCATATGTAAATCTCGCTTGTGAAAAACACCACAGAAAAATAGGCGAATCTCAACATAACACCAACAGTGATGCAATCGTCGGGATCATTAATATGTACGCCCCCCAACATTTGCATAAGCAAGCACATGTTCACTATCTGGCGAAACTGTGCAGCCGTATCATCTCTGCAGGTAAACAAGCGTCACACGAGGATAGCGAACATGGCAGATCATGGACACCGATGTTATGTTCCAGGCTGTGCAGGGGATGTGAAGACGTTTCATACTCTTCCCACAGATAAAACATGTCAATAGGCATGGTTGATGTTTATTTATAATCGGATACCGCAACAATTTAATTCAAAGTTGTTAGTTTGCTCAGCCCATTTGACCACGGACAGTTTTTCAAACCTGGAACAATATCAAGCAGGCTTTGCTCAGCGTCTGACACTGAAGAAAGGGGCAATTCCAACCATATTCCTGCAAGCAGTGAGTGATTTTATCCACTTCTTGACTGTCTAAACCATTTCTGATTAAATTGAAAGTTTCTTAGAGAGACAACATTAACGATAATATTCCTGTTGTTGTCTATATCCAACGCAAGATGCTATACAGTAAGAATAGGATAATCCAAGTAGCTTACATAACTAAATAGTATGTCTAATGACAAAGGTTAATATTATTTCATGCCAGTGTTGTCATAAATTACAAAATACAACCATAGATACGTAACATACTATGTTAGTTTAGTTGCTTACACATAGCTCACACGATCCTTCTAGTAATTTGATATTTATTAATTTATATTTTTGACAGCTGAAGTATTTTAAATCAGTACTCTACTGTCAAACTCAAACGTTACTGTACAAACAACATATTTAAGCGCTACCCAGTTTGTGATTCAAAGTGAAGACGCTATCATTGTAAAATCATACAGGGACACATTACAATAATTAAAATATTTTTACAATGCTAAAAAAGTTGTGACTGCTGATGTGTATATTTAATGCTATATGCTAGTTATCATTTAGGCTGAAGTTCTGGTACGGACGTAATGATTTTGCAGATTCCTAATTAAAATAAAGACTTAACTTACCATTCAGAAGCGTTCATTTCCAATCTCAAAACATGTTGTTGTTCATCAAAATCTGCATCTTCATCAGAAACAGGCTCAAACATATAAGGTTGAATGCCTAATCTCTCCATCGTCAAGACGGTCAGTAAAGTTGTGCCTGCTATCATTGAGCCGCAGTGAAACAGCCAATCAGAGCAGAACTCAGCATTAATATTCATGACCCTTCCAAATAAGGCAAAAACAGACCATTTCATCCTAAATGGACCTGTAAAACCGTATTTTGACAATTATTGACCTTAAATAAGCCATATACCCTCTATGTAGATACCAGAGAACAATTTAAAATGTTGTTTCAAATCATTCTAGGGCACCTTTAATAAAGCCTGAACCTCATCGTCGGTCCATCTGTAGTATTTTTAAACTCCATTGTTGCTAGCAAACGACTCTTACTGCACGCACCACAACAGACTGTGAAATAAAATACTGCGTGAGCTCAACCAATCAGCATTTTCAGGGCCCCTGAAAGTTCCTGAACTTTGAAAAAGTACTACCTTGCAAGCAGGGCTAGCCTGGATGCAAGCGAACTTAGCCCCGTCTACAACATTTGAGGTCGGGAAGTTTGGTCTGGACTTGATCCGTTGTGGAGCAACTATGCTCGAACCAGAGCTGTTCGGACCAATCAAATTGTCAGGGCGGGCTTTAGACGATGATGGACAGATGATCAACAGTAACGTAATCATCACGTCACCAAAGAGCGCTTGGGTTGAATTCGTTCTAATCCTAAACGGAGAACTTGTTCGTATATGCATTCCCATATTTCTCTCAAAAATGATGATCGTGTTGGTAAGTACTCCGTGTATCCTTAAATTATCCTTAAAAAGATCGTTTACACTTACCTTCTTCTTCTTCTTCTACTTCTTCCAGCATGCATGCAATTAAGTTCTGTTTACAACTATATGTCGCTCAACATACGTCACTTACTCCGTTGCTCTGATTGGTCTGCAATTGAGTGCAGAGGCATTTTCTTTCCTGGTTTGGTTGAAACATGCCTCAATCACAGCCCAATGAAGCAGTATCAGACTCCTATTCTGACTAGAATCTGAGTATTTGGTCGTTTTGAGGGGGAAATCTTTACCTAGAACTTTATTTAGACTCCGGTTCCTGCGGTCGAAACACACCCAGTACCATCCCAAAGTCCCTAGTTCCTGGGGAAAGTTCCCACGGTGGAAACACAGCCGTTTAATAGTGAGTACATTTTCACTATTAGCTAGTTGCTTATTAGCATGCATATTACTAGGATATTGACTGTTTATTAGTACTTAGAAAGCACATATTAATGCCTTATTCTACATGACTTCTACTTTGCTTAATATCTAAACTTAACAACTACCTTACTAACTAAATAGGTACCTTACTAACTATTAATAAGCAGTAATTAGGAGTTTATTGAGCCAAAATTCGTAGTTAATAGTGAGAATTGGACCCTAATCTAAAGTGTGACCAGACAAGGTAATGTTATACATTTTATTTATTCTTTATATATATTGGGAGTACAGGAAGCGATTGGTCATGAAGAGTCGAGTAAGTGCAACAAGTGCCTGAAATACTGAGTCCGTGTACATTGCTCAGTGTAGCACAGGCTAGGGAGGGAAAAAGGGAAGAAAGAGGAAAAGAAAGTTTATATATATATTTCATGCAAATACAATAAACTGATGTACTTTGCAACCTGGGCTTGGCCTTGAGTTTCTTCTCTTATCAACTCGTGCACATTATACTATACCAGTATATCAGGTTTATGCAAATGGAGATGCATATTTCCAGAACGCCTTCAAAAGTCTTTCTGATGTTAATTGTTTGTGCAATAAAAAGGCTTGAGAACACTCCAAGGAACAGTCTGTTCAAGTCAGGGAGAAGTCATATCAGCGTGTCTAATTGTATTTTCTATCATGAACCATGAAGACTTTACTTCCTATTAAGGTCTAAAGTCAAACAACTTCTTTGTTGATTATGATTAAAGCACCACCAGTGCATTTCTTTGTGGGTGGCAGCTCTGTGAAGGGAATGAGCAATGTCAAATGTAGAAATTTGCAGCTTTGATATTGAATGAAACATTATTAAAATCATTTGTGAAGTGCATTATCTGGCACTGTTTGTGCTAATGCATGAAGGATGCCTCAAATTGTGTAGTTTGATGAGATGAGGTGCCTCGCAATTACTTTTCTGATTGTACTTATATTGGTCTTTATAATTTAAGGAGAAAGTCACATCTAGAGACCAGAATAAGACAGTAAGATGGGCTTTTTTGACTAGTCAGTAAGAAACCACCCAGAACACCATAGCAACACCCTATTGTGGCAGCAACTTTTGCACATGCAAACAGTAATTATTTGTGTTACCAACTAACTTTTTTGGGGGTGTTGAATTGATAAGTGCTTTAAATAATTATATAAAACAACTACAATTTCCTCCATCTTTCCTTATTCCATTTTCTTTTGGTGCAGTATGACTTTCAATGTTCTTATGCTGTTTGGAATCATTCATTCACATCTACCACTCTACATTCAGAAGATGTATCACTTCTGTTATTTATTTAGACCCTGACAAAAATACACATTATATCTTCATTTTGATCTCCCAATACATTTAACTGATGAGAGAAAGTGTTGCCACTGCCTGTCTAAATGTCTGATGCAAATCTCAATTGATGAATCTCTAAGAAGATCGATTTAATGTCTCTTTAGATAAGTATGAGAGGATCATTAGTGATTTGATTTGAGATACTTGGCAGGAAATAAAGAGAATTATTTTAAATTTCATTGTTACTACAAACTGAAAAAGTGGCCTGATATCCAATTGGAGGCCTGTGGTATGAGGTGCAATGTCGGATTACTTGCAAGGCCTAAATGGACATAAAAGATTTTAATAATCAAAGTGATGTAAGGTTTTTGTCAACTCAGTGATACTGATCAGCTTCACATCTGGTCTCTGGCCAGTTTTGTGGATTAAACATTTGACTGGGAGTTTGGGATATTTGCAAGGACTCACAGTTTACTACTGTGTTGATCTTCAAATGAGTTCTTTAAAGAATTTAAGAAGGAGCATTGGCCACAGCAGAGCCATATTTCATATGCTCCTTCCCAATAGTCAAGATGACCAACCCAATACATTTTTTGCTGACCTTTTGAGTTCTCATCTATAATACTCAAGGTATTAAAGTCAGATAGTTTTCATGGACAAATGATCTCTCCATAAACAAAAGGCCAGAAAGAAAACAGTTTCAGAAAACAGGAAGCAAACTTTGTATTAAAAGTTGTGTGGTGTTTTCTGCCCCTCTAGTGGCAACAATCAGAACTGCAAAAATAATGAGTTCTTCAAACAGGTTTCCTAAACCACACAAACCTGTAGACAAAAAAAGTCTATTGAACACATTTATTATTTATTATAGTATTTATTTAATTAATAATACAAAATAATACATATAAAATATATAAAAAAAATTAATAATACTGCAGGGCAAAAAAAAGTTGCTGTTTGGATTTAAAGTCGTCATGAAATTAAAATTGACAATTTTTACTTTGTTAGTGCACATTACTAGTCATATAGTGAACAATTAATCTGAAATCTGAAAATGTACTTCCGCTTAATATCCTTAACCACTCCCCTCCAACCGTCAGTCTGCTAAAGTGAAACCCTGCCCTCTATTCAATATTCAGTTTCACTTGAGAATACGTCACAGCTTAAACAACCATGTAGGAAGACACATCATGGCCATATTCCAGGATGACAATGTCAAGATTCATCAGGCTCAAATTGTGAAAGAATGGTTGTGAGGGAGCATGAATAATCATTTTCACACATGAATCAGCATCTCTGAGTCCAGACCTTAAATTCATAGTAAGTCTTTAGGATGTGCTGGTGGAGACTTTACAGAGTGCTGGACTCTTGCAATACAAGATCTTGACCAAAAATGTATGCACCTCACAACATTTATCCATCAAGAGATTCTTCATGCTCCCTCCCAATCATTCTTTCACAATTGTCACAATATATTGCAATACAAAAATGCAACAATATGTATTGTTGTGTATAGTTCACCCAAAATGAAAATTACTGTGTGAGAAAAAATTCAAGTTTACAGAGTTTTGGTGTCAGTACTACATTAAACTACTATATATATATGTGGAATATGATGTATAATAATGCAATAGGGGAATATTTGTGGGTCCTGATAATGCCAGATGTTACCAGTAAAGAGTGGCCTAACTACATGACTTAAAAAAAGTCTAGTCAGTGACAGAGTGCAAGCATATTCGTCTACAATAATTCTGTATTTTCAGCTTCAGAATCATGAATATTTTTAATCTGGTGTCACCACTGACCTGTGCATTGGTTTACCAGCACCAAGTCCAAACCCATTCATTTCCACCCGTAATGTAAAACCAAATTTGGCATTTTAAATAACAACACATTTTTTGTTAATCTTTTACCATATGTCTTGTAGTATCGCAATAATATCTTATCGTGAGTTCAGTATCATGATATGTATTGAATCATGACATGAGGGTATCGTTACACCCCTATTATTTATATATATATATATACAGGTCCTTCTCAATAAATTAGCATATTGTGATAAAGTTCATTATTTTCCATAATGTAATGATACAAATTAAACTTTCATATATTTTAGATTCATTGCACACCAACTGAAATATTTCAGGTCTTTTATTGTTTTAATACTGATGATTTTGGCATACAGCTCATGAAAACCCAAAATTCCTATCTCAATAAATTAGCATATTTTATCCGACCAATAAAAGAAAAGTGTTTTTAATACAAAAAAAGTCAACCTTCAAATAATTATGTTCAGTTATGCACTCAATACTTGGTCGGGAATCCTTTTGCAGAAATGACTGCTTCAATGCGGCGTGGCATGGAGGCAATCAGCCTGTGGCACTGCTGAGGTGTTATGGAGGCCCAGGATGCTTCGATAGCGGCCTTAAGCTCATCCAGAGTGTTGGGTCTTGCGTCTCTCAACTTTCTCTTCACAATATCCCACAGATTCTCTATGGGGTTTAGGTCAGGAGAGTTGGCAGGCCAATTGAGCACAGTAATACCATGGTCAGTAAACCATTTACCAGTGGTTTTGGCACTGTGAGCAGGTGCCAGGTCCTGCTGAAAAATGAAATCATCTCCATAAAGCTTTTCAGCAGATGGAAGCATGAAGTGCTCCAAAATCTCCTGATAGCTAGCTGCATTGACCCTGCCCTTGATAAAACACAGTGGACCAACACCAGCAGCTGACATGGCACCCCAGACCATCACTGACTGTGGGTACTTGACACTGGACTTCAGGCATTTTGGCATTTCCTTCTCCCCAGTCTTCCTCCAGACTCTGACACCTTGATTTCCGAATGACATGCAAAATTTGCTTTCATCCGAAAAATGTACTTTGGACCACTGAGCAACAGTCCAGTGCTGCTTCTCTGTTGTCCAGGTCAGGCGCTTCTGCCGCTGTTTCTGGGTCAAAAGTGGCTTGACCTGGGGAATGCGGCACCTGTAGCCCATTTCCTTGCACGGTGGCTCTGGATGTTTCTACTCCAGACTCAGTCCACTGCTTCCGCAGGTCCCCCAAGGTCTGGAATCGTTCCTTCTCCACAATCTTCCTCAGGGTCCGGTCACCTCTTCTCGTTGTGCAGCGTTTTTTGCCACACTTTTTCCTTCCCACAGACTTCCCACTGAGGTGCCTTGATACAGCACTCTGGGAACAGCCTATTCGTTCAGAAATTTCTTTCTGTGTCTTACCCTCTTGCTTGAGGGTGTCAATGATGGCCTTCTGGACAGCAGTCAGGTCGGCAGTCTTACACATGATTGCGGTTTTGAGTAATGAACCAGGCTGGGAGTTTTTAAAAGCCTCAGGAATCTTTTGCAGGTGTAATTTTGATTCAGATGATTCGGTTAATAGCTCGTTTAGAGAACCTTTTCATGATATGCTAATTTATTGAGACAGGAATTTTGGGTTTTCATGAGCTGTATGCCAAAATCATCAGTATTAAAACAATAAAAGACCTGAAATATTTCAGTTGGTGTGCAATGAATCTAAAATATATGAAAGTTTAATTTTTATCATTACATTATGGAAAATAATGAACTTTATCACAATATGCTAATTTATTGAGAAGGACCTGTATATTTTAAATCTCACTTCTTTGGAAAACTAATGTCTGTATTACCTGCAGCTACAGATAGCATTTGTAAAAGGTCACACGGTTACCTCTTCCTGAAACAGGTTTATGGATCTTAAACAGATTACAGCATTTAAGATGGCCAGATGAGATGTCCACTCTGAGCAAATGGCTGCTCAGAAACACTGATTCTCTCAACAAATTCAAAAGGCTGTTGACCAGGTGAAAATGAATAGCACGGTTGTGTTACGTTAATGCTTTGCCACAGAAACTGCATTGAAAACCATTGAGATTGCAAATGCACTCCCATGTTACATTTACTTGACAACACTAAATGGAAAGGTAAGGAGTAATTAATGGAATGGGTTTAGAAAAAAAAAAATTTTTAAACTTGTTTTCTGACTAACTTAGAGCCTCACATCACATAAATGTCAACAGAGCTAAGTAACCACATAATTAAGTATAGATTGAAACTCTTGAGTATGTATGAGTCGCCTAAGAGCAGTCTGTAACAATAGTGGGATTCTGATAAAAAATATTAAAAAAAAATTCTGTCACTATGAAAATCTTGCATCTCTCATTCAGTGGTTGTATTTTGACTTGTACTGGCATTTACAAGGGGGCATTGGTCTTTTTTATATTGTGCGGGAGAGAAAGAAAGACAGACAGAGAGAGTTACAATTGACTATCCATTATAGGAAAATGGAAGTTGATTGTCCTGTCCCTGGGAGAAAGAGGGTAATTGTGGATGTGAGTACACAGGTGTGAAAGTCTGCACGTGTACACCATCTACTGCTTTTACTGCTCACTCGCACGTCAACACAGCTCCGGTGTGCTAGTTGAGCTCACACACACACACACACACACACACACACACACACACACACACACACACACACACACACACACACACACACACACACACACACACACACACACACACACACACACACACACACACACACACACACACACACACACACACACACACACACACACACACACACACACACACACACACACACACACACACACACACACACACACACACACACACACACACAGAGAGAGAGAGAGAGAGAGAGAGAGAGAGAGAGAGAGAGAGAGAGAGAGAGAGAGGCTTTAAGCTTAATCCAATAAGAAGAGTCTGTGTTTCAGCTTCAGATCTGTGCATTACACTCAATCAGAAGCTTAATTTCTCAAAAGTTCCACAAGATTTTCCAAGCATAAATGTTTATGCTTGTGTTGGTTTTACTGACTGGTTTTAGTGTACACTTATCTGACTGATTTATAATATGCAGCACAACTTGTACCCATGAGGATTATGAAGATGTAAGATATGGATGATGTGAAATATATTTGGAAAGGTCATATTCTCCTCATTCCTCCTTGCTCATTCAGTTAAACACAAGCGAGTCTATAAAAGTCGGATACACTAACATTCAGAAGTTCAATCATAAAATACATTAGAAACAGTAATATTGTGAACTGTTTTCTATTTTAATAAATTAAAAAAATTAATTTATTCTTGTGATGACAAAGCTTAATTTTCAGCATTTTACTCCAGTCCTCAGTGTCACATGATCCTTCAGAAATCATTCTACATGTTTTTATTGATTGTTTACACACATTTTCTGAAAGCATGCCTCATACTCTCGAACTCTACACACAAATAAAAAAACACACGCACAGTGGGCAAAACCCCTCAATTCTCCTGCAAAATGAAACTTTATATTCAAAACAATGTTATTTCTTCTCAAAATGGTATTTTGTTTTCAAATGACACACATAAACCATCATATGAATAGACATTTATAAGAACCAGTTGAACACTGATGTGCTCAAATTGCTCAATGTAAAACACTATGATGAATGGAAAACACTTCTTCTCCATTCATCATAATGACTTAGGTATTTTGTGGTTCAGTGTTACACTTACTATAGACAGTGCATGCATAAGTGTGTTGTAAAATAATTGAGAATACTCAGAATACACAAATACAAATAAAATCCCATGTGTACAGTGTACATCCCAACCAACACAAAGTTGCACATACAGTGGTCTACATACAAAACAACAGAAGAATTTACTGTATACAGTTACAGTAAAAACAAAAAACAATGCTGCTCCAAAACAGAAGAGCTCACCTGTTGCCATTTTTATGCTAAAGCTCTGTTTGCTAATTGTAAAACTGTGGGACAGGTGTTTGCCCATGTGATGAGTCAGTGTGCATATTTGAATGGCAGTGTGTTCCTTGTGAAAACAAGAGATTTTCTGCATGAAAATTGTGCCAAATGCAGATAATTGTGTGTAGTGTTATGAAAAAAGTGTGTTTTAGAAATGAAAGCTTTAGCATAAGTTCTGCCGGGAAGACTTAATTGTCACGTCACTTCAACTTTTTTATCTATCCAATCACATTCTAATACTTGGGTATAAAAGATCGGTACTTACTCATGTCTGAGTTCGCAGATGCTGACGCTCCAATTCACCGCCATCCTCCCCACCACCTCCAAGTCAAGGGGGGGGGGTTGTCGGCTGCGCCTCTGCCTTCGTCTTCAGGCAGGATATGCAGAGTCCGGACCCTCAGATTGCGGGCTACGGACGGGGCCTATGCCAAAGTACTTTATTGCTTGCTGGGATGTTAATAAATGGATAATTGTCACAGTATTTATTCTCTCGAGTCTTTCTGGTAGAACTGCAATTTGAGTGTAAAGCAGGAATTGTGCTTGTAGTTTAGCAGAATTGGTCCAGGGGGTTGGTGCATGAGTTACATGTTGTGGTCATTGTGTCTCAAGTACCAGTATTTGTGTGTAAACGATTGAGAAAAACTATAATATGCTGATTTGCTGCTCAAGAAACATATTGTATTATTATTATGATTATTATCAAAGTAGAAAAGAGTTTGAATAGTATTGAATATAAAGTTCGAAAGAGCATAATAGAAATCTTTTGTAACAATGTAATAGTCTTTATTGTCACTTTTGATTAATTTAATGCATCCTTGCTGAATAAAAATAATATTCTTTAAAAACAATTTTTAACAGTCTCATTTATAGAACTTATTTACTATGTGCAAAATTTAAACAAACCCATACATTGTTTGTTTTGGACAACAATGCATTTTTTACAAACTGTTACGAATCTCAAAATCTAAGCTAAACCAATTTTTTCTCCCCTAAAATGCAGGAACACCCTTAACGATAAAGGTTCTTTATTGGCACCAGTGGTTCCATGAAGAACCTTTAACATCCATAGAACCTTTCTATTGCACAAAAGGTTCTTTATAGTGGAAAAATGCTCTTTAGATCATTAAAATGTTTGTCACACTAAGAAAAAACGGACTCTTTTAAGAACTAAAGAACCTAAAATGGTCCTGCATCGATGAAAAAAAAATCAAAAAAATCTTGTGGAACCTTTATTTTTTAAGCGTGAAAGAACTTTGCCGAAATGAAGAACCTTTTGTAGAAGGGAAAGATTCCATGGTTGTTAAAGGTTTGAACCATCAATGCCAATAAAGTGAACACAGGAGCATGGAGTGTGCTTGGTTGTTCTTGGCTACCCATTACTTGATCCAGTAGCTTTCTGACAGTAAGGGACATACTGTACAATTCAAAACAGCACAACAGATGCCTCCTCAAAACCCAAATTGAAATCCACACGCATGCAATGAGGCCCAGATGGATCTGTCCTGTCCGACTTTAACAGAGTTTCTCAATATCATATGACGAAGAAACATATTGTGTTTAATCACTCTAGTTTGGTTAAATGTCATTGTTCTTGATTTTTCTGTTAATAAACTTTCAAGCATAGACAAAAACCAGAGCTAAACGGGACAACGAAGAACAGATTTGGCCCATCAGGAGACAGACCACAGGATCTGATTGCCTTGATACTAAAAATTCAGAGGGCTTTATTGCTATCATTAGTGGTGCTTGCTTGACATATTTCTAAAAACCTCTCATTTTAAATATTAAACTTTGGTGTGTAACTGGTCCCCTGTTCATGCTGCTGACATGAATGATACCTCAAACCATGCTGCTTATTAAGAAGAGATGTGCCGTTACTGCCTAAAGTGCTCAGAAATAAGATTTTTACAAAATATCATGGCAATTGATAACTAGTTTACATTTTGGCAAATCGGTGGCTAATAAATATGAATCAGTATGATCTTATTCATATGTTTTCGTACAATCTGCATACGCCCCCCTGACGCTTGGGGTTAGGGCTGGAACATTCATGCTTGTTTTTTCTAAAACAATTTCCATACAAATCACATTGTACAAATTCATACTGAATTGCCACCTTGTAAATGTGACTCTGTCTTCTTAGAGCCGCTTTACAGCAGAATTGAGTTCTGTTTGCATCATTGAATCATTTTCCTGTTTATCACTGTAAAGCTGCTTTGAAACAAAACAAAATCTGTATTTAATAAAGTGCTACATAAATAAAGGTGACTTGACGAAGGCCAGTAAGTAAAGCCCTAGCAACCACCAGAACACCCTAGCAACCACACTCTAAAAAATAATTCAGTGGGTTATATCACAGTAATAATTAACTTTATTAACTTAATAAAATCTCTATATATCATTTACTTGATGTTTTGAGTTGAACATACCAAAATAATTGACTAAATTATTGACTAATTATAAATAAATAAATAGATAAATGTAATAAATAAATTGACTAATTGACTGTTGGATAACAGTTAATTTTGTCTCAAATTTACAGTTATATTTAAGTTTTTTTCACTAAAAGAATTTAGTGTTCGAATAACCAATTATTTATTTAAAATATACTTAATATATTTGTGAGATTTCCATCAAAAGATTTGAGAAAGGAGAATTAAATCGATCTGTTTCAAGAACCATCAATATTACTACTTAATTCAAATCAAGATTATTACAGTTTTTCTCAAATGCTAAAACACATTTCACAACCATTTCCTCCATGTTCCCCAATGTCTAAACACAACACCCTTTTCTAAACCTTCTCACTTCAAAACTCAAACTTTCACACCAAAAGAGCAGCTCGAAGCTTTCAAAAATGAAAAACACTATACACATCATTACACACTACAGCAAAACAATTGAAAACACAATGATCAATTTGTGAGAAGGTTCTTTGTTTCATAACTGCCAATGCATATTTTTAGAAACTTTACAGTAATGGATCTTCTTAGATCTCTGCAGAGGATTAGCCATTTAGATTTGTGAGTTTCATATGAAGAGTATAAATCTATAGTAAATTCTGCATGTACACTACTGTAACACAACTCAATGCAAAAACAGAATCTATTGCACACAACAGTACTCTTGAAAACATGATCAGGGTGTGAAGTTTTTTTATTTACTTTATTCACACCACACACACCACAATCACTGTGCGGCATCATGTCGCTGAGCTGCAATCGGGCCACATCACCTCATCCACATCGCAGGCTATATTGTCTCTTGCCAGGCACCGCGGGAAAAACGCCCTGGAATGGCGAATCCATCCTTGGAAGGCCTCCACTGGGATGTCAACACAGGCCAGCTCTATTGCCCTTAGGAGGTTCTCTCTAGTGTATGGTTGTATGTCATAAACCTTCCATCTCCACGATGAGAATAACTCCTCTATAGGGTTCAGGAAAGGGAAGTAGGGTGGCAGACAGACGTTTAAAAAGTGGTTACTGTTGGTGGTGAACCACTCTCTGATTTGGTTTGTTCTGTGGAAGCGTACATTGTCCCAAATGATCGCATAAATGTGATGTGCGGGCCCAGGATGGTGTTGTTGGTGGTCCAGGAGGATGTCTTTTAGCTCCTCTAGGAAGGTGAGGAGACGTTGGGTGTTGTAAGACCCAAGGACAGCATGCCGGTGGACAAGCCCCTCCAAACCCATGGCCGCATAAAGAGTAATATTACCCCCCTGTTGGCCAGGAACCTCAGTGATGGCTCTTTGGCCAATGATGTTACGGCCTCTTTGCCTTCGTTTCTGCAGGTTGAAGCCAGCCTAATCCAGGAAGAGGTACTCATGAGGTCTGGCCATCGCGTCCAACTGTAATATCCTCTGTGAAAATGTGAAAGTGCACAGGGGTTCAGAACAACAGTCAATCAGGTAGCACAGTATTGTCCAGAAGTAATGTAGGCCACTGAGCGACAAAATGGATGTATACTTACTTGCACATGCTCGTAACGTAGGTCTTTGTGTCGCGCAGAGTTGAGCTCAAAGGGAACCCTATAGACCTGTTTCATCCGCATCTTTTGGCGCTGGAGAACTCGGTCTATTGTGGCCAAGCTGACATCATCAGTGCTCTCAAAGTTGACATTATCGGCAATGACTTTGTCTCTGATCTCCCGGAGTCTGATGAGGCTGTTCTCACGAACCATATCCACAATGAGGGTTTCTTGTGCCGCTGTAAATATGGCAACCCTCCCACCTCTATGTTGCATTCTCTCAACTCTAAAGAAAGAAACGTGTTGTCAATTGACATGTTTTACAATACAGTAACAACTGATTTGAAACTAATAGACTACTTTCACAGGCTTGTAAAATTGTATTGTGACAAAGAAAGCAATAGAGTACAATACCTGTTGTGTTGTCTGAATGCCCTGATAATGGTGGCCACGGTGAACCTACTCAGGTTTGGACGGACTCTTAGTCCTGCTTCAGCCATTGTCATGCCATGGACAATGACATGGTCAATGACTGTTGCTCGCATCTCGTCCGTAATGATGGTGCGAGGTTGTCTTGCTCTCCCTCCTGGACCTTCTCCTCTCCCTTGTTGGCCTCCTCCTCTCCCTTGTTGGCCTGCTCCTCTTCCTCCTCTGATTTGAACTCCTCTTCCTCGTTGGCCTGCTCCTCTTCTTCCATGGCCAGCTCTTCTCCCTCCTCTGACTCGAATTCCTCTTCCCCTGCCTCTGCCTTCATCCATTGTGTTTGTTTGGAATCTTCAGCAAACTGTGCGCTCTGAACTTGCTTTTATACATGTGGTCACAGCATTAGCAACAAGCGTCTTCAATTTTGAGTCGTTGTGTGTAATGAATGACGCCAGGTGTGTTCATTGTGTTCAAATATTGCTGACTGTGGCAAGCATTTTGCATCACATGAGCTTTCATTTGAGAATATGAGCAGAGTTCTTTTGCAACTTGTGTTTTAGCAAGGAAAAATGTGTTAAGATTTATGAGAACGGAGGATTGTGTTTTGTGAATTGTGTCTTCATGTGAAATGTGTTTATGATATTGGAAAATGATGGCTAGATTTAGTAAATGTGTTTAGACAACTGGTCATTTGGTTTAGAGGATTGGCTTTTGTGTTTTAGCATTTGAGAAAAACTGTAATCTTTAACACACTGAAGAAATTGAGTAACTTTACTCGATTATAATACCCCTTAACGTGACGACAGATTGGCGGTTGATTGAGCGGAGGCTGTTTGAATTCTCTTCAGCAGTTCCTTCTTCTCAACGTTGCAGAATTGGTGCATTTCCTCTGTGAAATTCAGGTTTGTGTGTTTTATTTTATCTATAAAATCATTACTGTGCTTAAAATAATTTTATTTAATGCAAAACAACATACAGGGACGCAATGTGAGTCACCTAAACGGGTGTGGCATCTGTCTTTGAAGCCAAAGCACACGACTTTATTCTTTAAGATAATGAATATAATTAATTTGGATGATAAAATGTTCTTAAAAAAGTTTGTTTATTGGCAGGTTATGGAGTCAGGCGCGTTGCGAGTCCATCTCAGGCTCGAGAAACGACGCTGATACGGTGGGAATTGGTTAACAGACAGGTTGATTACACTTGAATTACTTTTAAATGTTTAATTTTTACTTCTAAAATGTTTGTTACATGAGTTTAAATGTTGCCAATATTGTATACATGTCAAAACTGTAATATATGATGTATTGCTGTAACGTTACTCATCGACAATAAAGGCCAATGTCATGTATAAGTGTGGTGTATTTTACAAAGGTTTAGAGGAAATTAAAGTTAATATTAACGTTATACTATAAGAGTTAATATAACTCATGAATAAAAACAGTTAAAATTACTCATAAATATTGGTTTTTAAATGTTTTTCCTTCAATTTTTTCTACTCAATTTTATTTGTAAATGTGCCAGATGTTGTTACTCAGATCTACTTAATTTTTTTACTTGCATTTGTTCAACTTATACGGTGTATGTAATTGATTACACTGCTTTAAAATGTACTCAATTTTTTTAGTGTAAAAATGTTTCACCAAAAAGAATTGAGTAAATCATAGTAAACGTTTTTAGAGTGCACTCAACACCTTAGCAACTGCATAGAATAACTCTGTATTCTTCAGAAAATTTAAAAATCGAATTCAATCATGCATACACAGATCAGGCATAACAATATGCCCATATATTGTGTTGTAGTTCTTAATATTGTCTCCCCCTTTTGCTGCCAAAACAGCCTTGACCCATTGAGGCATGGACTTCACTAGACCCCTGAAGGTGTGCTGTGGTATCTGGCACGCACCAAGATGTTAGCAGCAGATCTTTTAAGTCCTGTAAATTGAGGTGGGGGCTCCATGGATCGGACTTGTTTGTTCAGCACATCCCACAGATGCTCGATTGGGGAATTTGGAGGCCAAGTCAACACCTCAAACTCGTTGCTGCGCTCCTTAAACCATTCCTGAACCATTTTTGCTTTGTGGCAGGGAGCATTATCCTGCTGAAAGAGGACACAGCCACCAGGGAATACCGTTTCCATGAATGGTCTGCAACAATGCTTAGGTAGGTGGTACGTGTCAAAGTAAAATCCACATGGACGGCAGGACCCAAGGTTTCCCAGCAGAACATTGCTCAAATCATCACACTGCCTCCGCCGGCTTGCCTTCTTCCCATAGTGCATCCTGGTGCCATGTGTTCCCCTTGTAAGCAACACACACGCACCCGGTCATCCACGTGATGTAAAAGAAAAAGTGACTCATCAGACCAGGCCACCTTCTTCCATTGCTCCGTGGTCTAGTTCTGATGCTCACGTGCACACTGTTGGCGGTTTCGGCGGTAGACAGGGGTCAGCATGGGCACCCTGGCTGGTCTTTTGCTATGCAGCCCCATACACAACAAACTGCACTGCACTGTGTATTCTGACACCTTTCTATCAGAACCAGCATTAACTTCTTGAGCAATTCGAGCTACAGTAGCTCGTCTGTTTGATCGGACAACACGGACCAGCCTTCGTTCCCCACGTGCATCAATGAGCCTTTGCCGCCCATGACCCTGTCGCCGGTTCACCACTGTTCTTTCCTTGGACCCCTTTTGATAGATACTGACCACTGCAGACCGGGAACACCCCACAAGAGCTGCAGTTTTGGAGATGTTCTGACCCAGTCGTCTAGCCATCACAATTTGGCCTTTGTCAAACTCGCTCAAATCCTTACGCTTGCCCATTTTTCCTGCTTCTAACACATCAACTTTGAGGACAAAACGTTCACTTGCTGCCTAATATCTCCCACCCACTAACAGGTGCCGTGATGAAGAGATAATCAGTGTTATTCACATCCATGTATGTTCTTTTCAGGTTTCCCAGAGTGCCAGGTTAGATTTTTTTCCCATTATGCACTCACTCATTTAATTCGATTTTTGTGTTTTTTTTGGCCAGTGATTTAGGCCTCCTGTAAAATGGTTGTTCATTGCACCAAAGATTCCAGGCGGCATAATAGAAAGTAATGCAGTTAGAATCAAAATGCAGAATGAAGCAAATCAAATCTACACTCATAATATATTTGACTCTGGGAGCAGCTCCTTTGGTCTAGATGCCATACAATGTGGGATACACACACGATATACTGGTGCTGGTCATATAATTCGAATATCATCAAAAAGTTGATTAATTTCACTAATTCCATTCAAAAAGTGAAACTTGTATATTATATTCATTCATTACACACAGACAATTGACACCTTGCACAAGGAGGGCAGGACACAAAAGGTCATTGCAAAAAAGGCTGGCTGTTCACAGAGCTCTGTGTCCAAGCACATAAATAGAGAGACGAAGGGAAGGAAAAGATGTGCTAGAAAAAAGTGTACAAGCAATAGGGATAACCGTACCCTGGAGAGGATTGTGAAACAAAACCCATTCAAAAATGGGTCACCTGCACACAGTGCCAAAGCAACCAGTACCTGGTTTAAGGACCATGGTATCCCTGTTCTTAATTGGCCAGCAAACTCGCCTGACCTTAACCCCATAGAGAATCTATGGGGTATTGTGAAGAGGAAGATGCGATATGCCAGACCCAACAATGCAGAAGAGCTGAAGGCCACTATCAGAGCCACCTGGGCTCTCATAACACCTGAGCAGTGCCACAGACTGATCGACTCCATGTCACGCCGCATTGCTGCAGTAATTCAGGCAAAAGGAGCCCCAACTAAGTATTGAGTGCTGTACATGCTCATACTTTTCATAATCATACTTTTCAGTTGGCCAAGATTTCTAAAAATCCTTTCTTTGTATTGGTCTTAAGTAATATTCTAATTTTCTGAGATACTGAATTTGGGATTTTCCTTAGTTGTCAGTTATAATCATCAAAATTAAAAGAAATAAACATTTGAAATATATCAGTCTGTGTGTAATGAATGAATATAATATACAAGTTTCACTTTTTATTTCATTAGTGAAATAAATCAACTTTTTGATGATATTCTAATTATATGACCAGCACCTGTATAATAGGCTAGTGCATGTTCACATCACGAGAGATGGCGTTAAATTACCTCCTATCTCAAAGGACATAACATTACAATAAAAATGAATGTAAACTTCTTGAGCTCAGACTTTTACCACATGACTGCTGCAGATTCATTGCGGTGTTTATAGTGCTGACATAGAAATGCTTAAATCCAAGTCAGAGGACATGAACAGCTCCGGGGAGAACGGCATGGGTTGCCATCTCGTAATAACGGTAGTTGCGACATGGTGTGACTGTGAATGGACTGTAAAAGGCGGCTGCTGTTTGTTTGTGGAACTCTGTGACTGTCTGTCTACAACTCCGCATGGCCACAGGACATTTTTTGGTCCTGTGACTTCCACAGAAGATATATGTAGATGTTTTAATATGCTATTATTGAAGAGTTACTTCTATTATTATGTGAAAAGTTTCAACCAGAATAACAAAAAGTGTTAATGAAAAAATTGGCATCTGCAAAAAAAATCAATATGTTTGATTTATTTATTTGACTGAAGAACATTCACTTATTTTAAAGTGGGTTGTACGTGTCAAGGTACTTTTTGATTTACATGCCAGCATGCATATGTAGCTGAATAGATTAGTAAATTAAAAAACTGCAATTAATATGCATTTTCAGTGCACATGCGCTGTTGGATGTCTAAATGAATGTAAATTATCCTGCATGCAGGTGCTGAAAATACTCAATAGATTTCTAATGATTAAAGTTTATCTGATTGTATGCAGGCATAAGGACTTCTGTCTGGGGGAAAACCGGTTGTCATTTTTTTTGTGTATGATGGTTTTGAAATACATCTTGGAAGGTATAGAGAATGTGAGATGACTCCATGAAAGATCACAGTGCTTACAATGTGATGGATCACTCACTGATGATCTTGCCAACCTGTAAAGGTCCCGAACTGAAGGCATAGTGCAGCCAATGCTTTGAAGTAGAGCTGTATCAAGCCAATTTGGACAAAATCTTGCTGGAAATTTACTGATCTAAATCATCAAGGCTTGCATCAGTTTGATCTATGAAAATCACTGCTTCAGAACACTGTTGTGCCTTTTTTTTCTTGTATGTTTTTGTTATTTGAGGTCCTAGGTAATTATGGTTATCAGGAACCTAAAGGACTCGGTAGATTACAGTCACACACAGGTGTAATTATCCTGTGTGTAGTCTTGTCCTGTCTATTTTCTTGTCATCCGTGCAGTGGATAGAGCATGTATTTAGCATTACATTGATTAGTATTCAGTCTCTAGAGCAATAAACATCTCTCCAACACAGGAATATACAACAATTTCCTTCATTCCCTGCCTGTGAATTAGCATTTTATCTGTTAGTAGAGATGGAGCATTTAAAGTCCAAACTGCTCAATTTGACAAATAGGCCTTTTCCATTTTTACGAAAACAGGTTTTGAAATGTGAAATTTGCTGTGGGTATAAGTGAGAGACAAATGTTCAGAATGGTTCACACAACTGTGGCACTATTGCAGAATCAACCTCTTTATCTAAAGGAAAAATCTTTTCCCCCCTGAGGTTTTCCTGAATTGCTGTCTTCTAAGGCAAATCCTGATTGCACTACATGCATGCACTTTTTGTGTACATAACATTTTTGGACAAACAATGCTTATAAATATTCGTGTTAACCAGTAAAGTAAACAAGAAACTGATTTTTATCATTGGTTTGATGAGAAAACCCTATGGTATTCTGGTAACACATGATTTTAAGGTGACGTAGTTACACGTTAAAACATGTACTTACTATAGTAATAACAGTAAATTATGCATAGTTACAAACAGTGTTGGGGAAAGTTACTTTGAAAAATAATGCATTATAGTGCGTTACTCCCCTAAAAAGTAACTACGGTAATTCTGTTACTTAGTTACTTTTTAATAAATGTAATGTGCTACATTACTTTTGCGTATTTTGTTCTATTTTGGGGCAAAAGTAAAGGCCCTTTCACACCAAAATTAAAATAATAAGGCTGAAGGAAATGCACGTTCACTTGTCTATAGTAGAGGGCGCAGCTCAAACAAAACTTTCAGCTGTGCTGCCATTCTGGATTGCAAAAGAATAGGACAAATTAGAAGAAAGTTTAACACTTATTCACAAAAAAAAACAAGAAATCTAAAGTCATTTTTGCTTATGTTTTAACTGAATCATCGAAGGTCAGCAACAAGTGCATTGGTCAATAAAGTGAGGTTAAATGCATGTAAATATGTTAATTTTATTTAACATATTTAATTATTGGAGGTTTGCGTTGATTCTGCATTTCACAGATTTTATTCATTTTGAGGAATACTGAATCTTTTTTTGTGCAAGTGAGATGAATAAATGCTCATATTTAGTCTAGAACTACAATAACCATCACGTTTACACACAACGCCTCTGCACTTAAGATTTCTCTCTACATGGGGGCAGGAGAGCGGTCAGTCAATAAATGGGAAAACAAAGTAACTTGCGTTACTTATTTGAAAAAGTAACTCAGATATCTTGTAAACTTTAAAGTAATACGTTACTTTACTAGTTGTTTGAAAAAAGGTAATTTGATTACATATCTCGGGTTACTTGTAATGCGTTACTCCCAATACTCCCATAAACCAAACCCTAACCATAACTCTATGTAAGTGCATGTAGTTAATATTACTCCTTACTTATTTGAGTAAGTACAATGCAACTACATCATCTTAAAATAAAGCGTAACCAACATTTTCTCTGTTCTTCTATGCATTGAAATGCTAATGAGCCAAACCAATGTAGTGCAACACTTAGATTATGTTTATTTGAATGTCAAGGTAGACGGGTTTGCATGTTTGAATTTTCCTTTCAGTAATTTTGTTAATTTTCTTGAGCACCAAATCAGCATATTAGAATGATTTCTGAAGGATCATGTGAGTAATGATGCTGCCTGCTATCAGTGCCACATGCAGAACTGTTGTCATTTTGACATAATAGGCAAGCAGTTACCAAGAAACAGTGTGTTCGAATACAACAGTTAAAGGGGTCATGAATTGAGAAATCAACTTTTCATTCAGCCTTTGATACATAAAAGTTCATTGTGATATAAAAATATCCTGTACCTGTTTCGGAGCTGAAAACTTACTTGTTAGTCAAAGAAAAGATTTTATTGACACCAGACCCGGCAAAGAGAATAAGTACGCCTGATTCTGTAGCCCCGCCCACCGACTCGTGGAGCTAAACGGATCGTGCTACCGAGCAATAAACATGCCGAAGATAGCAAGATATTGCGCTGTGCCTGGTTGTGTAAGAACACAGTCGCTGCATAAGCCTCCTTCGAATTCTAATATTAGGAATGTGTGGTTGAACTTTATTTTTAATGAACGTGTGTAAGACATTGCACGTTTGTTCGCTTCATTTCACCACGGAATCGATTATAAACAAGGTCGAGACTGGATTTGCAGACATATCGAGATTAAAACACAATGCTGTGCCTTCTCTATTGGATCCGACAGGAACAGTGCAACACACTTATGTGAGTAAAACATGTTTTTTATATGTGTTCGTATTGCATTGTTACAGATCGTATGATATCTAATGATTATGTTGCAGAAGTTTTGAACATGCTGATTCGTCTGCAGTGAAGTTTTGCTGATGCGTGTGCTTGGCTTGTGTATGTGTGTGTCATAGAACATAGACATAGAAAAAAATATGGACGACGCAATTTCATTCTCTTCCACTGAAGAAACTGAATCCTCCGGAGGTCTGAATATGGCGCTGACATCTTGGTCAGATTTGGGACAGAGTCTGCGCAGTAGTGATCTCGGGACTGGAATCTGCGCAGTAGAGACAGGAAGTAGAGGTGTGATATCAAAAACCCACCCACACTCTCAGAGATGCAGAAAAATTAATTATGTCGGTGTGAAATAAACAGTTATGGAAATGTAGAAATTAAAGCTAAAGTTCCAATCTCCTCCCAAAAATCCAGAAACAAGTCTGTTAGTGCCTCAGTGACAACTTCACTCAGAGAAGCCGTCAATCTCAGCTGTCAATCATGACGTCACACCCCCCGTTTTTATAGCATCAAATTACTCACTAAAACTAAACTTGTTTAAAAAACAAACACTTGAAATGAAATCATTGTGATAAAAACTGCCTATAATGACAGAAACCAACTCTGGGAAAAAATTATTTGAAGTATAATTTGATTGTTTAGATTGTCTCACGTCCATTAGAAAACATGGAGGGACAGGGTTATGGCCTATACTGGGGCCAACCACCCGGGGCCATCGAGGTGCGGAGGCCTCAGTTTCTGAGGGGAGTGCTACAGGCTTGGTGTGTGTGTGTGTTTTAGTGATGCGCGGTTCGAGGATATATATCCACCGACCGGGCGGGCCAAGTTATAAAAAATAACATTCATATTAATTGCAGGTGGATGAAAGATAAATAATTGTGTTTGTTTGATAAAGACATTTTGCGATCCCTGTGGGCGGTTTCCAGTTGCCGTTTCTCCACATTGGAAGTTTTCAAAACAATTCCTCACATGTACTGATGGGGGAGCTGAAACTCATTATTATGCAAAACTGTTATCCAATCCTAGCCGTGGGCGGTTACTTCCAAGTCTTCAGTGCGGCACGCCCATAAAAATTTTTTGCCCTAGTTTTGAGCCTCTCTCCTGGAACACTCTTTTTTTTATGGGCGTGCCGCACTGAAGACTTGGAAGTAAACGCCCACGGCTAGGATTGGATAAGATTTGCATATTTAATGAGCTTCTGCTCCCAGCCCACAGCCAGGGCTCGCAAAATGTCTTTATCAAACAAACACAATGATTCATCTCTCATCCACCCGCGATTGATTGGAGTGTTATATTTCTGTAAAATTTTGCCCGATCATCAGTGAATATAACCGCAAACCACACACACACACACAAACAAACACATTGCCCCCCCGAGTCTGATCTCGAATGAACCAATATCATCTTCTCCAGCCTGTGACAGCGTGCTAAGGTATGTAATCAATAGATATCAAACGATCTGTAACAATGCAATACTAACACATATACAAAAAAACATGTTTTACTCACATAAGTGTGTTGCACCGTTTCTGTCGGATCCAATATAGAAGGCACAGCATTGTGTTTTAATCTCAATATGTCTGCAAATCCAGTCTCGACCTGTGTCTTGTTTACAATCGATTCCGCATCGTTTAGCTCCACGAGTTGGTGGGCTTGAGTCGGTGCTTCTGCTTCCTAATACACCAATGGTCGACATATTGTGAGAGCTCTCGTTTTCTGGGCCTGGTGTCTATAAAAGCTTTTCTTTGACTAACAAGGCCGTTTTCAGCTCTGAAACTTACAGGATATTCTTATATCACGATGAACTTTTATATTCCAAAGGCTCAAAGGAAAGTTGATTTCTCAATTCATCACCCCTTTAAAGCTCACTCCTGACCAAAATAGAGTTAATTTGAGTAAACGAGCCATCTTTAATAAGACTTTAATGAAAACACAGAACATACCTGGTGACCAGCATGCGTTAAGTTTTAAATGATGGTGCTCCCACCAGTCCTTTTGACCAGTTTACCTCCTTGGTCAACCATTATCATCAAGTTGGAAATTCATGCAGGTCTAATCTGGTCTTTTCCTTCAGCAGGATGGAGCAATCATATGGTGCTAATCAGTGCTTTAATTACACATGTCCTCCTTGTCGAGGCTCATTGTGAGAGTGACATCATAATTACTATTCACAGTGCAACTCATATCATTAATTCAAATGGTCTGAATTGGTGATGCATAATTGTATTTGTAATTTCACTAACAAACAGGGAGAAAAAAAGTCTATTTTTTGATTCCTACAAAGATGTTTTTATAAATGTATTGACGAAAAACATAGAGGTATATCGGAGGGGGTTACATCCTCCATTTGTCAGGAAAGAAACTATTTGCGTAAGAACACTAATTTTTTTTTTCTGTATGAAAACAATGTTCATCTTCCGAGCCTTGAAAAATTATTGGAGCTCAGAAATATGTATTTATTGTCGCAGTAACCCAACCAGACACGTTTCTCAGGCAATTTTTCTTGTCATCTTTGAAATGGAGACCAAAATTATTCCGAAATGTCAGTAAAAAACAACTTGGCTGTCCATCTTGGTTTGGGTTTGTCCAGCAGGAATATTTTAATCAATATATAGGACCGGTTATAAATTTTAAGCAGTTCGGACTGGCTGTGGCAAAGTTTAACACAAATAAACAGTGTGTCCTGAAACTCTCAGTATGCATCTAAAATGGATTTATTTTCAGCTGGCAGAATCCTTACTGTACCTGACAGGGCATTAAGTGTAGGGGCAGGATATTGCTCCTGAAAGAAGCAAGCCATGCATCAAGTCATGAGGAAAATGGCAGAGTTGTTAAGAAACAATGGGAACGAATATTTAGTGCAGTTGAAAATGCAATGAAAGGACAGAACTGAACATGAGATAAAATAATGAAGCAGGGAATCAAAGGGATGAGATAAGCCTTTTTTAATTAACTGGTAGAGAATTCTCTTCAAGTGGGAATCTTAAAGCAATGTCACATAGGTACATGCCTAAGAGGGATAATTCACCCCAAAATTAAAATTCTGTCATTATTTACTCACCTTCATGATGTTCCAAACACGTAAGACTTTCGTTCATCTTCGGAACACAAATGAAGATCATTTTGATGAAATCTGAGAGCTTTCTGTCCCTCCATAGACAGCTACGCAACTACCACTTTGGCACTTCAAAAAGTTCATAAAGAGATCGTAAAAATAATCCATATGAATTGAGAGGTTCAGTCCAAATTTCGAGTCTCGATTGTTTTATATGGTGAAAATATTTAATTTATGCTTTTATTCACATATAAACATTCATCAACTCACACATCAGATCTGGTAAACGGTATGTTCGCTTCATGTGAACCAATGAGGTTCATTCTCGTGTTACACAGCACATTTGAGCTTCTGCAAGAACCAATGGGGTTCAGTCTTGTTACACAGCACGTTTGAGCTTCTGCAAGAACCAATGAGGTTCATTTTCGTGTGTTAAGCATCATGTTTGAGCTTCATCAAGAACCAATGAGGTTCATTTTCGTGTGTTAAGCATCATGTTTGAGCTTCATCAAGAACCAATGAGGTTCATTCTCGTGTTATGCAGCACGTTTGAGCTTCATCAAGAACCAATGAGGTTCATTCTCGTGTTACACAGCACGTTTGAGCTTCATCAAGAACCAATGAGGTTCATTCTCGTGTTACGCAGCACGTTTGAGCTTCTGCAAGAACCAATGAGGTTCATTCTCGTGTTACGCAGCACGTTTGAGCTTCAGCAAGAACCAATGAGGTTCATTCTCGTGTGTTACGCATCACGTTTGAGCTTCTGCAAGAACCAATGAGGTTCATTCTCGTGTGTTACGCATCACGTTTGAGCTTCATCAAGAACCAATGAGGTTCATTCTCGTGTTATGCAGCACGTTTGAGCTTCATCAAGAACCAATGAGGTTCATTCTCGTGTTACACAGCACGTTTGAGCTTCTGCAAGAACCAATGAGGTTCAGTCTTGTTACGCAGCACGTTTGAGCTTCTGCAAGAACCAATGAGGTTCATTTTCGTGTGTTACGCATCATGTTTGAGCTTCATCAAGAACCAATGAGGTTCATTCTTGTGTTACGCAGCACGTTTGAGCTTCTGCAAGAACCAATGAGGTTCATTCTCGTGTTACACAGCACATTTGAGCTTCTGCAAGAACCAATGAGGTTCATTCTCGTGTTACGCAGCACGTTTGAGCTTCTGCAAGAACCAATGAGGTTCATTCTCGTGTTACGCAGCACGTTTGAGCTTCTGCAAGAACCAATGAGGTTCAGTCTTGTTAAACAGCACGTTTGAGCTTCTGCAAGAACCAATGAGGTTCATTCTCGTGTTACGCAGCACGTTTGAGCTTCTGCAAGAACCAATGAGGTTCAGTCTTGTTAAACAGCACGTTTGAGCTTCTGCAAGAACCAATGAGGTTCAGTCTTGTTAAACAGCACGTTTGAGCTTCTGCAAGAACCAATGAGGTTCAGTCTTGTTACACAGCACGTTTGAGCTTCTGCAAGAACCAATGAGGTTCATTCTCGTGTTACGCAGCACGTTTGAGCTTCTGCAAGAACCAATGAGGTTCATTCTCGTGTTACGCAGCACGTTTGAGCTTCTGCAAGAACCAATGAGGTTCATTCTCGTGTTACGCAGCACGTTTGAGCTTCTGCAAGAACCAATGAGGTTCAGTCTTGTTACACAGCACGTTTGAGCTTCTGCAAGAACCAATGAGGTTCATTCTCGTGTTACGCAGCACGTTTGAGCTTCTGCAAGAACCAATGAGGTTCATTCTCGTGTTACGCAGCACGTTTGAGCTTCTGCAAGAACCAATCAGGTTAATTCTCGTGTTACACAGCACGTTTGAGCTTCATCAAGAACCAATGAGGTTAATTCTCGTGTTACACAGCATGTTTGAGCTTCATCAAGAACCAATGAGGTTCATTCTCGTGTTACGCAGCACGTTTGAGCTTCATCAAGAACCAATGAGGTTCATTCTCGTGTGTTATGCAGCATATTTGATCTTCCGCAAGAGGTTTGTTCACACACATCAAGCAGGTTTGGACCTTCTGTTCATGTTCGCTGATTAATGTTTATATTTGAATAAAAGCCTAAATTAAATCTGTTCATCATATAAAGTGATCGAGTCTCTTCAGAAAATTTGGACTAAACCACTCAATTCATAAAAATCAAAAAGATCTTAATTTGTGTTCCGATAATAAACGAAAGTCTTCCGGGTTTGGAATGACACGAGGATGAGTCATTAATGACAGAATTTTAATTCTGGGGTGAACTATCCCTTTAAGGTTCTGGCTTTAAAACAGCTTTTGAACTTTTCTGACAATGTGCCCCAATAGCAAAACATGTTGTCACAGTATAGGGACATTGCCACATGTTAGCTCCATTGCCACATGTTAGCTCCTTATTGTTTCTGCATGGTAAAACACATCGATTAATCCAGCACAGCACAATGGCACTCACCACTCAGTGGTATAAATGTGTAAGTGCAGCAGGACAAATCCACCCGGTGCCCTCGCCTATAACAGTGCTCTGCTTTGAGATTTGTGCACACAGAGCTGCTGTATTCCATAGAACCCATGAGAGAAAGTAAATGCTGCAGTTTTGCTTTACATCAGCAATCCTTCCATTTCAAACCCAATACATACAGAATGGATCTCTCCCGAAATACATGTCAGGTAAGTTTTTTATTTATCTATTTTTTTAACTGGAGCCTAATTGTCACAAATAGTATGAATATTTAAAATTATATAATATTAATGTAGGCTATAGGCTACTATAGGCTTGCAAACCCCCTAAAAGAAGTCAAAACAAAAAGGTTTTTTGACAAAAAGGTTAAATTGTCGATTCGAATTAAGTTGGGCGCATATTTTTTGTTTTACCTGACGTTGAATAGGCGCACCCGAACTGCAATCACTTTCGAGATTACCATAGCAACAGTGTCAGTATCCTTGTCAGACGGAACATCTCCAAAACTGGTCAAAAGGTTTTTAAGATAGTTGACAGTTAGCTAACTGTGGTATAGAGATCATTTGAATTCCCTTTTAGACGAAGCTCAACCTAAATTTCTTTACAAAAAAAAAAAAAATAGTTTTGAGATTATTTTAACCATCTTAATTAACGTTTATTTTGCAGTGAACTGGACCGAATGTCAATCATCGACATATAGTGCTGCTTATGCACATCATAACGGCATCCTTCGACACATGTGTCAAGATATATAGCGCGTGAGCCGCTACAACAGCGCGGACAGTGCGGTTTTTACGCACAATGGAGAGCCTGCTGAAAGACGTGATTCTCTGGCCCTTCAACGACTCCTGGGCGAATTCAAGCAGGGGAAACGACAGCAGGGGATCGAACCAAACCGTAAACCCTCTCAAGCGCAACGAAGAAGTGGCTAAAGTCGAAGTAACCGTCCTTGTGTGTATTCTGCTGCTGGCGCTCGCCGGCAACGTGTGCGTCCTTGTGGCTATCCAGACGAGTAAACACGGTCAGTCGCGGATGTACTATTTTATGAAACACCTTAGCATTGCTGACCTGGTGGTGGCGGTTTTTCAAGTGCTCCCCCAACTTATTTGGGACATCACCTTTCGCTTTTATGGACCAGACGTTCTGTGCCGGCTGGTGAAGTACCTACAGGTGGTTGGCATGTTCGCGTCCACTTACATGCTCGTGCTGATGTCCATCGACAGATGTTTGGCTATATGCCAGCCTCTACGATCCTTGCGCCGTCGAAATGACCGTTTTTATGTCTTGGCCTCTTGGATTATAAGCCTGCTCTTCAGTTTACCTCAGGTTTACATCTTCTCCCTCAGAGAAGTTGGTGATGGGGTTTTCGACTGCTGGGGGGATTTTGTTCAGCCCTGGGGCGCAAAGGCTTACGTCACATGGATTAGCCTCACCATCTATATAATTCCTGTAGCTATTTTAAGCGTTTGTTATGGACTTATAAGTTATAAAATATGGCAAAACTTTAAGCTGAAGACCCGACGCGACCAGTGCCTGTCGCTGACCCCGCGACCAGCCAAGGGCAACGCGCTCTCCCGCGTCAGCAGCGTCAAGTTGATCTCCAAAGCTAAGATCAGGACGGTGAAAATGACGTTTGTGATCGTCCTGGCTTATATTATCTGCTGGACACCGTTTTTCTTCGTTCAGATGTGGTCAGCCTGGGATCCAATGGCTCCAAGAGAAGGTTCGTTGAAATTCTGTTGATCAGTAGGTCATAAAATGTGTATATGTGCATAAACATTTTTAATGAAATTAATTTTTATATCACTAGTACAACATCACTGATATCAAATTACATATGTAAAACTCTTTATTTTAAGCAAATATAATACAAGTACTTTCAAGCTAAATATTTCTCCAAAAAGGACGGGTTGATATTATATCCAATTCAATTAAAATTATACATTTTAAAGATGTTCCAACAGACATGGAAAACCTGAAAATAACAGTAAATTTGTGCCTGACAAAGTCATGAATATATTTTGTGAGTGTACATTTTTGTAGTGAATATGGTTTTCATTTTAGTTATGCTCATTTATAAAAAAAAAAAATCCTGATTTTGCCGAGTAAGACACATTCCCTATTTTGTTGATCCTGGAACAACATTCCAGACTTAAAGATTTAAAGGTGCACTATGTAACATTTTTTCAGTAAAATATCCAAAAGCCACTAGGCCAGTGTTATATATTTTGTTCAGTTGAGTACTTACAATATACCAAAATGTTCCCAACTATTTGCAAATCGTGAGAAAAATTGCTATTTTAACCAAGGAACCGGGACGTGTGAGGATGTCGCCTGTCGATGGCGTCATATCTGCGTTCCCTTGGTTTCCGGTTTTATTTTGCAGAAACGTTTTACTCTTACTACAGTGTGCAACAAATGTCATAAAAGCCGCCGAGCGAACGCAGAGTAACGTCATAACATAATTTTCACACTAAGATGATAAACAGAGCTGCGTTACCTCATACTCATGGCCGGAAAAGCAGAAATGGCGCCGGCAACTGTGCCATAATAAAAGTCCAGCTGCTCGCGAGGCTTGTGTTGCGCTCTTCTTATGAACAATTGCTCCTAATTCTGCTTCATACTACAGTAATGTTAATAATCGCATCCATGAACATGATTTATGCCCTGATGATTTGAGTCCTATCCCGATTTTTTTCCCACCGGCTGTGAAGTGGAGACCACATGTCCCAAGATTCTGCGCTCAAATGTGGAGTCATCAAACTATGCCTTGTTTTGAATAGGCGACCTCTAGTGGACGGAAAAGTTACATAGTGCAGCTTTAATCCATATTCCTACCCCTAAACCTAACCCTACCAATAAGGTACCCCTATAGGTGAATAACACTGATGTAGAAGATCTAAGCCCTGGTTGTAAGTCTTAACCGATATAAACTGTAAACTTGCCCCTCAAATCTGATTGGTTGATTGGAATGTTGTTCCAGGATCAACAAAGATCATGGGTCCGTTCTTCATACGTCGCTAACTCATTTAGCTGGATTTGATTGTTGACGATTTGGCGTGATCTTGGATTGTTTGGTTCTTCGATGCTCATCCTGGACTTGCTGTCATAGCAACAGGTCCAGAAGTTTGAACCTGCTCGCGAGCAGGCTTATTTCATGTAAACAGGGTTAGATCGCAAATTTGTAAGCAGCGTTGATACTTAAAATTTGTCCCAATCACTGCTACTTTATTACAAGAGTTCCTTACTGAACCAGGGCCAATAATAATTTTAAATAATAACAAAAATAATATAAAAATGTATTTGGAAATATTATAATGTTGTGTACAATACTATAGACACAGCCACTTGACTGGCTGTGACAGAATATTTTTGACAGAATAATTATTTTATAATGTTATCACAGTCTTACACACATGCTGTATTGTTACTCTGAGCCGTGCGAGTGGTGACGGATATTATGGGATGGCTTGATGCAGCGCAGGAGATGCAGAGAACTTGATCTTAAGAAACTTTAATTAATGCTGTCACATAACAAAATTCAAAAATAAATACATTTTATTGAAATTTTTTTTCAATAAAAATCAAATAAATAGCTAATTAGAACATTGAAATAAAAATGTAAAGGGTGTACAAATACTATAAAAGCGTGAATATAAATAATTGGGAATAATGTTTAAAACATTTTTTTTATAAATGTATGTTGGTTTGGTCGTTTGGCTGGTTCCTTATAAAGGTCCAGAAATTTGTGGGGGTTTTTGTATTAATTTGTCAAGTTTTTTGCCAGATGGCTTGATGTCATTACGTTGTCTTGAAGCCAGCCAATTGTTGCATTGCTGATCGTGGTTTTGAGTATCGATGTGGGAACACAAGAACGCGCAGAAATCTTAGATAATTTAATCCAATCCGCAAATACATTTGAAGAACCAAATTAGCCAGAGATCATTTATCATGATTAAAAGTTCTGGGATCTGACAAATCATCTCAGATGTATTAAGCGAGCTATACGAAGAACGGACCAAAATCAGGTTCTGCAAACAACTGGTAAGACCATTCATGAAAATTCATTGGGAACCCTGGAATACTTTGGTTGGCCCATAAAGGCAGGCCTTGATCTTGTCCTCAAACAGAAATAAAAACCATTTACATCCATGTAATATGTAAGTTATGCAACTTTCTGGTCTATGAGTTTCAAAAAGCATGAGAAATCTGTTATTTGGCAATACAACAAGATGTTTCGTGCTCTTCATTGTAATGGTATTCTCCCCCTTCCTCTAAAGTTATCTCTTTTTAACTTCATAAAAATTGCCACTGATAACCCAAAAATATCCTTCAGAATAGAATTTAGACTGAGAAAGATGAAAACAAGTCTTGGAATAGCAGTTCAAAGCTATAAACCCTCAGGTGGTTTTGGTAAAGTAAATGTAGCGTGACATCAAAGCGGTCTTACTTGATCCTGACAAGATCGTTAGGCGTATCATTTCCCTGTAATTTCATAACATCATTTGTGAGGAGTCTTGTGCTGTTGTCAAACCCACAAGGCCCATATGAAGACAACTGCAAGGGATCCATCTGCTACATATTTCCTTTTTCAGAGGGGTTTGCAGAAAATGTCAAATTAAAACCATAAGCAATGTTTTTTGAAAAATAATCTATTTATACTTGTACACAATAGAAGTTTACTCATATATATCACTAGTGTTCTCAGACTTTTGGACCGCATTGTAAACTGCATTAAAGGGATAGTTCACCCAAAAAACTAAAATTCTGTCACCGTTTAAACACTCTCAAATTGTTCCAAACCTGTATTAATGTCTTTGTTCTGCTGTAGTGTACACAAGGGAAGATATTTGGAAGAATGTTTGTAACCAAGCAGATCTTAGAACCTTTTTATACAGGTTTGGAACAATTCGAGAGGAAATGATGACGAAATGTTCATTTTTGGGTGAACTATCCCTTTAAGATGACACTTATGTCTTCTCATATAGTCTGGGCTTTAAATGTATTAGCTGAAAGACAATTATATAGGACAATACATTTAAAATAATCGGATTCAGAATAATTGGAGTTCCAAAAGGCATTGAAAGGACAGTAGAGATATTAAAATCTCACATAAAGTAGCTCATCCAAAAATGAGCTGCTTTTATTATTATATGAGAAGATTTTATCATTACTTATTATTTTAATCATTACTATGCTCATATCTTTCAGCATCTGTGAATCTGCACGCAGCTCTTAATGGCAGATTATGTTGCTCATGGTTTTTCATTTTTGAGTGAACAATACATTTAATATAGGTGCACATCCACCCTCTACCCATATTTATCAATCCGTCAATTAAACTCATTTCAGACTTAATTTAGAGACCGAGCTTTATATTATTGTCATTAAGATTTTTTTTGTGTCACTTTATCTTACAGTATGTGCACTTTCAATGTACTTACAGTACCCACGAAAATACTGAGTAATAAGGGAACTACATGGGTTAAGGTTAGGGGTAGGTAGTTTAAGTTAAACCAACAATCTTTATTATAATTTTTTTTTTGATAATACAGTGTATGTACATGCAAAACAGGACTGTAAAATAAAATGCTACCTTTTTGCTGTGGAAAATGACTCAATGATGATTTTCAGAGCATCAACCGTGTAATGAATACAGAGATTTAAATGACCATAGACATCGTTGTCCATTTCCGTTTATTAGCCAATAATATTATGAAACCTAGGAAGACTTCTTTTAGGATCATGATTTTTTATGCTTCCTGGGAAAATATTTGTCTAAGAAACATTAAAAGTTATGGGATCATTTTTCAATTTTAGGACAGCAGTGATGGATTATGGTCTATCAGGACCGGGGAAATAGCTTCTTCTTGCCAATAAATAGCAATTTCTTCATTTATTTCACATTGTGCCTCCAGAAATTTTAGAGCAGCATATATAATAAGTAAATGATTAACAGTACTGTAAGTGAATGACAAAATTAAATACTCAAAATTACTGTCTGTCTGTCTGTCTGTCTGTCTGTCTGTCTGTCTGTCTGTCTGTCTGTCTGTCTGTCTGTCTGCACTGTTAGACATTTCTGTAATTTGTACAGTTATTTACTATATATCACCCAGTATAATACTGTAAATTCTCTTTACAGTAAATAACTGTAATTCCCGTTGCATCATGGGTATTTTCTATGACGTCAAACACCAAATACAGTGATTTCCTGTATTTTAAAAAAATAAAGTATAATACTGTATTTACCACAACGGCCTCTTTGGCACAATTGGGATCGACAGGATTTGCTTTAGATTTATATTAGGAACCATCAGTGCAGCGTTGAAAGTTTCACCCGAGGAGAGAGCTCACGGTTCCAGAGAACATATGAGCTGTGTCCGGACACCCTGCGAAGATTTTTTCATCCCCCGTGAGAACGGCAAACAAGCAAGGTAAGTGTGATTTGTACTATCCGCGGTTGTCTGCACCCCAATTTTAGCTTGTCAGCATTGGTGCTAAAAACTGAGGTAAACCTAACGTTTTATGAATTTATTGAATTAGATTAGGAACCGGTGCAGCGTTGTAAGTTTTGCCCGAGGAGAGCTCACAGTTCGGACAACATACTTTACATAACGTTAGGTTATCATTTGCTTAAACTTTGCTGTTAAAAACTGAGGCAAACCTAACGTTTTATTTTTAAAAAAAAAGTTTATTGAATTAGATTAGGAACCAGTGCAGCCAGCGTCGTGTGTAACGTTACTGCCCGAGGAGAGAGCTCACGGCCCGGACAACATACTTTACATAACGTTAGGTTATCATTTGCTTCAGCTTTGGTACTGAAACTGAGGTAACATAAACCTAACGTTTTATTTTTAAAAAGACTTAACGTTAGTGAGTTTATTGAATTAACTTTACCAATACAATGAAGATTTTGTTTATCGAGCATATTAAGCGTACATTAGGACGACGTTAGTTAGTAAATTAACGTTGGCCACTAGTTGCAAAAATAATGTCGTTAACAAGCAAAGTTTACATTTGGATTGACATGATTTATTTTACATTTTAGATAAGAATACCAGGAGCCTGCCTGTGCTGTGCGACACTGTTACTCATACAACGGTAAGTAACGTTACCCCTCTTTGTTTCTCCACATATTACTGATAATTCAAAGTTTTTCTTGTATGTTTTAGTCGGGTCTGTTTAACTGAATCACAAAATGATTTAGTTTTTCCACCTCTTTTTAGCTGTTACTAGCCATGTACCATGTTTTTTTTTCTCCATAAATTATATTATACTAAAATAATCCAAAACTGTGTTTGTCCAGGACAATTTTTGGATGATTTTGGCAGATGAAATATAATTTATGAAAAAAAACATGGCAAAACTTTAGAATAATGTTGCTCAAGTGCAAACCTGAATACATTTCTGAACACAAAAGAAGATGAAGAATGTTTGTAACCTAACAGATTGAGGCACCATTCACTTCTATAGTAATTTTTTCCTACTATGGAAGTGAATGGTGCCTCAAAATTGTCTGGTTACAAACATTCTTTAAAAGGTTTAGAACAACAGGGCGAGTAAATTACAGAAATTACTTTTTTTTTTTTTTGGTGAACTATCCGTTTAATGACGGACCATTATTCTAAAGTGTTACCAAAAACATTTAAAGCAAAGGCACTAAGGGTGATGAAATTTAAAATATCTTTATTCTCTTAATTTTCTCTTGCTTTAAGTTTTTTTTGTGAGGAAAAACCCAGAGGAAGGAACAAGATGCACCACGAAAACCGGAGTGAGTCGGAAGACCGGGGAAGTTGTGAACAGGAAGACAACTGTAATCAACAACAGAGTGTCATCCTTCCTTCGCCACCTAATGGAGTTTGAATGGAAAAACTTGGACTAGGTGAGACACTTTTTTAATAGGATATGTAATGTACACAGACACTTACGCTGCATTCACACAGGGCGTCATGCCGGTTAGAAATTTTGTCTGACCTGAGACAGCGCCGACGCCACGTGACAGTGACATATGGCATCAAAGCACCTCGAGAGCAGTCGGCTAATACAGCCGGTGCAGTTTCTCCAGAGCGACTGCACGGACTTTGATGATGACACAGCTGTTCCACGATTGGCCAGATTCTCCGCATGACAGCGATCACATGTGTTTCGTGTTTATTCTAAAACCTTCAGTTCCTCTAATGCGTACAAATCTCTTTTATAACAGTTAAACCTCTTTTCATGTAGTTGCGATGTTATATTGTCATGTTTATCAAAATAAAACAGATGAAAAACGTAGACCCGCACTTCATTGATAGTTTAGGCTTGTATGTTAACTTTATTCTTGTACAAACACACGCTGTATTAAGCAGTGCATAAAGTATTACATGACAAAAAATGTCTCTGAAACATCTGTGTATTGACAAATATTGCATTTATTTCACTTCAGCTGTGATAAAGTATGCAAACACAGCGCGAGCGTCACTGCGGGAAGCAGAAAGTGTCAGACTTCACGTCTCCGTTTGCAGCTCCTCCCCGCCTGCATGCGCCTACTCTCGCCAATTGGTTGCATCCAGCCACAGCTGATGTCCAACACACCTTTCAACTTCTGCCGCTTGCAACGTGAGTGAAGCGACGCGACGGAACCCACAATTCAGTTCAGCAACGCATGACGTCAACCATTCAAAGTAAATGAGAAGCGTTAACGCCGGTGCCCCGTGTGAATGTAGCATTAAGTTTGAGGATACCTTACTAAAGCTAATGCAGTATACATGTAATCCATCCTGCAATAAAAGGTTACATTGTTGTTTTTGATTAAATAGTTTGTGAAATCATGTTGAGGTGATTCAGTAATATTACTTTTTTGGAGCATGTAGTTTGTGCTGCTGCTACTATTATGTACTGACAGTTTTCTTTAGTTTTTTACTCAATATCAATTTTGTTAAGCTAAATAACAGCGACACCTCTCTAATATGCAATCAGGTTCAGCATCACTACAAAGTACATTCTTCAAAATATTCATAACATTGAATCACCAGCGAAAACAAAAACTGAACATTTCATTTCACATCTTCATGAAGGCATTGCAGGACTGGATTAGACTAGACAGCATACGTTGAGCTAGGTGTACCTCAAAGTGTTAACTGTCTATAAAATAGTATTTTACCATTATGATGAATTGTAATGGGATTATTATTTTTTATTAAATTCCAACAGTGTAAAAAGTTTGTGTATACTCAAATTGTATGACTAACTTCATATCATTCTTATCTAGAGGGACTTCTTGCCATAATGGAGCAGAATCCTGGTTCCTGTTTGAAATCATCCAATGTGGAAGATGGCACAGATCGGTACAGACATGAAACTTGTGTGTTGTGTTGTGTTGTGTTAACTTGTTTCAGAATTCATTTGCTCTTTGTTTATATTTTATTCATGTATATGTGTATTTTGCACCAAAGTTACAGTATTCTTCAACCAACTATTTACAGTATTCTACCAACTATTTTCTGCAGAGTTTTTAAAATTGTAGCTCAAACAATAGTGTGTGGCGCTAGCAAGGTCATGGGTTCAATTCCCAGGGAAAGCAAGAACTGACAAAATGTAAAATGTGTATCTTGAATGCAATGCAAGTCGTCTGCCAAATGCATAAATGTAAATAAAATGTAAAATAAGTGATATTGAATGCACTCTGATTACTTTTATACATGATTTTCTGAAAATAAGATTTGATTCGAGGATGTTTTAAAGTGAACTTTTTCCACACATTTACATGTTTCAGTTAAAGCACTTAAAATGTTTTAAATAAAGAATTTTATATTTCATTATAATTGTCTGTTTGGATTACTTCTGTAGGATAGATTAATGTAAGAATTAATGTAATTCAGTAAGTATTAATGATTGAATAGGATTAGGATTAATGCACTGTTAACCAAGGTTTACAGTAACGGTACTGTATTACAAAATTACAGTAACATGTAGTTACTGTAAACTGAAATGCGGTTATTGTACTGTAAATCTCAAATACAGTAACTTACTGGCAACAGTGTTGCCAGTAAGTTACTGTAAAATCTCTTATAAATGTCTAACAGTGTGGCTGTCTGTCTGTCTGTCTGTCTGTCTGTCTGTCTATCTATCTATCTATCTATCTATCTATCTATCTATCTATCTATCTATCTATCTATCTATCTATCTCTGTCTGTCTGTCTATCTATCTATCTATCTATCTATCTGTCTGTCTGTCTGTCTGTCTGTCTGTCTGTCTGTCTATCTATCTGTCTGTCTGTCTGTCTGTCTATCTATCTATATATCTATCTCTGTCTGTCTGTCTGTCTGTCTGTCTGTCTGTCTATCTATCTATCTATCTATCTATCTGTCTGTCTGTCTGTCTGTCTCTGTCTGTCTGTCTATCCATCTCTGTCTGTCTGTCTGTCTATGCATAGTATGAGAAGTATAATATTTGGTATTTTAAACAAGTACATAATGTTCATATTTAAGAGTCTCATGACTTGTGTGTCACAAATTTTTTTTTTACTTGTCTCTTTAATAGCTATGGCATTCATCATTGCAATGCTTCTGGCCAGTCTAAACAGCTGCTGTAACCCCTGGATCTACATGTTTTTCGCTGGTCATCTGTTCCGGGATCTCATGCAGCCCTGTCTTATGCCTTCACACTGTGGCTGTAAGAGGCAATGGAGATCTAAGAGCCAATCAGGCACGGGTGCAATGAGAAACACCAGCAGCCAGAAGAGTGTGACACAGTTCTCTACCACATGAAGGAAAGTTGGAATACCTGCAGTTCGTATAACCGTCATGGACAGAACAATAAGATAAGCTAAGGAATCATTAATATGATTTTTACAGATGTGGTGCAGACCTCAGCAACATTTGCCATGCAATCTTCTTCAGCCTAAAATATGTATCTTTACAAAAGTAATGCTTGACCTGTAGCAGGCAGGAACCATTTACATCCATCCATGCATTCTCCAAAACGCTCAAGGCCCGTTCACACCAAGAACGATAATTATAAAGATAAATATAGCGATAACTACATTAGCGTCCCCATTATCGGACAATATCAATCTGTTTATTCTAAGCACGCGCTGCAGAATTATGTCTGCCGTTTCGCAGGATGGATTCTGATTGGCTGTCATTGTTTTTATCGTTCATCAGCTGGTAAAAGATTATTCTGAAGGGATTCCAACGATATCGTTTCTCTGTGCCGTAATATTTATGTTTGTGGTGTGGACTCTGCTATTCTTTTATATTTAGAATGATTTTTAGAACTATATCTTTATCGTTATATGGTAGTTGTTGTCTTCTTTGGTGTGATCAGGCCTTTATCCTCTGCAGGGCCATGGAAGCCGTTTATCTTTGTATGCTTAAATAAACAGTTCACCAGAAATGAAAATTCTGTCATTAAATACTCACATTCATATAATTCCAAACCTGTATGCTGTCACTTTTCTGTGGAACACAAGAATTTAACACAAGGACAGAATTTTGCTTTTGGATATAATTTAAAATATTCTGTTTAAAAGCGTAATGTAGGCTATATTAAATAAAAGTGGAGGGAATGGAGGGATGCTGGACGAATAATCCTCGCAAAAGTTAGGTAAGCAGCTGCTTGTATTTGAATTATGAACCTCCTGGCAAAGTCAACAGCTTCATTAAAGGGTTAGTTCACCCAAAAATGAAAATTATGTCATTAATTACTCACCCTCATGTCGTTCGACACCCGTAAGACATTCGTTCATCTTTGGAACACAAATGAAGATATTTTTGTTGAAAGCTGATGGCTGAGAAAGGCCTCCATTGACATTCAGTACATTTACACTCACAAGACCCACAAAAGGCACTAAAAGTCATCACCAAAAGGCATTACAAAGTCCATCTCACTACAGTGGCTCTACAATAATTTTACGAAGCAACGATAGTAGTTTTTGAGCGAAAAAAATAATAAAAATAACGACTTTATTCTACAAGTTCTTGTCTTCCTTGTCTGCCTCTGCCGTGAACTCACGAAGCACCACGACGCATGCGCGAGAATATGACGCAGAATCGGCGTTCGGACACGTGACCCAGAAGCGAGGAGATTTGTTTACAATGAGCAGAGGAAGACGCGCCGTATCTAAGGCCTAGTCCACACGTACACAGGTATTTTTATAACCAGAGTTTTTCCTTCTCCGTTTAAAAAAACAATCGCGTCCACACAAGCACGGTTTAAAAAAAATCTCCGTCCACATGAAAACGCAAAATCGCGCTATGATTGGCTGCCTGATTTCCACATGGGTCCCATCCACGGAGGGATGCTATGGGCTCAGTGAAACCCTTCTACAAGTTTACTTTGGACTCAGTGACAGGTAACTGTATATACAGGGGCAGGGCTCAAGTGGACTGAAGCTTCACACACTTGCCTTACTATGTTGTATTATTCAATTCTGGCACCTCTGTTCTGCAATTCAATGAGATAACTGTGCATGTATCTGTATAGGCTACATGTGATAAGCGCTATTAGCAGAGTTATTAAAAGCTACGTCCGCGCTTGCATAGACTCGACTCATGTAACGTTAAACAAAATCGATAACGGCGCACAAACTGACGTCAAACAAAGGAGAGAACGGCGCACATTTTGACTTAACAAGCCTAAATCTCCGGTTTCACCGTCTACACGACAACGCTGTAACCGGAGTTTCTAAAAAACTTCACCCTGGCCGGAGATTTCAAAAAAGTCCGGTTTCAGTAACCGGATACTGCGTTTGCGTGTGGACAAACAGCAAAACCGCATAGAAAAAGCTGCAGTTTTGAAAATACCCGTGTTCGTGTGGACAGGGCCTAAGCTGTTGAATTCTACATTGATCGTGCTTTAGGTCTCGGCGTAGTGCTCAAAATGGGACTAAAGTGTTTATTTCATGGATTCCCGAACGCCGGCGCTACGTCATATTCTCGCGCATGCGTCGTGGTGCTTCGTGAGTTCACGGCCGAGGACAACAAGGAAGACAGGAACTTGTAAAATAAAGTCGTTATTTTTATTTATTTTTTTCGCTCAAAAACTACTATCGTCGCTTGGTAAAATTATTGTAGAGCCACTGTAGTGAGATGGACTTTGTAACGACGTTTTTAGTGCCTTTTATGGGTCTTGTGAGTGTAAATGTACTGAATGTCAATGGAGGCCTTTCTCAGCCATCAGCTTTCAACAAAAATATCTTCATTTGTGTTCCGAAGATGAACGGAGGTCTTACGGGTGTCGAACGACATGAGGGTGAGTAATTAATTACATAATTTTCATTTTTGGGTGAACTAACCCTTTAAACTTTGAGATCTGGTACAAAAAGTCTTAGATATCATACTTAATATTTTCACATCAAGGATTCTGGACAAAAGTTGCTTAAACATACACTGTAAACCCTAACGCTCAATATAAATAATTGGTTTGAGTAGAGCCAACTCAAATTAAACAAACTAGTTTAAACTAATTCATTTTTATGAGTATTTAGAACATTCTTTTTCTTTTGAGTTCTCAAAACTGACACATTTTAAGTAATCTGAAATGTTTTGAGTTTTATGAACTTGTTTCTTTTTCATTTAGACAAACTTAAATTTAACTGAGGCTGCGTTCAAAATCGCGCACTATGTGAGTAGGTACTACATTTGAATTTGAACGAACTTTGCGACCGTTAAAGAAGTACGTTGGTAACACTTTAGAATAATGGTCATTAGTTAACATTAGTTAACTACATTAGTTAACATGAACTAATAATGAACTGCACTTATAAAGCGTTTATTTATCTTTGTTAATGTTAATTTCAACATTTACTAATGCATTATTAAAATCTTGTTAGCATTAGTTAATGCACTGTGAACTAACATGAACACACCATTAACAGCTGGATTTATATCAACTAACGTTAACAAAGATGAACTAATACAGCATCAAATGTATTGCTCATGGTTAGTTCATGTTAGTTAATACATTAACTAATGTTAACTAATGACCATTATTTTAAAGTGTTACTAGTACGTTCTATATATGAATGAATGTATTATGAATGTAATCTGGACGTACTACATCTGCCATGTTGTCATGATCATGTGACCTACCAGCGTCAGTTACGTCCCATCACCTCCATTGATAAATTGTCTCCCGTGGCCTCATGGGATAGTAAAGTGTCCATTGTATGCACACTTCAGAATCTCGCCGGAAGTAGTAGGTCATCCGGGTACTTTTCGCCTGATGTTTTTCGAATGCTATGAATTCGGACATGCTATGTTGGTGTACTGTTTTTCGCATACTATATAGTAGAGGAGTACTCGATTTCGGAAGCAGCTTGAAACTGGGCCAGCATGCTTTGCCATGACATTCAAAATGGACAGTAAGTTTTCAGCCAAAATGTAAGTGTTATATTATGTTTTTTACGTTAAGTGGAAGATTTAGTAGTGTTTAATGTTTTGTTATGCTAGTTTAGAAGAGTTTGTGTTATGATTTATTTTGTAGGGTTACCATGGTGACGAGTCGCGCATGAGCTTAGTTTGAGAACAGATATATGTTAAATGTTCTATATAGGGATGTCCCGATCAGGTTTTTTTTGCCCTCAAGTCCGAGTCATTTGATTTTGAGTATCTACCGATACCGAGTCCCGATCCGATACTTCTATAATACATAAAATAAGAATAAAGAAGAGCGAAAAAACAGATCCAGGATGTTCCTTATTTTTTATTTAATTCACCTTATTTAACCAATAGCGTCTCTGGAACAAAGTGATGTCATGCCGCACGCGTTGCTGTTTCTGTGTGGAGTCAAAAGGGTCTAACTCTGTGCCACCGCATAATTATAGATGTGTTCAAAAATAATGAGAATATATATACATATATATCCGAGTCCTGATCGGGAGATAACGTCCGATTCCGATCGAGTCTGAAACCACGTGATCGGGCCCGATTTCCGATCATGTGATCGGATCAGTTCTATATTGTTATCCTCATTCAGCAAGTGCTATGCTAATGCTACCAAAGCATTGTGTAACCAATTAGCAAGGTGGCATTTATTGAATTAGCTAGTTAAAGCTAGCTAAGTTTCCACTACTTAAAATGTGAGATTACATTGTATTTTTAAGTTAAATGTATGAATTAGCTTCCTCAAATATTTCAAGCTCAGAGCAATTCAAATGTATGAGTACAAAATAAAAAGCTGTAATTTCTGCTACTTAAACTTTACATTTCTTAATTTTTTTGAGTTTTGCCAACTTAATTGAGTTTACAGTGTAGCCATTATGTTAAGACTGTCTGACGAACTAGCAGTTAGTTATGGGGTAATCAGTCTTACTTTTCGGTATCAAATTAGACCAATCTACATTTTATATAACTGACTGAAAAAATGTATGTCTAACTTGTAAGACTAGTCTTGGCAGTTAATGCAACCGGCCCCAGATAACACTTAAGCGCTTTAACCATGGTAAATACACTGCAATGAAAAACAGCATTTGACCTGTTGACTATATCTTTCTAAACCTTTGCCATGTCAGCACCTTTCATTCTAGTATATGAAGTTATGAATTACACTTTATGAAGTAGAGTAACAAATATAAATTCAGAATGAGCACTTTTTCCTCATTGTATGTGAATGTGTACACCTTTTTTTATTGAAGAGGAACAGTTCACCCAAAGAGAACTTTTGGTAACGCAATATGATTTCTTCATAAAGTTAGAAAACAGCAGCTCAGAGATTAGTCAGAGAGAAGGCATATGGAGTTGGATGTGAGGGAAATTATGTTTTTTTGTGATGTTCCCAGTATTTTGTAGAAATATTCTGTAAATAAGGCTGTTGCTGTGATTCATTTGAACAGAATAAAATGTATTTATTAAATATATTTGTGTTGTAACAAAAGCATTTGACTGTGGATGCGGATATGAATGATAAATTGCTGATGGAAACTGTATTTTCTTCTTGCATGACAACCCTTTCAAATGATTTTGAAATTGAACACTCACTGACAAAACAATCTATTTCAAGTTTCAAAGCAGGCATGGCTATAGCATCAAGACATTCCAGTTTTCTTTATTACCAATGAGCAGATGTGCAGCCACATAAATAAGAGTCAATTATTCTTAGTATGAAACCAATCTTTTGTTTTTAAAGAATGGAAGGAAACAACTTTCTATTTGTTGAAAGAAATGGCATTAAAACCAAATATGCAATTAAAACTAGGATGAAACAGTTCACGTATTTGGAAATCTATCTTGGAATAATGTTTGGTTCATGAACAGAGACAGCACGTTTTAATTATAAATCATCTAATATTACACTTCCTACAGATCCATCAGTCATATTTTTTAAGTCTAACATAGGGACAGAAGCACATTAAAAGCTCATTATAAATCTGTGAACGTACTAAGAGTTCCTTTGACAAAAATCAGATTAAGCAATATTATACATCATTTCACAGATAATTATCAGCCAAATGATAAATCACTTATCACGATATGATTTCCAAGCTCTCAAAAAATTCCCTGACGTAGTACCTCATTGATCAAAAATGAACACATACTGACACCTAGTGTTTAAATACAAATTTACAGCACAAATGTGCTATTGATGTGCTCTTCAGTTTTTCTCTTGACTGTATAATGTTGCAAACACTATCTTTGCTATTTCTTTTTACCTTCAATACCCTAAAGGTATGACTTACCACGAGATTAACCATTAAAATGAAAATGGATATTGTGATGTTTGAATAAAGACTCTTTGTCAAACCAGCTCAAAATGTGTTCAGTTCCTAATTAGAATGGTATTCCAGTTGAACTTATTTTAATTTATATATTTGTTTCTTACTGACCCCAAACTTTTGAATGGTAGTATATATTTACAGTAGGCCTGTTATTTATAATTTCACAGAACTACAGTCTTCTTAAAACACAAATGACTACAGCTGTCTATCCTCTCATTCATTTATTTCACCTTCAGTGTGTTATGAAACTTAGTTATTTTCTTGACTGTGGCATACTTATGACATTCCTATTGTTTTTTGTTTAAATTGTGTCCAGACTGGCCACTGTGCTGCTCACATTTTGTTGAACCCTCTGTTCTGTGTTTCATAACATGATTAATTAGAGAAGCTCTCATCTCATTTGAGCCTCTTCAGTATCGCGAACCTCTCAACTCTACTTCTCCACCCTTCCTTCTGCTCACCTCTCCTCTTGCTCTTTCAATGCCTACCACTCTAACTCGCTCCTCTTCCTACATCTCTGCTATTTCTCTCCCTTCATCTCTTTTCCCTCCTCCGCTCTTCACCTCTTCAATGTCCTTTCCCTCTACCCACACCACTTTTTGAAATATCAAAGTTGCCCCCTCAAAGTTGAAAGAAAAAAAACACACAATATTGTATATTTTAATATTGCAAAAAAAAAAAAATTGTGGAAGAGAGGAAGCCAGGCATTCTTGCCTATTTTTACCACACCTGCATTGATGCTTCTTGTTTCACTGTTATGTTAAATCAGAATTCCGAGTTATAAAGTCAGAATTGTGAGATATAAAGTCAGAATTGCAAGATATTAAGTAAGAATTACGAGATATTAAGTCAGAATTGCGAGATATTAAGTCAGAATTGTGAGATATAAAGTCAGAATTGTGAGATGTAAAGTCAGAATTGTGTGATATAAAGTCAGAATTGTGTGATATAAAGTCAGAATTGCAAGATATTAAGTAAGAATTACGAGATATTAAGTCAGAATTGCGAGATAGATGTAAAGTCAGAATTGTGATATAAAGTCAGAATTGTGAGATATAAAGTCAGAATTGTGAGATATAAAGTCAGAATTGTGAGATATAAAGTCAGAATTGTGAGATGTAAGTCAGAATTGTGAGATATAAAGTCAGAATTGTGAGATATAAAGTCAGAATTGTGAGATATAAAGTCAGAATTGCGAGATGTAAAGTCAGAATTGTGAGATGTAAGTCAGAATTGTGAGATATAAAGTCAGAATTGTGAGATATAAAGTCAGAATTGTGAGATATAAAGTCAGAATTGTGAGATATAAAGTCAGAATTGTGAGATGTAAGTCAGAATTGTGAGATATAAAGTCAGAATTGTGAGATATAAAGTCAGAATTGTGTGATATAAAGTCAGAATTGTGAGATATAAAGTCAGAATTGCAAGATATTAAGTAAGAATTACGAGATATTAAGTCAGAATTGCGAGATAGATGTAAAGTCAGAATTGTGATATAAAGTCAGAATTGTGAGATATAAAGTCAGAATTGTGAGATATAAAGTCAGAATTGTGAGATGTAAAGTCAGAATTGTGAGATGTAAAGTCAGAATTGTGTGATATAAAGTCAGAATTGTGAGATATAAAGTCAGAATTGTGAGATATAAAGTCAGAATTGTGAGATGTAAAGTCAGAATTGTGAGATGTAAAGTCAGAATTGTGTGATATAAAGTCAGAATTGTGTGATATAAAGTCAGAATTGCAAGATATTAAGTAAGAATTACGAGATATTAAGTCAGAATTGCGAGATAGATGTAAAGTCAGAATTGTGATATAAAGTCAGAATTGTGAGATATAAAGTCAGAATTGTGAGATATAAAGTCAGAATTGTGAGATATAAAGTCAGAATTGTGAGATGTAAGTCAGAATTGTGAGATATAAAGTCAGAATTGTGAGATATAAAGTCAGAATTGTGAGATATAAAGTCAGAATTGCGAGATGTAAAGTCAGAATTGTGAGATGTAAGTCAGAATTGTGAGATATAAAGTCAGAATTGTGAGATATAAAGTCAGAATTGTGAGATATAAAGTCAGAATTGTGAGATATAAAGTCAGAATTGTGAGATGTAAGTCAGAATTGTGAGATATAAAGTCAGAATTGTGAGATATAAAGTCAGAATTGTGTGATATAAAGTCAGAATTGTGAGATATAAAGTCAGAATTGCAAGATATTAAGTAAGAATTACGAGATATTAAGTCAGAATTGCGAGATAGATGTAAAGTCAGAATTGTGATATAAAGTCAGAATTGTGAGATATAAAGTCAGAATTGTGAGATATAAAGTCATAATTGTGAGATATAAAGTCAGAATTGTGAGATATAAAGTCAGAATTGTGAGATGTAAGTCAGAATTGTGAGATATAAAGTCAGAATTGTGAGATATAAAGTCAGAATTGTGAGATGTAAAGTCAGAATTGCGAGATATAAAGTCAGAATTGTGAGATATAAAGTCAGAATTGTGAGATATAAAGTCAGAATTGCGAGATATAAAGTCAGAATTGCGAGATATAAAGTCAGAATTGCGAGATATAAAGTCAGAATTGTGAGATATAAAGTCAGAATTGTGAGATGTAAAGTCAGAATTGCGAGATGTAAAGTCAGAATTGTGAGATATAAAGTCAGAATTGCGAGATATAAAGTCAGAATTGTGAGATATAAAGTCAGAATTGCGAGATATAAAGTCAGAATTGTGAGATATAAAGTCAGAATTGCGAGATATAAAGTCAGAATTGTGAGATATAAAGTCAGAATTGTGAGAATTAAGTCAGAATTGCGAGATATAAAGTCAGAATTGTGAGATATAAAGTCAGAATTGTGAGATATAAAGTCAGAATTGTGAGATATAAAGTCAGAATTGCGAGATGTAAAGTCAGAATTGCGAGATATAAAGTCAGAATTGTGAGATATAAAGTCAGAATTGTGAGATGTAAGTCAGAATTGTGAGATATAAAGTCAGAATTGTGAGATGTAAGTCAGAATTGTGAGATATAAAGTCAGAATTGTGAGATGTAAAGTCAGAATTGTGAGATGTAAAGTCAGAATTGTGAGATATAAAGTCAGAATTGTGAGATGTAAAGTCAGAATTGCGAGATGTAAAGTCAGAATTGCGAGATGTAAAGTCAGAATTGTGAGATATAAAGTCAGAATTGTGAGATGTAAAGTCAGAATTGTGAGATATAAAGTCAGAATTGTGAGATGTAAGTCAGAATTGTGAGATATAAAGTCAGAATTGTGAGATGTAAGTCAGAATTGCGAGATGTAAAGTCAGAATTGTGAGATGTAAGTCAGAATTGTGAGATATAAAGTCAGAATTGTGAGATGTAAAGTCAGAATTGCGAGATGTAAAGTCAGAATTGCGAGATGTAAAGTCAGAATTGTGAGATATAAAGTCAGAATTGTGAGATGTAAAGTCAGAATTGCGAGATGTAAAGTCAGAATTGTGAGATATAAAGTCAGAATTGTGAGATATAAAGTCAGAATTGTGATATATAAAGTCAGAATTGTGAGATATTGTGAGATATAAAGTCAGAATTGTGAGATATAAAGTCAGAATTGTGAGATATAAAGTCAGAATTGCGAGATGTAAAGTCAGAATTGTGAGATATAAAGTCAGAATTGCGAGATGTAAAGTCAGAATTGCGAGATATAAAGTCAGAATTGTGAGATATAAAGTCAGAATTGTGAGATGTAAAGTCAGAATTGTGAGATATAAAGTCAGAATTGTGAGATATAAAGTCAGAATTGCGAGATGTAAAGTCAGAATTGCGAGATATAAAGTCAGAATTGTGAGATATAAAGTCAGAATTGCGAGATGTAAAGTCAGAATTGTGAGATATAAAGTCAGAATTGTGAGATGTAAAGTCAGAATTGCGAGATGTAAAGTCAGAATTGTGAGATATAAAGTCAGAATTGTGAGATGTAAAGTCAGAATTGTGAGATATAAAGTCAGAATTGTGAGATGTAAAGTCAGAATTGTGAGATATAAAGTCAGAATTGTGAGATATAAAGTCAGAATTGTGATATATAAAGTCAGAATTGTGAGATATTGTGAGATATAAAGTCAGAATTGTGAGATATAAAGTCAGAATTGTGAGATATAAAGTCAGAATTGCGAGATGTAAAGTCAGAATTGTGAGATATAAAGTCAGAATTGCGAGATGTAAAGTCAGAATTGCGAGATATAAAGTCAGAATTGTGTGATATAAAGTCAGAATTGTGAGATGTAAAGTCAGAATTGTGAGATGTAAAGTCAGAATTGTGAGATATAAAGTCAGAATTGCGAGATGTAAAGTCAGAATTGCGAGATGTAAAGTCAGAATTGCGAGATATAAAGTCAGAATTGTGTGATATAAAGTCAGAATTGTGAGATGTAAAGTCAGAATTGTGAGATGTAAAGTCAGAATTGCGAGATGTAAAGTCAGAATTGTGAGATATAAAGTCAGAATTGTGAGATGTAAAGTCAGAATTGCGAGATATAAAGTCAGAATTGTGAGATGTAAAGTCAGAATTGTGATATATAAAGTCAGAATTGTGTGATATAAAGTCAGAATTGTGAGATATAAAGTCAGAATTGTGAGATGTAAAGTCAGAATTGTGAGATATAAAGTCAGAATTGCGAGATGTAAAGTCAGAATTGTGAGATATAAAGTCAGAATTGTGAGATGTAAAGTCAGAATTGTGATATATAAAGTCAGAATTGTGTGATATAAAGTCAGAATTGTGAGATATAAAGTCAGAATTGTGAGATATTGTGAGATATAAAGTCAGAATTGTGAGATATAAAGTCAGAATTGTGTGATATATAAAGTCAGAATTGTGTGATATAAAGGCAGAATTGTGAGATATTGTGAGATATAAAGTCAGAATTGTGAGATATAAAGTCAGAATTGTGAGATATAAAGTCAGAATTGCGAGATATAAAGTCAGAATTGTGAGATATAAAGTCAGAATTGCGAGATGTAAAGTCAGAATTGCGAGATATAAAGTCAGAATTGTGTGATATAAAGTCAGAATTGTGTGATATATAAAGTCAGAATTGTGTGATATAAAGGCAGAATTGTGAGATATTGTGAGATATAAAGTCAGAATTGTGAGATATAAAGTCAGAATTGTGAGATATAAAGTCAGAATTGCGAGATATAAAGTCAGAATTGTGAGATATAAAGTCAGAATTGCGAGATGTAAAGTCAGAATTGCGAGATATAAAGTCAGAATTGTGTGATATAAAGTCAGAATTGCGAGATGTAAAGTCAGAATTGTGAGATATAAAGTCAGAATTGCGAGATGTAAAGTCAGAATTGCGAGATATAAAGTCAGAATTGTGAGATGTAAGTCAGAATTGTGAGATGTAAAGTCAGAATTGTGTGATATAAAGTCAGAATTGTGAGATGTAAAGTCAGAATTGTGAGATGTAAAGTCAGAATTGTGAGATGTAAAGTCAGAATTGTGAGATATAAAGTCAGAATTGTGAGATATAAGGTCAGAATTGTGAGATGTAAGTCAGAATTGTGAGATATAAAGTCAGAATTGTGAGATATAAAGTCAGAATTGTGTGATATAAAGTCAGAATTGTGAGATATTGTGAGATGTAAAGTCAGAATTGTGAGATATAAAGTCAGAATTGTGAGATATAAGGTCAGAATTGTGAGATGTAAGTCAGAATTGTGATATATAATGTCAGAATTGTGATATATAATGTCAGAATTGTGATATATAAAGTCAGAATTGTGAGATATAAAGTCAGAATTGTGAGATATAAAGTCAGAATTGCGAGATGTAAAGTCAGAATTGTGTGATATAAAGTCAGAATTGTGTGATATAAAGTCAGAATTGTGAGATATAAAGTCAGAATTGCGAGATATAAAGTCAGAATTGCGAGATGTAAAGTCAGAATTGTGAGATATAAAGTCAGAATTGCGAGATATAAAGTCAGAATTGCGAGATATAAAGTCAGAATTGCGAGATGTAAAGTCAGAATTGTGAGATATAAAGTCAGAATTGCGAGATATAAAGTCAGAATTGTGAGATATAAAGTCAGAATTGTGAGATAAAGTTGCAATTACTTTTTTAATATTCTATTCTGTGGCGGAAACAAGCTTCCATATAAATAATAGTAAAACGTCTTCTCGAACAAGAAAAAATGTTTTTATGAAACTCATTTTTTCATTGGTTCTTGATTGGATGATCTCATGGAAGTGACAGGTTATCCCTCTTGTGCCGGTAAACTTGGGTTACCCATATGGGCCCGGTATGAGCCCATCAAGAGACCCTGGGCTATCCCATATGTGGCCTGGGTCCCAGTTGGGTAGCCCAGGTGGGCCCCAGATATCAGTCCTTTGTGCAACCCCTTTGGGCCCCACATGGGTTTGTTGGCTGGGACATAGGGAGCCCGGCTGGGTTTGCCCATGTGGGACCTAATTAGTTGACCCAAGTGGGCCCCAGATAAGATGCCAATTTTGAGCCCATGTCCACTGTACCCCTGTAGCCCATGTAGCCCACATACACGTGTTGGCTGGGGAAGAGAAGAGAGTTATTTTGTTTAAAGGTTACGAGTACACATTCATTGATATGCATGGAAAATTATGCAATATTCCATAAAAATATAATGGTTTTGATGGTGACTAACTGTTAGTGTTAGTGGTTAAAGTGAGCTGTGTGAGTCGCTGTTTACTGGCAGTGTAACTGATATCTTCAAATCTAACTCTTCTTTTACAGTAAAGCATGTCACTGTTACACAGGCCAATGACAAACAACGGATCAAAGATACAATGAAACATAGACTATAGGTTATAGCTCTAATGTTAGACTGTGCGTTTATGCCTCAATTTTATCTTGCACATGCTTCAGTCGATAAAACTTGCTTTATAAATGATGTGTAACAGTATTTCCTACTACAATGTGTGGCCACAACAGAGTTCTCTTTCTGTTCTTCTCAGCAACACATCTTCCTCCTACCGCTTCCGTCAGTTATAGCGCGTCATGACTGTATGCACGAAAGTTTGCGTTGGCGGCTCAACTAGCGTGGCGCTCAAGTTCCCTGGTTATTTTTATGCGATGGACATCCTTTAAGATGCAAGTGTGAGCGGGATGCAGGAACACAGAGCGGTGAATTATGCCGTTGCCATGAGAATGGACTGATCGAGGCACTTTTTAAGGTAGGCTGCATGATGCGCAACGTAAACCTTCATCTGGAAAATATTGTTTAATAGCCTATAACTATAAACTTCCGTATTGTCTCTGTGTGTGTGTGTATGTGTGTGTACTCATTATTCACTAATAAACAACATGTAGCCTACGGCATCTTTATAAGTGAAAGTGATATGGTAAATGTGGTGTTACTCCATCGAACGTGATTGCTGCTTGCGCGTGATTTCCTTTTTAACGCAAGCTGTCTTTTTATGTAAGTTAGAGTGCGAATGGAGAGGGTGAGAAAGATAATTATGCAGGGTTTGAGTATGACGCTTAATTTAGGCTTGAACATCCAGGAAGTCAAAACAAAAGGTTGGCGGGCTTTTAAAAGTAATGTTTTTTACATACAGGTAGGCTATGTGTCAGTTTTGCCTTTTAACTATTTTTAGTAACAAAAAGGTTAGCCATGCACCTTCAGTAAGATGCTCGCGAACAGAAATCACGTACCGGAACAGTAACATATTGACACTGTCATTGTTACTTATTTAAATGACAAAACTTTAGTTTTTGTTTAAAATGACATTCAGGTTTATGGACGCTTGTTTCCATCGCTATAAAAAATACAAAAGGTAGGCTAATTGTGACTTTTTTCTTTTTCTTTTTCTTATTATAAACATATTATAAAGACATAATTGATTGATATAAAGTCAGAATTGCGTAATATAAAGTAGAAAAGGAGTCAGTAATTTTTCCCCTCAGAATTGGACTTTATAACTCGCAATTGCGATTAAATCACACAATAGACCCTTTTCACATCTCCGTGTTTCTCAGTCATGTCGGAACAGGAAGGGGCCATCCCTAAACTGTTCCCACAAAGTTAGAAGCATGAAATTGTCCAAAATGTCTTGGTATGTTGAAGCAGTAAGAGTTCCTTTCACTGGAACTAATGGGCCAAGCCCAACCTCTGAAAAACAACCCCACACCATAATCCCCCCTCCACAAAACTTTACACTTGGCACAATGCAGTCAGGCAAGTACCGTTCAGCCGCCAAATCCAGACTCGTCCATCGAATTGCCAGACAGAGAAGCGTGATTCGTCACTTCAGAGAACGTGTCTCCACTGCCCTAGAGTCCAGTGGCGGCGTGCTTTACACCACTGCATCCGACGCTTTGCATTGCACTTGGTGATGTAAGGCTTAGAGGAAGCTGCTCGGCCATGGAAATCCATTCCATTAAGCTCTCAACGCACTGTTCTTGAGCTAATCTGAAGGCCACACAAAGTTTGGAGGTCTGTAGCTATTGACTCTGCAGAAAGTTGGCGACTTCTGCGTACTGTGCGCCTCAGCAATATTTAGTAGTGAGGAAATGTCATGAATGGACTTGCACAGGTGTCTATCACGGTACCACGTTTGAATTCATGAGAGCGACCCATTCTTTCACAAATGTTTGCAAAGAGGACACTGACACCCACAGAAAAGACAGAGCAGGTTATTTTGATATGAAACAAACTCTTTCCAATTATGTTAATTTTATTAATTCAAGCAATAAATACAATTTTGGCGCTCTTAAACGTGACAGATCGCTGTAGCCGCCTCAGTTACGGAACATGAACTGATCATCTCTTCCTCTTTACTACTAGCTAATAAATAAACGTGAGTGAAGGTATGTTGAAAGATACAGTACAACATATAGAAATGTATCATGTATCATGTCTCATGTAATTGATCAATCGTGGAAAGAGGTCAATAAAACAGCTGGAGAATATGTCATGTACCATTACATTTACCTCCGGAAAGCCATTTAATGAAAATAACTATAGACAGGAGTATATGTGAACTATATTATATATTTATTATATTTTTACTCATATCATTAAAATATTATAACGTTATTATTATAAAGAACGTCTCGGTTACATATGGTAACCCTCGTTCCCTGAAGGAGGGAATGGAGACGTACGTCGGTTATACCGACGAATTGGGATCACTTCAGAGAGCCCCTATCAGCTTCGAGATTTAGAGAACGGGCCAATGGGCCATTGGCGTTCGAGATTTGCATCTTGCGCTCGCCCCGCACCGCGGGTATAAATAGGAAGCGAGAGCAATGCACTGACGTTTTTCACTGAGGAGCCGGGGAAACGACGGCGGGGGAACAACACCGTACTGAGACGGCAGAGAAACTCTGCCGAGGGAAAGACACAAGCTCGCTGTAGGGAGCTGTACCGTGGAGAATACACATATGGGACCGCCGTAGGGATCACAACATACGGAACCCAGCCTGACACAAGTTCCACCAATGCATACAAGTGCCAGACCTGGCGTCGGACGCTCCGCCACATCCGACTGCCGCGGGTTGCGGAGGACACAACAGGGTTCGCCAATTCCTGGGGAACTCGACTGGAGAATATAAGCGCACATATCCGTTCCATGGGGAAGGGAATGGCGCAGCAAGCCGACACTAGAACGGGCATTTCAGTGTTGCTGACTATGGGAAGCGAGCACATGAGAAGCAACCGGTTCCACGCGTAGGCTATAAAACCTAGCGAACGTGTTAGGTGTCGCCCAGCCCGCAGCTCTACAAATGTCTGTCAGCGAGGCGCCACGAGCCAGTGCCCAGGAAGAAACTACACCCTTGGTGGAGTGAGCTTTAACCCCGAGCGGGCAGGGCACGTCTTGGAATTCATACGCCGAGACAATGGCATCCACTATCCAGTGGGTCATCCTCTGCTTGGAGACAGCCTTTCCCTTCTGCTGTCCTCCGTAACAGACGAAGAGCTGCTCTGAGGTCCTAAAGCTTTGTGTTCTGTCAACATAGACCCGCAGAGCGCGAACTGGACAGAGAAAAGCCAGGGCTGGGTCTGCCTCCTCCGAGGGCAGCGCTTGCAGGCTCACCACTTGATCCCGAAAGGGAATAGTGGGAACCTTGGGCACATATCCAGGCCGGGGTCTCAGGGCTACCTGAGAGTTACTTGGCCTGAATTCCAGGCACAATTCGTTGACCGAAAATGCCTGCAGGTCCCCTACCCTCTTAACCGAGGCCAATGCAACCAGGAGTATTGTCTTTAGAGACAATATTTTCAGCTCAGCTGACTGCAAAGGCTCGAAGGGCGCCCTCTGCAGTGCGGTAGGCACCAGAGTTAAGTCCCAAGAGGGTATAGAGGGAGGACGAGGCGGATTTAGTCTCCTCGTCCCCCTCAGGAACCTGACGATTCATCTTGCTTGCCTAAGGACTCACCATTTACCAGGTCATGATTTGCGGCGATAGCGGCAACATATACCTTGAGGGTGGAGGGAGACAGCCTTCGCTCCAACCCGTCTTGAAGAAAAGAGAGCACAGATCTGACCAAACACATTTTCGGGGGTCTTCTCAGCGAGAAGAGCACCAATCGATGAACAGGTTCCACTTCAACGCATACAGCCGTCTCGTAGAGGGGGCTCTGGCGGAAGTGATGGTGTCAACTACCGCTTGCGGTAGGTCACCTCGAACCTCCGTGTCCCGCCCAGGGACCAGACATGGAGTTTCCAGAGGTCCGGACGCGGGTGCCATAGGGTGCCCAGTCTCTGAGTTAGGAGGTCCTTCCTCAGAGGAATGGGCCAGGGAGGTGCTGTCGCAAGGAGCACTAGTTCCGGGAACCAAGTCCTGTTGGGCCAATACGGAGCTACCAAGAGGAGCTGCTCCTCGTCCTCCCTGACCTTGCACAGTGTCTGTGTAAGAAGGCTCACTGGGGGAAACGCATATTTGCGTAGGCCCCAGGGCCAGCTGTGTGCCAGTGCATCCGTGCCGAGGGTTCCCTCGGTCAGGGAATAGAACAACTGGCAGTGGTACGTGTCGGGGGCGGCAAACAGGTCGATCACATTTAGGTTCAACATCAACATCATGATTTTCTGTAAAGCTTCACTTGAGAGTGATTTCTATATTGTGTTCTTTTTGTCTATTTTCCAGCTTAGTTTTTAATTTAAAAGTGTTGCAGATGGTTTTGGTTAAATAATCCTCTAAGAAATGCTTTCTCATGGTAGGTGGCCGCAGGGATGGAGAGTCCTTCCAAGATTGAGAGGCGACAGGCGTGGGCGCTCAGCAGCAGCCGCAAGTGTACCGTAAGAGATGCAAAGCACTGCAGCCCAACAGCAGAACAGCAGCCTCATTTCTCTCTCCAAGATGACGTCTTTGTGGATGGTGAGCATCAAGTAAATGTTTAACACATTCAGCTATGTCAATAGCTCTATGATATGGAAAGAAGCGGCATATCTCATTTCCTCTTAACCAAGCGATTTACAGCTACACGCAAGGGTGATTAAGGCTTCACTTTTGTGTGTTTTGCTTGAAAACTGCACTTGTGGTATATTTATTTCAATAAAACACCACATGGCTCACCACGATATTTTGGGTAACACTTTAAAACATAATATGCATTAATTCAAGCTTAACTACTTTTTTAATTACTGCATCAGCAACAAATGAAGGTTCTATATGATTAATATTGTTAGGCAATTAATACTTTGACACATTTAACTAATAACAATTTATTGATTACTTAATCTATTAATCATATATAATCTTCATTTGTTGCTGATGCAGTAATCATTAATAAATGGTTTAGCTCTTCATGAGTCATACATTAACTCATGATTATCTGGCTATTAGTTAAGCATGAATTAATGCATTTTAGTGCACCCGTATTGTAAAGTGTTACCATATTTTGTTATCTGATAGAGCGATAGTCATGCAGTCCAGTTTTTTTGTATGCTTTATGTAGTAAATAAGCAAAACATAATCAGATGTGCAGCAATGAAAATGCATTAAAATGTTAATAAAATTGATTTTTGATTTAGGTCACTTCTAAATTCAACTCGCATTATAACTGCTGCTGTGAGAGATAAAGGACAGACCACAAACAGTACATGGTTACCACCAGATAAACTCTATTTCCAAAACAGAAAGCTCATTTACACCTCTCGCTCTATCTCTCTCTCTCTCTCTCTCTCTCTCTCTCTCTCTCTCTCTCTCTCTCTCTCTCTCTCTCTCTCTCTCTCTCTCTCTCTCTCTCTCTCTCTCTCTCTCTCTCTTACACACACACACACACACACACATATATTCTCAAACAGACAGGCTAAGATCACTATGTGCGTCTTTATTTTGTTTCCACAGGATGCTCTGCAGGAAAGATTGAAACCTGGCTCCAAGGTTGTGGGTGAGTCTTTTTGTGTCAGTTGTAATAAAATAACAGAAAGTGAGTGGAAAACCACAATTTTTTTGAGCTTGTTTGTTGAAGGTCATACAGGTACAAAAATAAATAAAACATTAACAACCTCTGAGGGTCAAATACCATGTTTTCACAAGGTACTGTACCTTCACCTGAAAGCTTTTAGTGAACAATATTTGAGCTACATTGTTTTGCTCTATTTATAGATTGTGCTGAGGAAGAATTTTTCCTTTCTGGATCAGGAAACAGCACAAAAACTTGACATCGTTGTTATTGTTTCTCACTGTTTAGGACTTTGCAAGTGAAGCCATGAAGAATGTGTTTTTAAAAGTATTTCCAAGAATAAGGATCAACGCATTTTTTTCCAATCTATTAGGAATGGATATAACGTTTAACACATTTAGGTTATTGACTTGGAATTATATCCTACAAAGCCTGTAAATGAAATAGTCTCTCTAATCACATTCGCAGCAGCAGTAGTCAGATGCGAGACAGAACAGAATCCACAGTGCTTGGAAAGTGAGTATTATTCTGGCTTCTTAAAGTGCCCCTATTATGGATTTTTGAAAACTACCTTTCATGTAGTGTGTAACATTTTTCAAAGTGAATGAAAACATCCTGCAAAGTTTTAAATCTGAAAGTGCATCGTCTATAAAGTTATTGTCTCTCAAAAGTAAGTCGACCCTGAGTCAATTAACCCTTCGCCGCAAGTTTGATTGACAGGCGATCTGACCAATCACATCGCAGAATGTGCCGTTTTGTCTGACAAGACAGTCAGGAGAGTTAGTAGATTAACGTTGGCGGACTTGAACTTGGAAAAACTGTGTGTACTGACGTCTTTCCGCGGTTGAAACAACATTTAATTTTGTGTTCATTCATGTTTGTTTCTTGCTTATCAATGAACTAGAAGGAAGGGATAATCGGTTCACGAGCAGGTTTAACTGAGGCGCTACGGCGATCACGACACATTAAAGAGCCACAAAACGGTATTTATTGTTTAAAGCAGCACTAGGTAACTTTTCAACCTTCATAATATATTTTCAAGACTCTTGTGATGATACATCGACTTACAATAGGTTGAATGACACGTCTGCCATAGCCTGACGGGGTCTGTATCGTTTAGCCTATGTAAGCCTATGTACAAGTGTACAAGTTTGGTAGGGGCTACATTCTCGCAAGTAAATACATAAGACGTACAAAATCATATTTTAGGATACTGTAACGCGTGTGTCCGGGTGTAAAATACGGATAGCTCACTCAACGCAACTGGAGTCGATGCAAACACGGAGGCGATTGGCATCAAACAGCCCGCACTTTATTCCCCGCGGAACCCCCCACAAGAGTCCGGCACAAACTCCACTTCCGTCCACAGCATTACCCAACAAAACAAAAATAAATGAATGTTTGCAACAGAAGACAGAAAATAATCCGCACACATGGGAGCTCGAGGCGCAGTGTTCACACACACACAGAACGCAGGCGCTCCAACAGGGGCCAACGCTCTTAAAGGGGCCACCCTATTTTCCTACTCGTTACAATACCTAACATGTCTGTGATATTTGTTTATTTGTCTTGCCTCAAGCTATAATGCAAATCGACTTTTCAAATTTGAAGATTCATCTATGGTAGCTTGATATTATATTGACGATATATGGTTATTACCTACCACTCAAACATTGAATTGAAGTATCATATAGATTCTGTAAAACGGTAACCAATAGACTAGACTACTATAATGACGCTGGCTTGTAAACGTGAGCATCGCAATCATTTGGCGTTTGAAAAAAAAGTAAAACCCATGAAATGATATTCATATGACATGCTGAAACATATGCCACTGTACCTGGGATGAAGACATTTCACACGCGACGCAAGCAGAACACCTGCATGTGAACTCCTCCTGCAGTGTTCAGGGCTATCATAGTTGTCATGTCAACAAATGCACGTGCTATATGCATCCCCTAATGTAGGATGACAGAGTTTACGACAGTAGTAGAGGACAATACTGTTTCCCAACTGTAGGGGGAGCCCGAGAGCAAAAGTTACCTAGTGCTGCTTTAAATTAATTTTTTTTTTAAATGACAATTTCAAAGTTTAGACTTTGTTTCATAGCAAAATTAACTTGTTCTGTCCTGTCTGTCGGCGTGTTGTCAGTGTCCTCTTTGCTCCGCAATGTATTTTCTCTAGGTGAGAACGTATTTGGTTTAAGAGCGCCATGGCTTGTCGGACATAGCAACAGTAACTAAAGGGGGCGGGTCTTTGCGAACGGTAAATTAGGGCTGCAGCTATCAATTATTTTAGTAATAGAGTATATATAATACCAATTATTCCATCGATTAATCGAGTAATCGGATAAGAAGTACTTTTTATTTATTAAAGAGCAATACTAAATATACAAGAGAAAATAAGACATTCTTATCTTAAAATGAACAACTCATTTGTTTCCTTAGAAGTAGAAAAAGTTTGTTTTATTGCTGAAATTACATACATTAATATCTGTGAAAACTAAACCAATTTAGTGCATTCAATTGCCATATTATATTCAAAATGCAAATCTAAATATACAAATCAATTTCAAATTACTTTAAAAAGGTAATAAAAAAGGCAGGTCCCAGGCACTCAGTCAAATGTAAACAGAGGAGAAGGAATGAATTAAAAAGCCTTAATTAAGTATGGCTTAAGTCATATTTAAAAAAACTACAATAGCCAACATGTTTCGACCAAACAGATGGTCTTCTTCAGGGCAAAGCAGCACACAAGATGAGAATGACACAAACTTATAAGTTGAACCCCACCCATAATCAGAAAGCATTCAATTAGCCTAATAAGGCCTAATATAATAAATTAACCCAATGAGGCAATCAGGTCTACAAGATTGGAGAACCAACGTAATGAGCAAAGAAACAAGTATTCAAAAAAAAAAAAAAAAAACCTCTCCTTCAACGTAGGCTACCTGGAGAGAAAAAACTTAAAATACTTTAAAAAGGTAACCTAAAACAAAACCTACAACCTATAAATCAAAATAATAGTAATATAAATAATAATAATAATAATAATAATAATAATGCCTAAACATTTCAGCTTCAGCTCAGGTATGAAATAAGCCTTTACTATCTTCTGAAGGCGTTGTGGCTTTTGTAAGAAGCAACAAATACTGGACAGGAAGGAAACTTGGAACAAGAACAAGAGTAGAGATGGGGACTTGATGCGTGGATCAGCTCTAACGTCACCGAATCCACTGTTAAAAACAAACCATCCACCCGCACATTGTCACATTACAATTATTCCAATTGTCCGTGGTAAACGCAATGCTATCGTAACATATTAGCTACACTGATGTGGGTTGCTTTAAAAAATCTTCTTTGGCGAAATTACATTTAAATAACCTAAACCAGGGTCGACAACCTAGCAGGTTGTTATGAGAACCCAGGTTGCTCTGATATTGGCCTTCAGCTCTTCAGCATTGTTGGGTCTGGCATATCGCATCTTCCTCTTCACAATACCCCATAGATTTTCTACCCCATAGATTTTCTATGAGTTAAGGTCAGGCGAGTTTGCTGGCCAATTAAGAACAGGGATACCATGGTCCTTAAACCAGGTACTGGTTGCTTTGGCACTGTGTGCAGCTGCCAAGTCCTGTTGGAAAATGAAATCTGCATCTCTATAAAGTTGGTCAGCAGCAGGAAGCATGAAGTGCTCTAAAACTTCCTGGTATACGGCTGCGTTGACCTTGGACCTCAGAAAACACAGTGGGCCAACACCAGCAGATGACATGGCACCCCAAACCATCACTGCCTGTGGAAACTTTACACTGGACCTCAAGCAACGTGGATTGTGTGCCTCTCCTCTCTTCCTCCAGACTCTGGCACCCTGATTTCTAAAGGAAATGTAAAATGTACTTTCATCAGAGAACATAACTTTGGACCACTCAGCAGCAGTCCAGTCCTTTTTGTCTTTAGCCCAGGCAAGACGCTTCTGACGCTGTCTGTTGTTCAAGAGTGGCTTGACACAAGGAGTGCAACAGCTGAAACCCATGTCTTGCATACGTCTGTGCGTAGTGGTTCTAGAAGCACTGACTCCAGCTGCAGTCCACTCTTTGTGAATCTCCCCCACATTTTTGAATGGGTTTTGTTTCACAATCCTCTCCAGGGTGCGGTTATCCCTATTGCTTGTACACTTTTTTCTAGCACATCCTTTCCTTCCCTTCGCCTCTCTATTAATGTGCTTGGATACAGAGCTCTGTGAACAGCCAGCCTCTTTTGCAATGACCTTTTGTGTCTTGCCCTCCTTGTGCAAGGTGTCAATGGTCGTCTTTTGGACAACTGTCAAGTCAGCAGTCTTCCCTGTGATTGTGTAGCCTCCGGAACTAGACTGAGAGACCATTAAAGGTCTTTGCAGGTGTTTTGCGTTAATTAGCTGATTAGAGTGTGGCACCAGGTGTCTTCAATATTGAACCTTTTCACAATATTCTAATTTTCTGAGATACCGAATTTGGGATTTTCCTTAGTTGTCAGTTATAATCATCAAAATTAAAAGACATAAACATTTGAAATATATCAGTCTGTGTGTAATGAATGAATATGATATACAAGTTTCACTTTTTGAATAGAATTAGTGAAATAAATAAACTTTTTGATGATATTCTAATTATATGACCAGCACCAGGCCTATATACTGTATACATGTACATGTTTTATTTTTGTAATATTATATATTGTGTCTTTCAGTTTTTTTTGAAGAGACACTGCCCATCTTGCCTCTTTCTTGACAGCCTACATTTCGAATAATAGCTTTGATTAATGATGAAAATTAAGGTTTCAAAATCGTGATTGTTTGGATTGTTTTTTTCTGCCGTTCACTGAATGGCGCTTTGTTACTGTTTTGAACGCGCTGTTATATTAATTATAATTCAAATTCTGTTTTATTTGTCACAATATTATTGATGATTGTTGAGAGGGGCACTTTTGATTTTTTTTTAAAAAGGGCAGGGGTTCGAGCCCCCAAAGCCCTCCCCTCTGAACTTGCCTGGTGTGTGTGTGTGTGTGTGTCCTGTCACAAAATGCGGCGAAAACTCATACACAACGTTAATAGTTAGATTAAGGTGTGTACATGTCTACAATGCACTTTGATAATGCGACTAAAATAGGCATACTCCACATGTCTTAATTTGATTTTTGTTTAATTCGAGTATGGCTTTAACCAGATTAAGGTAATTAAAAATGGCTGCTTACATGGTCGTTTCTTAATCAGAGTATGGTCTTAATCAAATCAATATCGGAGTATTGTTGTCCATGTAAACGTACTGATAGTAACACAGCTTGTTTTATTAAGTTAGGAGCTATAAATATGATTAAAGTGTGAGATTTAAATTATGCAAATCAATGAAAGCACACAGCTCTGAATGCAGGAGCACACACAACAGTTACAGCTTGTTCTGCTATTTGTTGCCCTTAGCGTTGAGAACATTTTAATGGTGTATTTCGGATATATCAAGTATATATAAAGTCCCATTAAACATTTCACATACACATCACAGTGACGGTTTTGCATGTGCAAACTCCATTCATGCTGTTCAAGTGTTTCGAGTTGCTCGTATCTCTTCAGCTGCCGCGCGAACTGCCGCAAATAAAGTTTAAATGTTCAGCGTCGCATTCAGAAACTCAACACACAGTTGACACACTTTGATCTTGAAATGAGCTGAAACCGAAATTAAAAGAATGACACACATTCATTGCGTTTTACCGTGAAATGAGAGTTCCACGTCATTATTAAAATCAACACATTAATGATTTATCTCTCATCCACCCGCAATTTTTGGAATGCTACTTTTTATTACCGTAATCCGCGCAGTAACTATGCGCGAGTCCTTACACAAAAAAGTATTTCTGCAACATGACCGTGTAGTTAAATGGACTACACGAAGCTTTGATGATTTTTTGAATTCGATTAACTTGAGTTACTCGAGGAATCGTTTCAGCCCTAGAGTCAATTAAACGAATCGTTTTTCAAACGAGTCGCAAGCCGTTTCGTTGTGATGTCAGGATGAAACATTAGCATATTGCCCGTCCACTTATTGAGTGCGCAGACACCAGGGAATGTCGAGAAGATGATGTACTCTACAATGTGTTTATTGTGTTTCATATTTTGTAGGTCTCTGGCTAACTGACGTATTACCGTCTTACTGAAATAATAGTGTAAATCAGCGGTGGGCTGCAGTATTACCTAAAACTGTGTCTATTAATGCATATTGTCTGTAATTCTTACTACTTTGAGTAAAGATAAAGGATGGAGCCAGATTTGTTTTGCAAACTTTAATGTTACATCATTCATTCACGTTAGTTCTCGGCTAACGTATGGGCTGTTATTGATACAGTTCCCACATGTACACCGCAATAAATTAGAAACACACACACACACGCGGGTTTGTTGATGGACGCACACTTGTTAATGCTGATGGTGAGGAATTACAGTTGAAACATCTCATAATGTAACTCAAACTGAGTAGCATCACAAAGAAACGTCCTGCACTGAGAAAGGTTCGGCTTTCATCATCGATTCGGACTTCCGAAATATGATTTCCGAAATATGCACTGTACGCAGTAGACCAATCACAACAGACTGGGCCATCTGACCAATAAGAGCAGAGTAGGCTCGTGGAAAGGAGGGATTTAGAGAGACTGATTCATCCATCAAGTCTTTTGAGAATCATTGCACATTGCGGTGATGTGCAATGTATATTATGAGAAAATTAATCAGTTTTTTTGACCTTGATGCATGTAAACCTGTTGTTGAAGACCTACAAAACTAAATTAGGAAACTTTAAAATAGCATAATAAGGGCACTTTAAAACCTTTGTCTCTGTGACATAAAAAAAAAATCAAATTATCTATCATTCTTACATTTGTTTAATAAGGGATAACGGTAGATACTGCCACAAGGATTGAAAGACGTTCTATCTACGTGTGTGTTTCTATTTTTATCGCAGTATTTTACTGCATGCCCGCATCCCGCCCACAGACCTTTGCTGATTCAGACTTGATAAAAGTGAATTTTTCATTTGTATTTCCTCTCTCTCTCTCTCTCTCTCTCTCTCTCTCTCTCTCTCTCTCTCTCTCTCTCTCTCTCTCTCTCTCTCTCTCTCTCTCTCTCTCTCTCTCTCTCTCTCTCTATCTTATCTGTAGGAATGAAGCCAGTTCTGCCAAAAGCAGTCACCTAACAACAGGTAGGTAGAGTGCGAAACAAGTTTTTGACGCAGAATATGAATGCACAGAACCTGCACAACCATGAGCAGAATTGCAAAATGTCACTTTTACATATTTACATATAGATAAGTGTGCCTACACAGAATCTGTACAAACATGTTGGTACACATATCTGTAATACTTTATTTTACAGTGTCCATGTTACATATGTTACATGTACTTACCATAGTAATAACAGTAAATGCATAATTATATGCGACTAAATCTCAACCGACACCTTAATGCTACCCATATACCCTATAGTAAGTACATATAATATATAGTACTTAATTATATAATTACACGGTAACAATGACACCTTAAAATAAAGTGTAACCCACCTATCATATGAAGTTAATGGGTTTTATACTGAGCTAATGATATTCTTTATCCCCTACCCCTAAACATAACCATCACAGAATATTTTATGCATTTTTACATTTTGCATTATTTAGCAATTTGAATCTGCATGTCCTCATAATGTAGGGGGCATGGCATGAAACCTGAATACACACTACATTGTTAGGACATTAGGTGGGTAATAATAATAATGTAGGTCAAACCAGTACACTAAAAGCATGATCAAATTAGCTAAAATATTTAAAGGGGTCATGAACTGGCTTTTTAAAATGTTTTAATACTGTTGTCTGAGGTCAACTTATGAATTTTGCGTGGTTTTTACATTCAAAAACATCATAATGAATAAGTAATAGGCTATTTTCTGCCCTGGTTTTGAGGCTCTCTCAAGACATGCTCAGTTTTGATGGGCATGCCGCACTGAAGACTTGGAAGTAAACACCCACGGCTAGGATTGGATAAGATTAGCATATTTAATGAGTTTCAGCTCCCCTCAGTACATGTGGGAATTGTTTTGAAAGCGTGTGGAGAAACGCTCACAGGGCTCACAAAATGCCTTTATCAAACAAACACAATGATTCATCCCTCATCCACCCGCGATTGATTGGAATGTTATTTTGTATTACTTGGCCGGCCCGATCGGTGAATAACCGCGACCCGTACACACACACACACACGTACACACACACACACACACACATGCGCAAAGAAAGGAATGTTATTTCACTATTTAAGATAGCCCATCAGCAGGCCGGGCTTACGTTTTGGTAGCCCGTATGAAAAACACATAGGCCCAGGACGTTGGGCTTTGCTAGCCCTGGCCCATAACGTTACAAGTCTTGAGTCTGATCACTAGTGTTGTAGTATTCGAGACCGGTCTTAAGACCATTTTTTGATGGTCTTTGTCTTGTCTCGGTCTCGACTGCATTTCTCCTCGGTCTTGTCTTGGTCTCGGACTTGGAGGACTCAGGATTTTATCTCAAGACCAGTCACAACTGCAAGGATATCACTAAATTGCCGGTGCATTGTCTGATTTAAAATCATTAATGTGATTTGATGTAAAACTTACAGCTTAGAATGCAATCAATAACTTCTTTGTAATGTGATTTCTTTTGTTTCTGTGCTGTCGGGTTCAAAATCAATGCAGCATTGTCTCAAAAATGCTCAAAATTAATATTAAAGCCCACAAAATTCTGAGATTTAGTTTTTTTAATATAAAATAGAATATAATTAAGCAATATCGCAAGAACAAGAGAGCTGTTTTCATGAATATAACCGTGATTGCAAATGATATTGATTTATACAAAGTTCATATTAAATTACATTTTAAACTGTAGGCTATTTGCTAATTTGCAGCGTTTCGTTAAATTAATCAGCTGCTTTGAACAAATCGGTTGAATAAAGGATTCCATGACTGTTCAATAATGTTAATGTTAATGTTAATAATCAGAACATTATTTATGCAGGTGTAATTGTACCAGTTCAGATGCAACTTCTCATGAATTGTATTGTTAGTGATTTGATTGATAACAGCGCTATAGTGTCTTACTATTCTAATTGTATTAATGAATTAAATATAAGTAATTTCTCAGACAGTAGATATGGATCTTTTAGATTCATTTAAGGAGTGCTGGTCTGGTCTTGACTTGGCTCGCCCTGTCTTGGTCTTGGTCTTGTCTTGGTCTCAACCCCACAACAAGTCTTGGTCTTGTCTTGGTCTCGGCACATGCTAGTCTTGGTCTTGACTTGGTCTCGGTTTAGGTGGTCTTGACTACAACACTACTGATCACGAATGAACCAATAACACCTCAAATAAAGGATTCTCCAGCCTGTGACAGCGTGCTAAGGTATGTTAAGTTAGACACGTACACATAATCAATACGATCTGTAACAATGCAATACTATCACATATAAAAAACATGTTTTACTCACATAAGTGTGTTGCGCCATTCCTGTCAGATCCAATAGAGAAGGCACAGCATTGTGTTTTAATCTCAATATGTCTGCAAATCCAGTCTCGACCTGTGTCTTGTTTACAAGCGATTCCGCGGTGAAATGAAGCGAACAAACACGCAATGTCTTACACACGTGAGCTGGAACCGGCATGTTTATTGCTCGGTAGCACGACCCGTTTAGCTCGACGAGTCGGTTGGCGGGGCTACAGAGTCAGGCGTACATATTTATCTGTTGAGGCGGCGTTTATGCACTCTATGACATCAATGGTCGACATATTCTGAGATCAAGCGTTTGCTAGACCTGGTGTCAATAAAAGCTTTTCTTTGACTAACAAGGAAGTTTTCAGCTCTGAAACTTACAGGATATTCTTATATCATGATGAACTTTTATATATCAAAGGCTCAAGGGAAAGTTGATTTCTCAATTCATCAGCCCTTTAAGAAAACAAACATGCAAGAGGTGCGGGATGTGTACAGCTTTAAATAGTGAATGATGTCCATTAGAATTATGCAGAAATCTGTGCTTTTTTTAGACCGCTGCGGGTGCTGGCATGCCAGTGTTTAATGACTAATTGATCACACCTTTAAGACATGTCTAAATCTTCATAAGATTCTCAAATGTAACTCTACAGGCCCTTTGAAGACAGGCCCCAGTTTTGAGGATGATCTGAGTCTGGGTGCAGAAGGTGAGTAGAAGCAACACAATAGCAACAGCAACTCGGGTATAATGACAGCTGGAAGTGTTTTAACAATGAAAAAGAACACACACATCACCTTTGATGAGCAGTTCTCTTCTACAAATGTCTGCTGAATGACTAATAGCTCCACATGAACTTTTGTTTTCAACCCTTGATGGCATTATATTCCAGGTCTGCACAACATATTGACTAACTGCTAATTAAAGCCACTTTTGTGTTAGACCCTTGTGCCGCCACAATGCATTTTGAATAATGGGTTCTTCTTCTCTTTTTTGAGTGATATCCTTGTACTTGTCAGCAAAGGTCTCATAATCAGTCTGATGGCAGTGATTATGTACTGTATGAAGCGACGCTGCATTTATGTGTGAAAGCGAACATTCAAAATCTCTACATCTGGAAAGTAACACACATGCACTAGCCCACAGCAAGTAATGATAATGAATAAATTGTCTTTTAAGACAGGGGTGTGTTTATTTTAAGCTATACACTACCAGTCTGAAGTCGAAGATTTTTTAAATGTTCTTGAAAGAAGACTCACCAAGGCTATTATTTGATCAAAAATACAGTAAAAACAGTAATACATTTTTAAATAACTTTTTACTATGTAATATTAATATTTAATTTAAAACTGTTTTCTATTTTAATCTATTTTAAAATGTAATTTATTCCTTAGCTTAAGCTTAATTTTTAGCATTTTTACTCCAGTCCTCAGTGTCACATAAACCTTTGGAAATAATTCTAATATGCATATTTGGTGTTCAAGAGATATTATTCACAAGTTCACACTTACAAATTAGTCAGATAGAATAAATGGTACGCATATTTGGCGTGCTGTCCGAGGAGAGGGCTGCGAGCTCGGTATTTGGCCCAAACCCAGAGTACTCCCCCTGTATCTCTGGTTAGGGAAGTAACCAGGTGAGTGTGAGGAAGATGGGGTGGTGGAGGGATGCTGAAAACCTGAGTTGACAGGGTATTTATGTGATCCTCCACTTGTGCTGATTGGGTAGACATGTTGATTACTGATTGCTGACAGCTTGGAATGACATGATGATTGAATAGATCATTTGAACGTGCTTCTCCCCAACTTTTTTAACGAAACATCATTGATTATCATCAATGTTGAAAGCAGTTGTGCTGCCTAATGTTTTGTGGAAACCATGATTACTTCATTCTTTCATTTATTTGAAATATATATCTTTTTACTGTCACTTTTGATTAATTTAATGCATCCGATTCCTTGCTGAATAATGAGAAAAATTTTAACCCAAACATTTGAACAGTATTGTACATCATCATTTTCTTTCCTTCACTTATACCTGCTATTATTTATTTCACAGCCACAGCATTGTATGCTGCATCAGGTGCGCCACATTTTAAGTAAGAAATAGCTTGACTTTGCCGTACCATTGACTTACCTTCATTCTCTGGCTCAGGGTTACTCATTTATGCTTCTCAGTCCCTTCTTTTATTGTATTTACATGGATTGTTTGTGTATCACCAGCACTCCTCAGCAGAAGCTTAACCTGCCATTGTTCAACATGGGCCAGAGCGTCGCATCCAGTGCCTTCTCAACCACTACCAACAGGACTGCTTCCAGGTAAGGGCATTGCTGCGACAAAACAGAATACCAAATAATCAAATAATACCTCATTTAACTGGCCTCTTGGATGAAGGTTTCCAGCTTGGAGGAAATAAGCAAAACAATTTCCTCCACTGTGCACTTTGCTTTCATGCTTAAGATGGATTTGTTCTTCTGATGAAGGTGAATTGTAAATGGTTTTTGGTAAACTAAACAAGGTGGTTGCAAATGCAGAATGATGCATGATTAAGTAGTACATTTATGCTACTTGCATGGCAATAAGACATGTAATATTTATAACCTGTATGTGGCTCTCACTGATAAGAAGGGCAACACTGAATCTGCTTGCTTTTTCACATTTTCTGAATTGTTTATTTCTAACATAAGCAAAATTCCTTGGACTGACATACCACACTCCTGTTGGTATCTGCATTATGAAATTATGCAAATTATTCAAAAAATAAACATGCAAGGGATGAAGAATGTGTAGAACTTTGTGAATGACAGCCACTGGAATTCCGTGGGCATAGATTCCATGCATGTCTACCTGAACCTGAGTTCTCTCACATACTTTTTTTTATTTTTTTTAAACATCTTTCATTATTCATGATATCTCAAAAAATCCACCAGTGTGTCTGAGGTCCTTCAGATGCGTGCCGAAGATGCAGAAGAGACCCTTTTCCAGCTGGGTTTTGGTTGCGAGGAACCACAGGTGACCGCCCGCATCCCAATCCGGTTCTTCAACTTTCCATCCCAGCTCAGAGGCATCAATTTCCGCCTGTTCCTTGAATCCCAACTCACCAGGATACGCCAGGAAGACCCTTGTCTTTCATTAGCAAGTAAGGAATCACAGAATTACAGAATCTTGCTTCTACTACAACCTTAAGCCCTGTTTACACCTGATAGTAAGATGCGTTTTGGTCGATCGGATCACACGTAGATGAGGGAGACACTTCCACTTTCAACCACTTCTGTCCTGATTTCTTTGAGGGGAGGGTCTATGGGTGGGTAAAAGTATGTTTTTTCAGATCTTTCAATCTAATGGACGAAATAAGTAGGGCTGTCCTCGACTAAATAATTTTCTAGTCAGCTAGTAGTTGTTCAAGCGATTTGTCGACTAATCGCATCACAAGTCAAAAATCATAATAATAAGCATTTAATTGCATATATTTAAAGGGATAGTTCCCCCAAAAATGAAAATTACTGCATGATTTACTCACCCTCAAGCCATCCTAAGTGTATACGACATTCTTCTTTCAGACAAATACAATTGGAGTTATATAAAAAAAATGTCCGGGCTAATCCAAGCTTTATAATGGCAATGAATGGCAGCCCAAAATTTGAAGAGGAAGGGCGGAAGCTTGATATTTTACTTTATAATGTTTTAAATATGGATATTTGTCTTACACAAACCCATCAATTCGCTTCAGAAGGCCTTTATTAACCCCCGGAGCTGTGCAGATTACTTTTATAATTGGATGGATGCACTTTTTTGGGCTTCACATTTTGGGCTGCCATTCACTGCCATTATAATGGATTAGCAAGGACATAACTCCGATTATATTTGTCTGAAAGAAGAATGTCATATACACCTAGGATGGCTTTAGGGTGTGTAAATCATGGGGTAATTAAAATTTTTGGGTGAACTATCCCTTTAATACATAGCCTAACCGGTTCTCAAACGCACACATAAAGCGCACCAGCAAAAGTAATGATTATGAGTTTCGTGAAAAAGCAGAAGGAGACTGTCTGAACATTTTAATAGTTTAGCGATAATGTTTTCGGCTGCAGAGATTAAATCGACGTTGTTGACTCGTCATCTCCGCAGCGGACTTGCATATATACACGTTTCATACAGATGACATAATCTGAGAATATGTTTTCTACTTGAATTGGCTCATTTAAAAGTAGACATTTCAAGCTTTCTACAGATATATTTCTCAAGTCTTAAGTTTTTTTTTTTTTCTGCGACTAACCAAATAATACAATTTTGGACTTTTAAAACTGCACATTTTAGAGTGGAATTTATTGTAAGGCACACCTGTGCAATAATCATGCTGTATAATCAGCATCTTGATATGCCACACCTGTGAGGTGGATGAATAATCTTGGCAAAGGAGAAGTGCTCACTAACACAGATTTAGACAGATTTGTGAACCGTATTTGAAAGAAATAGGCCTTTTGTGTACGTAGAAAAAGTCTTAAATATTTGAGTTCAGCTCATGAAAAATGGGGGCAAAAACAAAAGTGTTGCATTTATAATTTTGTTCAGTGTACATATGAACACGACCAGAGATGACGGAAAAACATATGGAGAGCAGGAGTTTTTCGTTTCTGCTCTGACAGCCGCAAGACCACGCTGAACGTGGAATGGTGAGAGAACATTGAGCTTGGTACGTTTTTATTCTTCAAACCAAACTTGGGTCTCCAGCCAACAAAGTTTATATCCCGTCTGGCTAGTGCGCTTCCCATAATGTTTTAGGTATTAGGTAAGTAGGCGAAGAGTAGGCAGTCTTTTGCGGCTGTTCAAACACTTTCGACCACATGAGGATTTACACTACGAAAGCAATACGGTCAAATACATTTTCGACAACCTCTGGAAGTGGTCGTATTTAGCGTTGTCCGCTTGTGATCCGGTTGATCAAAATGCATCTTAATACCAGGTGTGAACAGGGCCTTAGAAACATTGTTACATTCACTCATCTTGTTTTGGCACAGGTCGTTTCCGACAAGTAGAGGCATTGACGGCAATGGCCAACGCATTCTATTCGCTGTACTCCCACGTGTCCCGAACGCCACTCCAGAAGCTTGCGCCACCCCAGTTAACCTTCAACTCCCCAATCGTGGAGAGGACCATGTCTCGAACCAGTGTCCGCAGTGAACCACGCTCTCCTGTTGAAAGATTAAAAGACACTATCTCCAAGATGTGCTTGTACACGGGGTCCCGTGGCTCAGACTCCACGTCTCCAAGCAATTCACCTCGTAAGCGTAAATATAGTCTGTCGGGTGTAATTGAGAAGAGTTCAGAAAATGCTATCGATGCTAACGACCAAGATTTATGCCTTCAAATGGAAGTAGATGACTTGGACTGGTTTACAGAGAGCAAGAAAGAACTTGATGAGAAGACATACGAGGAAAACACTGAAAGGACGGATTGTTTTGAGCATATATCTTGCCATCCACTAACCGAGACGAAAAATGAAGATGCACACAACCTCAGGCATACATTAGCAGAGTGTACACCTCAAGAGCCAAACACAGACATGGAGTCCAAAGGTTGTACCCTGCATTCTGTTCACTCGAATACATTCAAAGTTACCGCGAAACCTGTTCCTATCGTTACTCATGATGTCATATGCCCTCAGGTTGTTGAATATGTCAATCAGGCACCTTATCGCTGCATACACACAAATAGTATGGATGCCAAAGACTCGCCTTTTGCACACCAGATGACAAATACACCTTCCGTAAGACAATCTAACGCAATTACTTTACCCAAGTCGCTATGTCAGATCACAGTCACCGGATGGGAGGATGACACCACCCTCCCCAACAGACACACACAGGAGCAGTGTTCATCCACTGTCGAGAGGTACCTAAGCCCTCTGAAACCAGTAAACCTGAGCAAACAAGGCAACTCCTTTGAGCTGGAAGAGGTACGTTATCTCATCATTTTAATGCATTTTTATGTCAAGAGCAAAAGTTTGCCCACATGAATTCTCCCATAAGACGTCATTAACAGAATATTACTCAACTCTTTATTGCTGAATCCACCTCCAAACTTCCTCTTCGTGTTCCACCCCTGCATAGAGATTATGCGGCTCGTTGCTATTTTTAATGCTGCGAGCTTTTGTACTAATACTTTTTACACTATCACAGTTTCTCATACTTCATGTCAGGGATTTAAAAACCACAAAGAACACCTTAGCAAGAGCGTAGTCGTTTTGTAATGGAAAACAGCACTCACATTATCCTCTGACAGTGCAAAATCTAGTTTTTAATACTGTTGTGGTATCATAATTAAGTATAGAGTTTCAATTCAGGTTCACAGTGCAGAGGAAGAGGAAGCCACTTCATCAGAATTCTGCTCCACAGTCACATTGTCTGTTTCGACGCAGCATTCCAAATGTAAGTAACATGAGCAGTCTTGATCATGATCAGAATTCACGAGGCAAATTCTAGCCACTAATTTGACTAATTCTTGATCAGATTAGTAAAACCAAATCAACTGAACATGTGTTAATCAGCCATGCAGTTTTATCACCCAAATAAGCAAAATCGCCCTTACAAGTTCAAAGTAAGCAGCATGTGTTGATGTGGTGAGAAAGAGAGGTGTGGTGCTGACTTGTTAAAAACACATTGCATGCTGATCTTGTCTGCTTTATCGCTAAAACATTTCAGGGGAAACAACCTAACAGGAAGCCGGAAGAAAATCAGCATACTATCATTTTTGTTCACAGAAACCGTTAAAAAAAATGTTTTTTTTAAAACGTTTTCTTAGTCAGTTTTCTTACGCATTTACCATTTCTCTTTTCCAGCGACGCCTCTGCGAGGGGACAGTTTTCAGTCAGACAGCAGTGGATATGCTGAAGAGGATGTGCACCATTCCCTCTTTACCCCAGAGAAAATATAACATCAAAACGTAGCCTAATGAAGAAGCACAAAGTGTGTCTACTAATACCCTTAAAGTCAACATGAAATGGTGTTTGCAAACCCATTTTTCTAAGTGGTTTTATCCATCAGTAAATTAATTGGATTGACTTCATGTACAGATGAATCATGCACAATAAGACAATAAGACCAGTGGCCTGTTGCATAAACTTCTTATGCTGCGTTCACACCAAACGCAAATAGAGCGTCAAAATCGCATCTAGTTTGACGCGTGAACATTTTGAATCCATTCGCGAGTACGTGGCGAATTGGACGCGCGTAGAAATCGAGCGTTTGAAGCGAAATAGACGCGCGTTCAAGGTGCTCCAGGAGAAATATGTCATAAAACACCACTCTGCCTCTTTTCATTTTCATTAAAAATATATATTAAGCATTAATAGCCACAGAAATGTGGTCCAGGCAACTCCTACATTATCTTCACTGCATGTATATTTAAATATCCTTAAAAAATAAAGTTATGAAACTTCTCTTTGCCCTCAGTCAAAACGGTTTGGCAGACAACAAATTATAGATTCATGACACTAAAGATCGCCCGTTAGATCTACACAAGATGCACCACTACAGGACATAAGAGCCAGCGGCAAACGTCAGAAGGACTAGCCGAGGTAAGGCTGCTCTCGCTGGGGTTATGAGCGGTGAGTGCCCGGTGATCGCCTGGATCTCACAACTCCAAAAACACAAGATTCTTTTTTTTAAATAGGCGCTCTCTTTATAAATAAACCACAGATTTGAGCTTTAAACAACTACATTCTCACCTGAAAAAGTCTTAAAACTACATTTTGTGACACAATAGTAGTATTTTTAAATTATGCAAGGTTTCTCATCACGTCACTTTACCACATGACCGCAGCGAGCAGGCTCCTGATTGGTTAATGCGGCGTGAATTGACGCCAAAGTTCAAATTTTTCAACTCGGGCGTCAGACGCAAATTCGCTTCAAACGCGTAAATGCAAAAAACACCACTTGCGTGTAATGCCGTATCGCGTAAGACGCTCAATTCGCGCGAATGAGGCGGACTTGCGTCCTTCGCGCCGCGCGAAACGCACCTTCCGTGCCGCGGGACCTCCAGACGCGCGTCAACGCACCTTTCCATTGACTTAACATTGAAATCAGAGGCTCTATTCGCGTTTGGTGTGAACGCAGCATTAGACTAATCTTACAAGTTAGTCTTTTTTTTTTTCTTTTCTTTAAAGGGTTACTTCAGCGATTTAGCATTAAGCTTTGTATCAGTAGAAACCCGGTAGTATATTCAAATTATGGTACTTTTCCCCCTTATGTCCCCATGAGATGAGAGAATTATGCATTTTATTTCTGGAAAAAATCCTCTGATGATGAAAATATCGTCATTTTGCGTCATCTGAGGATTTTTTGTAGCCTAGAAATCAAGATGCACCCTAGCGGCAGAAAATTTATTTTGCCGCGAGTGTAGTCTGGCAACTCTCAGTAGACCTGAGAGCTGGAAAAACCAAACTCTGGTCAGGCCAATCACAGTGTGTGTAGAGTCGGTGGGCAGGCTTAACATAATGACGGCACGTCACGGCAGAGTTGCGGAGGTTCTGCGTGCTTCTTGTAAACAAAGAAGCTGACGAACAGCGGTCTTTTGAAACGGCTTTGGCCGTGACTCTGGAAGACTTGACTGAAGTCATTCTTAAGAAAAGAAGATATGTTCGAAGTTTTGCCTACCGGATACGGCGAAAGTCTATCAACGAACGTTAGCTCGGCATCACCTTCTTCTTTGCTCTGATTGGTTGTGACGCTCATGGCGCTATCCAATTGCGTGCAGAGGGAATTTGAAAGACAACCGTTTATCCCGCCCCTCGAATTGAGCCCTGTCAATGGTGAGTTTCCAGACCCAACATCTTGATGTGGGTCTGGCTTGTAAGGCTAGATTTTTTGGCCAGAGGCTAAAGACTACAGCCAGTATTAGGAGCTAGTTCCGCATGTTATCAACCCACCCATAGGGGACAGATCTCACTCACAGAATGTAAATGCGCACAGCCGCTCAGATTGGGCATTAATAAAGGAGCGGTGCGGAGCAAAGTGAGTGTTTCAACTTTTCAATGAATTCCTATGAAAGTTAAGCTTCCATATGCGATCTGAAAACGCGCCAGACTGGACACACGTCATTAATGACTGCCGCGCTTACCTCAGCTCTGCTCAGACCTTCTCTCTCGTGATGAATGAAATCTGACTCCTGCTGCGTTTGAGACGTGACTTTCGTTCGGCTCACTCACACATTATTGAAAAGACACGTTCAGTTTTTAAATGTAGTGTTTATTCTCTAATTGAACGAAATTATTGTATTACTATGAAAAACAAAACGACAGTGGGGAAGTGATAACCAGTGGCGGTGGCTTTGGGAGTGGCCTCGTTGGGGAGCGAAGCAAGTGCATTCTTGGAGTTGTTGTCTTTCATCCTTTTCTCAGCCTAGAAGGCACCAAATTCAAAAATAATTTCACATTTCTACTACATAAATTACCTAGTTTAAATACACATTCATCTTCCCAAAGCTGAAGTGTCCCTTTAAAGGGTTAGTTCACCCAAAAATGAAAATTCTGTCATTAATTACCCTCATGTCGTTCCAAACCTGCAAGACTATCTACTCACACATCAGTTGTGGTAAACGGAAGCTCAAGTATGTTCGCTTGACAACCAATGAGGTTCATTCTCATGTTACACAGCACGTTTGAGCTTCATCAAGAACAAATGAGGTTCATTTTCGTGTTGCGCAGCACGTTTGAGCTTCTACAAGAACCAATGAGGTTCATTCTCGTATTATGCAGCACGTTTGAGCTTCCTCAAGAACCAATGAGGTTCATTCTCGTGTTACACAGTACGATTGAGTTTCCTCAAGAACCAATGAAGGTTGATTGATCTCATTTGAATCCAGAAAAGTAAGATTACTAACTGCTAGTTGGTCATATTAGTTTTTAAAGCTGTAGTCTGTAAGTTCCTGCGCTCTAGCGGTTAATAAACAAAACCGCATGCGTCTTGCTTCGGAAGAACATTGCAGCCGGAGATACTTCTCTCTGTTTATGTCTATGGCGAGTCACGCAGGCTCTGTGCTCCTCCGCAGCGGTTCCGGTGTGAAATAGTCCCAATATAAACCCTTATGTGTACCATAATGATTCAGGATAAGACAGAGCACAGTTTGGAAAATAGATTCATGTTGTACATTCTCAATTTTTGTAAATCTTGAACACAAAAAAAAAAAAGTTACGGACAGCAGCTTTAAGAAACATGCAGCTGGCCCCGAGCATGTATTAATGTTGCTTTCATGTTGATTTTAACGTGTAAATGAACAACACAGAGTGACATAACTTGTGGTTTTTAACTAGTTTTATTTGTGTTAGGCTTCTCATTCTGTGCACTTTTTGGTCATATTCTTGAGATAAATGAGCTGCAGTACATATTGCCTTTATTTGTAATTCCTCAATGGTAATAAATAATTTATTTGAATTATGGAGTTTTGGTTGACTGACAGCCTTTGTGCCAGCATGTCTTGTCAAACAATTACTAACACAACTCAACTACATGCGGTATTTGCATAAATATTCTTCAGCATCATAAAGTTTGAAAGATTTTCAAACTTTATGATGCCAAGGACCCCCAAGTATGATGAACCTTTATGAGGGACCCCTTCCTAAAATCCATCTATTTTTATGTATGAAAAAACATTTAAACTAGATAAATAGTAAGCATGACATTATAAAATGTAACATTGTTTCCAAACTTAAATTGGCTATACTTAATGTTGAATGTATAAACCTGGAGAAGAACATTTTTAATAAAAAATTATTTTAATAAGCACCTTTCACAATAAATGTATGCAAGCAGCTCTCGTACTGCGTAAAGGATACTGTCTTACAACATAAGTGAGCAAGATAAAGGGGACTATAGTGAGAAAAACTAGAAACCTCACTAGAAAGATAAAAGCAAACATACACAATTCTGGAAAGTACAGGTCCTTCTCAAAAAATTAGCATATTGTGATAGTTAATTATTTTCCATAATGTAATGATAAAAATTAAACTTTCATATATTTTAGATTCATTGCACACCAACTGAAATATTTCAGGTCTTTTATTGTTTTAATACTGATGATTTTGGCATACAGCTCATGAAAACCCAAAATTCCTATCTCAAAAAATTAGCATATAATGAAAAGGTTCTCTAAACGAGCTATTAACCTAATCATCTGAATCAACTAATTACACCTGGGATTCCTGAGGCTTTTAAAAACTCCCAGCCTGGTTCATTACTCAAAACCGCAATCATGGGTAAGACTGCCGACCTGACTGCTGTCCAGAAGGCCATCATTGACACCCTCAAGCAAGAGGGTAAGACACAGAAAGAAATGTCTGAACGAATAGGCTGTTCCCAGAGTGCTGTATCAAGGCACCCGGGAAGTCTGTGGGAAGGAAAAAGTGTGGCAAAAAACGCTGCACAACGAGAAGAGGTGACCGGACCCTGAGGAAGATTGTGGAGAAGGACCGATTCCAGACCTTGGGGGACCTGCGGAAGCAGTGGACTGAGTCTGGAGTAGAAACATCCAGAGCCACCGTGCACAGGCGTGTGAAGGAAATGAGCTACAGGGTCAAGCCACTTTTGACCCAGAAACAGCGGCAGAAGCGCCTGACCTGGGCTACAGAGAAGCAGCAGTGGACTGTTGCTCTGCGGTCCAAAGTACTTTTTCCGGAAGAAAGCAAATTTTGCATGTCATTCGGAAATCAAGGTGTCAGAGTCTGGAGGAAGACTGGGGAGAAGGAAATGCCAAAATGCCTGAAGTCCAGTGTCAAGTACCCACAGTCAGTGATGGTCTGGGGTGCCATGTCAGCTGCTGGTGTTGGTCCACTGTGTTTTATCAAGGGCAGGGTCAATGCAGCTAACTATCAGGAGATTTTGGAGCACTTCATGCTTCCATCTGCTGAAAAGCTTTATGGAGATGATTTCATTTTTCAGCAGGACCTGGCACCTGCTCACAGTGCCAAAACCACTGGTAAATTGTTTACTGACCATGGTATTACTGTGCTCAATTGGCCTGCCAACTCTCCTGACCTGAACCCCATAGAGAATCTGTGGGATATTGTGAAGAGAAAGTTGAGAGACGCAAGACCCAACACTCTGGATGAGCTTAAGGCCGCTATCGAAGCATCCTGGGCCTCCATAACACCTCAGCAGTGCCACAGGCTGATTGCCTCCATGCCACGCCGCATTGAAGCAGTCATTTCTGCAAAAGGATTCCCGACCAAGTATTGAGTGCATAACTGAACATAATTATTTGAAGGTTGACTTTTTTTGTATTAAAAACACTTTTCTTTTATTGGTCGGATGAAATATGCTAATTTTTTTAGATAGGAATTTTGGGTTTTCATGAGCTGTATGCCAAAATCATCAGTATTAAAACAATAAAACACCTGAAATATTTCAGTTGGTGTGCAATGAATCTAAAATATATGAAAGTAAAATTTTTATCATTACATTATGGAAAATAATGAACTTTATCACAATATGCTAATTTTTTGAGAAGGACCTGTAGGCCTATACGGCAAGAAAGAAGAGAAACATTTAGAAATTAAATGGTTAGAATGTTCGGTAGACTTAATCCATTTTTGCTTTGAATTAAAAGACAATGACATTTTCTGGGGACCCCTTAGAACCTTCTGGAGGACCACTGGGGGTCCTCGGACCCCAGTTTGAAAACCCCTGCCATAAGGCATGTTAAGTGATTACAACAGGGCCACGCTTGCAATACACTTTCTAGTAATATACTGTTGTCTAGGATGAATAGAATTTGCTAAATGACAAATGACTAATTGCCAAAATCAATACATAATGTCAATTTCAACAGTTTATTGTTCCAAGATAAAATATCCAATAGATTACAGATAAAGTAATTTGGTACAAATCACATCTGTCGTCACAGTACTACTGTTGGTCATAAATGCTATTATACTGAATATGAACATTACAGAGTCCAAATGTAATCATGTAGCCAGAAACAATTACACAAGAGGTAGATATTTACCACAAACTGTCAGGCTCATATTAAAAATGATACAGCTTCAATGGCCGAGGAAAAAATACTTTATTTTACAAATATATTCTACGAGACAAAATAAATGTTAATGAATAATTTCTATTACTAAAAAAAATGAAATTAAAATAAGTATACAACAGTGCAATATTTACAAAGTATAAAAAAAAATGTCATACCGTCTATTTTAGTTTCATCAATTCATCAAGTTCACAAAGTATTTATGCCATAATTAAAATTAAAAAAAAAAATCAGAGGGAAAGTTCTTCTGGGCAAATTATTTGCGGAGAAATAAATATGACTTTTCCCTAATTAATTTCAGAAATAAATTCACATGGAACACTTGTGAACATTTGTCCTCAGGTTTCAAATGAATAGTGTACCCAGTCTTTGTTTGGAGGCACTGTGGAGCAAGGGTACACTTTTTTTGTGTAATATTTAAGGAGAAAATTATGCAATCAGTACGTCCTCCAGCTGGGACTCAACACAGGTGCCTTGCAGACTATTATAGTGCATCCACTGTGTCAAACAAGCCCCGTCGCAGAACTGGTGGTAGAAGAGTCAACTTAAATTCACCTGATTTTCCACTGGGGAAAAAAATGAAGGGGGAAAAAAAGTTACAGGTGAGCCATTATTGTGGCTTATTTCCCCCCTGCCATGATCTTGAGGTACTGAAGGGCATTGTGGGCAGCGCTGGCACGTGCCGCATCCAGGCTGGAGGCAAATCCGTGGCAGACGGTAGTCGGTTGCGTGGACAACTCCACCAGACACTGGTAAAGGCCGCTCAAACTGCGCTCCTCTGAATAAACAAATAAAGTCCAAATAATGGTCAATTTCTAAAAGACATCCAACTTCAAAATCTAAGGCTGGTTCTCGTTTTGCTTATTGACATGAGCAGAGTAGTTAGTGGTTTCAATATCTCATTAAAGCACCTAAATGATTTGACGGGCTAGTAAGACTGGCCTTGAATCTCACCTATGTCCAGGTAGCTGACGTCAAAGCGTTGTTCCTCAGAAAGTTCATGAAGGACAGAACAAAAATTTAAGTCATTGGAGTTGGGCTGGCCGAGAGGATGACAGCGCAACTGTAGGATTTTCTCTCCAGCCGAGTTCCGCAGAGAGTCCCACGTGCAGCCGAGACCTTTAGACTTCCCTCCCTCTAATCTGCCGCCGATTTGCTATTGAAAAAAACAGGTGATTTCTTAAAACCACAATAAAATTGAGGCTACAGCATAAATCTCCATTATTAAATAATGCACGTCTTACCGTACTGAAGGTGTCATCTTCTGCCTCGGCCTCATGGCTGCTACGCATGTCCACTGGTACATCATGGATACGAGAGAGCATCTTTGCTGCTGCATTTCTTTTAGCAAGCTTTTTTGATGTGCCACTACCTTCAAAACAATGTAACGCACAATTAAGACGACGTCGCTTTGACAAAGAAACATCAAAACAAAAAGACATTCAATCTTTTGAATGGGTTGAATATTTAGAAATAACAACTATGACATAAAAAAGACGTACGTACCTATCTCAACAAACCTCTCCACCCTGCAGGTCATTGTAAATTCTTTGCGGTGTGCAGGTCCAGATTCTTGAGTGACTGTGTACTCAGGTAAACGCCAGCCTTTCTGCACTACTAGTTCCTGTGGAAATTGCATTTTATTTTGCATTATTTTATGGTTATTGCATTATTTTATTTTATGGCTGATTACAATAATATTATCAATAGGTATGCTTTTTTTTCCTTTACAATAAAAAAGGTTGGAAAAGATATATCAAGGAGCAATAAATAAAGATTTTTTAAACCGCAAAGGGAAAAATTATATTTGTATTTATTATATATGTGTGTGTGTGTGTACATTATTTTATATATACACACACCTAAAGGATTATTAGCAACACCTGTTCAATTTCTCATTAATGCAATAATCTAATCAACCAATCACATGGCAGTTGCTTCAATGCATTTAGGGGTGTGGTCCTGGTCAAGACGATCTCCTGAACTCCAAACTGAATGTCAGAATGGGAAAGAAAGGTGATAAGCAATTTTGAGCGTGGCATGGTTGTTGGTGCCAGACGGGCCGGTCTGAGTATTTCACAATCTGCTCAGTTACTGGGATTTTCACGCACAACCATTTCTAGGGTTTACAAAGAATGGTGTGAAAAAGGAAATGCCTGTCATTAATGTTCATCAAAGAACAGAAAAAATTGTAGCTTTAATGATGATTAATCTATATTTCATTTATTATTTATGCAGTTAAATGTGTTTGATAACTGTTACATTTCTGTATATGTCTAATAGGGAGGACACAGGTAAAAATAAAATTTATTATAATGGGTTTATGTAAAGATTGTTTTAAATTCACTTAAATTAAAAGTTGTTTTTTTAAAGCCTAATAAATGTTGAAATTGGGAGCTTTCAGTTATACTGTAATGTAACGTCATTAATGTTTCATAGAGACATTAGTATCAGTGATACTGGCCTTCATTCATAAAAAGATGCCATTACAACACACATTTAAAATATGCTGTCTTTAAATTGTTTCTACATTAATTTGGAGAGTAACTGAAATTATTACAATATCAAAATATTAAAAACTTAAAATATTAAAAACTTGCGATTAATCACAGAAAAATGTTTTAATCGATTCTCAGCACTAATATTATATATTATCTGCTTCCAATATTGGCCTAAATGGGTAGATTAACATAAACATAAAATCTGCAGTTCAATAAAGGCTAAGGATCTTGATCATGATCGCTCACCTGCAAAGCTCCAACTGGATTGCACTCAGCTTGTTGTGTTGAATTGGACGATTTCATCTCTGACTGAGTGCTAAAACACAATGATGTAAAAACAGAAACCTCTGTTCATTTTTTTTTTTTGACTACGCCAACTTATTTCAATACGTCATGTAATGCATTTTCTGTTCAAATGGGCTCCAAGCACACAATCAGATCTTTACCATTCTCCCTCCATATCAATCCCGACAAACCCTTCTCCCTCCATTCCATTTCCTCCGATCCCTGCCAGCATTCCTCCTTTCAGCATTTTCAGGGCAGCTTCGGCGGCTTTGTGCTTGGCAGCTTTCTTGCTGGGGCCCTGGCCGGTGCAGCTGATGTCTCCCACAGACACGCGGAAGGTGAAGTTGGGCTGGTGGGCCTGACCCTCAGCCTTCAGCAGGTCGTACACTGGAGTCTTGCCTATCCGCGTTCCATATTCCTGCAGCAGACTGATGGGCGTCTTCCCGGGGTTCACAGCCAGCATTTGCTCAATACTGTGAACAGAGAAACACACGGAGGATGTTACCGTCTAATCAAGACGGTTTTCCAGGTAAGACGACGACTTGTGTCAAGAAATTACGCATAACTAGTATGCATTGCCACCCTGTGTTGAATAATAACAGTACAAGCTTAAGTTAAAGTCATTTATCAAAATAACGAGATGCCAGATATTCAGGGTCATATCTAGAGAAGTAAAATCACAATGATTTTTGTCTTAAAACCTAATGAGCTGCATTTTGTCCATCACTAATTTGAAGCTGAAGACTATGATTCAACATTTCGAATTATACAGTCATACTGATGATGAGATCAGTTTAGACCAGGGGTCAAGAACCTTTTTTCTTTTTTGACCAAAGAGACTTTTTTTTTTTTTTTTGGTTAATGCATTTCTAAAACATATTTATTTAAATATGATTTGTTTAAAGGTCCCGTTCTTCGTGATCCCATTGTTCAAAGTTTAGTTAGTGTGTAATGTTGCTGTTAGAGCATAAATAATACCTGTAAAATTATAAAGCTCAAAGTTCAATGCCAAGCGAGATATTTTATTTAACAGAAGTTCCCTTTCAAAGCCTACAGCGAACGGCCGGCTTGGACTACATCCTGGTACTTCCTCCATAAATGACGTCAGTAGAACAGACTAACCTCCGCCCACAAGAATACGCGAAAAAAGGGGGCGTGGTCTTGTTGCTCTTAGGGTTGTGCCGATCGTGATGCCACACCCCCCCCCATTGCGAGTCTTGTTGTGAGTGTGATGCACACTAATCCTCTTCTATAGTTAAAAACTAAAAACTTTGCAGGGATTGCTCTGTAAATTATATTGAGAATATAACTAATGCATATATTCTATTTTAAATACTCTAGTCTTTGCCAGATATAGCCTACATTTTGAAATAATAAACGAGGCTCAAACATCCATTTCATAAGCATGATTGTTTATTTCAGCACTTCCGTCAGTGAAACAACACACCACAGCCTGTAAAACATTTAAACAATTATCAGTAAATAATGGTAACCTAAAGAATATAAGAAAATTAAATATTAGTTTAAAAAAAAAAAATTCATTTCGCCTCAAAGATGCGTCATAGGCTATACTGCTCTGCGCGAGATGAAACACGAGCTGTAGACACCTTCTCAAATATCTTCGTCTTCATATGTTCTCCTGATGTTGCAAAGCAACACTTGTTATAAAAGTTCTGAAGAGCGAATTTTATCTTCCACAGGGTCAAGACATTTAAGCTATGTTTGATTATTCACTGCCAGAGAAAACGAAAGCAAAATGGCCTGTGTGTGTGAAATGCGCCATTCAAATAAACTTGGCGCGCCTTACCAAGTCTAATAACAAGCACAAACTGTGTTAAATAAAATTAAGTAAAAAGGTAGCCTACTCATCCTACAGTGTTTTTCTACTTTCCCACAGTAAAGGACGTGAATGGGTATAATAGACTTAATTATAAACAAACAAAAGGAAGAAACGTTTATAATTCCCTGCGAAAATGGGTGCGACGAGTGAAGATTTGAGAAAAGAAACGAGATGTCCATGTGGGATAAAATTGACTAACGTTAGGCCTATTGTTAAAATTCATGGAAGTCGCAAAACAGAATAAAAAAAGCTGACAAAATTGGGCTCAGCCTACCTCTCTCATTCGGCATGAATCCATTCATGGCTGCAAATTTATTTCCTTTGTAAACAAAGCTTTGTCAAACCACTCGGTATTATTCACGTAAAACAGCATTAACATACAAAACACTGGGTTAGTAACGAAATTATAGTTTTGAAGTAGAAAATAGCACTTATGTAAAGAGATTTATTAAAATAAAAAGTGCACTCTTCTTAAGTGGAAGGAAGCTACTTTTTTCCCTCACGTGCAACCTAGCACGGATGAGTCATTATTTGAGTTAGTAAAATAACGAAATTTATATATAGTTTTGAAGTAGAAAATAGTATTTATGTAAAGAGATAGTAAAATAAAGATATAGTAAATTATATATTTGTATTAATAAAAAAAAAACTACGATATCATCGTCCATCACGATGTTTTACTGTAAACATCGTCAGCTGCCAATTTAGGAGACATCGCCCAACCCTAGTTGCTCTCCCACGTGGAGAAGAGGAAGTGTTGCGTTTGAGTGTGTTTGTCACCATGTCGTCGAGACGCTGTTATTTTCATCTCGGAGTCAAATCACCTTTGTTTGGCTTTCCCAGGGACGCTGTAGAGATCATTGAGCGCATATATCTCCCGTTAAGAGGCGTGACCTTTCCGTGCAACGTGCCCTAAGCTGCTGTCGAATCACAACACAGGAACCGTACCACGTTTGCTAAGCTGCGGTCAAATCACAACACGGGAACCGCTGGCACAATCAGAACCTCATAGAACAAGGAACTCATCAGCCGTTTTTAGGACAGTGAAAACAGCGGTATACAGATAAGTACATTGTGTGAAAAATACTGTGTTTTTACTCGCGAAACATGAACACATGTTATATTGCACACTGTAAACACAATCAAAGCTTCAAAAAACCCACGAAAAACGGGACCTTTAATGATTGTGAACACAAATTAGGATACCATGTTTTATTGTAAACAATATATATGTAGGATAACTATGCTGTTTTTTTTTTTAAATAAATAAAATACCCTAACATTTACAGTAGGCCTACATGAAAGATCTCATCACATATTCAAAAAATAAGTATTTTTTATTATTAATTATTATTATAGATTTGATTAAATGTTCTACTTCACGTGCTAATTCTATAAAAGTAGACATTTTTTGAAGAAACCTTTGTTTGTGAAAATAAAATTGCCTCAAGAATAAGTTAGTTAACAGTAGACTCTAATGACTTTTTTTAAACAAAAAAATAAATAAATAGCATCCTTCATGCAACGATTACGATTAATATTAGCTTTAGAAATACAATAGAAACTCAAATCAATTAAGAAAAGTGATGAAATATAACAAGACGACAAAATACAAATGTCTTAATTTAGAAGATGCATGCGGTGTATCTGTTATCACAGTATTAGTGACTGGCATTGCTTCTGCGAGAGCTCCATCTGTCTTACGAGCGATTTTAAACACAACGAGAGTCGATTCCTGTGCTGGAGTCGACTCCGACACTAGGGCTAATAAGAGTCGAGGAATCGACTCTTTTGGAGTCGACTCCCCATCACTATTTGAGTGTAGTGTATGACGCGCAATTTTTCCTATGTAACCATTTAAAGTCGGCAGGTGTATGATGCCTAGTGTTTTAAAAACGGCTCAGATTTTAAAAGTCGTGCGGTGTATTTCAGTCTTTAGACAGTGATTAGAAGGATCGGTTTTAGTGATTCGAGTGTTCTAATCATAGCGACACATTCGTTAGATTTAATGTGTTTCGGAAGGCAGGAAACACGGGTCCTTTTTGTCTTTCCATTAATAACATGCATTACAAAATAATAAAAACAATTCTGTTTGTCGTGGTCATTTTTTTACCTGGTATACCCAGAGTTTCTCTTGCCGTTATCCGGGCTTTTCTCGTCGTTCATTCCCCAATAACAGAGAGAGAGCTGACTTGTTTCGGACTGCAGAAACCCCCCGAGGTGACTGTAACCCCCCTGATATCATTAATAGGTTTCAATGCGGGGAGGACTGAGGCACGAGGAGACAGTGAACCCCTCTCTCTCACACCGTCCCGCATTACAGAACACAACCGGACTGAATTATGAAGCGGACCACAAGGGCGGCTATTGTATTTCATAATAAAAGTCTCGACATCCGGATGCCACGATGCCCGTCTGAAACATGTACGATGTCGTGAAAAATCGGCTCTCCCCAAACTGTCAGTTAATGATTATCCTGTACGAATTATATTAATTTAAAATACGCATAGCTTACTATATAACGCATATAATGCGTACAAAAACACATACGCATAATAAAACCAACTGAACGTAATTTCTTACACTTGATTATAATTAATAAATAATAATAAAAATAGCCTATTAGGTGAATAACTGAACATCATTAATTTATTTTATTTATGAAATGTTTGGACATTTAACACTTAATTTAACACATAAATCCAGTAAAGATGGTTGAGAATATATGTAAAATGCAAATGTGTGTGTGATTTTGTTGTTGCATGTGGTTGTGGGCTCCCTATATTATTATTAACATTAATAATTATTATGATTTAGTTTGATTATTAGGATTTTTGGTCTGGATTTAATACAATTCAACGCACCTGCAAAAAAAATCATGGGGTTCACGTGGATAAAGAAAATAAATAATATTAAGATTTTTTTTTTTCAGCATCATTAAGATGATTAAGAATTAATGTAATGAGAATCATGATTGAAGATAATCAAAATATGGCCTACTTCATTTACCGGCTTTAACTTGTCTTAATAAAACACATTCAAATTCAATCAAATGCTGCCTTTCCCCTAATACTGTAATGTTTTAGGTATACTTGTGCATTGCAAAAAATAGTGTATTTGCTGTATTGAATGCATATATTAGAGGCAGACTTGTTATATTGCTATAGCTTCTTAGACCCAAATATATTCCAATATTCAAAACGCATCATTTGGAGGTTTAGATCACTGTAATGTTGTCACAGCTGTTGTTGCTAAACAACTCCTAATTAAGGCATAATATGCATACTTTTTGGCATTATTCTTAAATCTTAGTCCATTCTCATTATTACTTCTATTCCTGTTCTACTGTAGACAATCAAAATTAGCAGCATCTCTTGTCTTAGAACGTATAACTAAGTTTCAACATGAATTGTGCTTTGCTTAAGGGCACAACACATCTCGTCTTTCAGGCATTTGATGAGCTTAAATCAGCACTATAGTTACAAATGGGACACACATGTCCCCAGTGCCCAGGATCAGCGGCACATTCCTGAACCCCTGACCTAAGAGCTGCAAATAAACACACACACACACAGCACGTGTCCCATTTCAACTGACAACTAAACACTAGAAGAGAGGCAGGGAAAGGGAAATAGTAAAAAACATAAAAAGCAGTTTTATTCAAGTGACACTCCTGAGGTTATAGTGCAGCTGGCAAACCACTGTATGAAAAAACGCTGCAATTCCTTAAATGTGTAACCTAGTAAAACAATATCAATCCTCTCTACATTTCAGTGTAAACGGAGCAATTCAAGATTTTAAGAGATATTACTAGAAAAACGAATTCATCATTGGATTAAAAAAATCCTCGCTGCTAGGTTCAAAGTTCACTTTTGAGTACAAAGTAAGACTGAGGAACATTTCAACAAATGTGAAGAATCATTTTCAGATCATTCAGTGGGGAATTGGGATCCTTTCAAGTCCTCAGAAAAAGTCTTTCATTTTGAATCGTTATCTCAGTAACTTAACTTTCATTTGCTGAAATGTCTTTTTCATCTAGTTCTTCCACAATGTCCTCAGCCGGTTCTTCTTCCTCCTCAGATTCTGGCACATCTTCTTCTAAGTCTTTATGCTTCACAGTTTCATCTAGTGGCTCCTGCGGCGTCTCCTCCTCTTCAACTGCATGATCTTGTGAGAAGTTCTCCACAGCCTCGGCCACACTTGCGTCAATTTCTGTCTCCTCCGTGGAAGTTGGGTCTTCCTCGGGAAGAATGCTTTCTGTTCGCTCCATGACAGTTTCTTCTTCTTGGATTGGGATCTCCTCATTTATTTCATCCACCTCAATTATTGCTTGCTCCTCAAAAACATCTCCATTCTTGACCTGAACTTCCTCAGGTATCACATTCTCCTCAGTTATTACTTGCTTCTCAATAGCTTCTTCTTCCGCCAGGACTTGAACCTCTTCAGCTGGTTCTTCCTCATCAGATACCTGCAGCTCCTCAGGTGTTTCATCCTGTTGAGCTACTGCTTCCTCCTCAACACCTTCCTTTTGGAATGGAACCTCATCAGCTTGTTCATCCTCTTCAGTTACTACTTGCTCCTCAGATACCTCTTTTTTGGCTTCAGCTTCCTCAGAAATTTCATTCTCACCGGCTTGCTCTTCAGCAGGTTCTTCACTATGGAACTGAACCTCCTCAGCTGGCTCTTCCTCCTCAGGTACAACTTGCTCCCCTTCTTCAACAAGAACCTCCTCAGCTGGCTCTTCCTCCTCAGGTACTACTTGCTCCCCATCTTCAACATGAACCTCCTCAGCTGGCTCTTCCTCCTCAGGTACTACTTGCTCCCCTTCTTCAACATGAACCTCCTCAGCTATGGTTTCCTCCTCAGTAACGGTTTGAACCTGTTGATCCTTGATTGGAACTTCCACTTGAGCTGCTGCTTGATCCACTTGCTGGTTTTCTACTGGAATATTTTCTTCTGAACTGGACTGCTGGCTTTCAGATACCATCTGAAATACATAAAGAAAGAACATTCTGCCAAATGCCAAAAGGATCCCATATGGAAAGAAGCGAAACAGTCAGTACTATACCTGATTCTGGGCGATCTCAAGTTGGGAAGCAAGGTGAGAGTGGAGGCTGTGAGTACTCTTCTGATGGTCCTCCAGACTCTTACGGAGCGCCACAAGCTGCTCCTCAAGAGCTTGGAATTTTCTTGCCTGTTCCATCTCCAGCAGATCCCTGGGAGAGAGACCAATTAAAGATGAATTAGGAATAATAAGTATCAGTAGTAACCCACAATGCTAAAGAGAATCCCATAATATATGATCCAACATATAAACCCCTACTCACTTGATATCTTTCACCTCTTGTCTGTGTCTTTCAAGAGCCTTCTTGTTTCTAACAACATATTCCTTCAGGCTTGTAAGTTCCATCCTTTGTTCCTCCAGCTCAGATGTGAGACCGTGTACAGTCGACATCTGCTCATCGAGACGTGATTTGGTGACCAAAACCGTGTCTGTGAGCCCAGAAATGGTAACCGCTACCTCAGAGTTAGCAGTGAGGATAGAATTAAGCCTCTGCTTCAGAGTTTCAATCTCTTCAGTTTTATTCTTGACCACTGCATTCAATGTTGCAGTGGAAACAAACTCCTGCTGGAGCTCAGAAAGTTTGCCATTCATCTCAGACTGAAGAGACCAGACTTGGTTTTGAAGATCAGTAGATTTGATTTTTTCCGAGGTGGCCAGTGCGACGTCTGCCTTTTTTTGGGCATGCGTGTAGGCCTCTTCCAGCGTTTGTAGACGCTCCTCAAAAACACCAACATTGGCAATCTAAATATAAGGCAAAATATTTTAATTGCAGAGAAGCTCAATTATTCACCTGATCAATATGCAACATTTCACCAAGTTTAGCGATTTCTTGAGCCTAACCTACACTCTAAAAAAAAAAAAGGTTCTATATGGCACCAAAAATGGTTCTTCGTCGTAATCATAGGGGAACCACTTTTGGTGCTATATAGCACCATATCTTAACATGTTCTGTATATGGTAGCGGTGCTATATAGCACCTTAGTTAGCGGTGCTATATAGCACCTTAGTCAAAGAACCGGTGAAGAACCTCTGAAGAACCGCTGAAGAACCACTGAAGCACCAAAATTGGTGCTATATAGCACTTAAAAAGGTTCCCCTATGATTACGAGCCAAGAACCATTTTTGGTGCCATATAGAACCTTTTTTTTTTAGAGTGTAGCTGCCTCTGTTAGTATTGGTTCAGTTTGTGCAATGGTGCAATTTGCAACTGAAAATTCATCAATCATACATTCAATCTACAGTGTTATAGGAATTCAGTTATCATTTCATACAAGGCCACTGTGAATAATTTAGGATATAAAAAATAAGTTGAATTTATAAGTTCTCTTTTGTCAGTGGTATTGCCAGCCAGCTACACTACTAATAATTGTATGATTCAGCTGATTTTCAAGACGAATGAATTATAAAAACAATGCTGATGTTGCTCAGGTTATCAATGTTTTTAAAGAAATCTGTCATTATAATGCATCATTTTAATTGTATTATAATTTGATTATAATTGTAATATTATACATTTGAACTGACATTTTAAAGCACTATGAGGTTTTTAAATGAAGTTTAAACGCGTGTTCTCAAAAAAGCCATGTGGCTATGATTAACCTCTCACTCCTCCAGCTGACCAGGAAAGATTCCCTAGTGTTTCCACAAAGGGCCTATTGAGTGTAGTTGCTGTAAATCCACTGACATTTAAAATAGAGACTTTCCTTTCATTCAAATTAAATTATATGAATTTAAAGTGCCATTTATGCTAAGGACTTCATATTTTACAATAACATTATGTAGGCTAGATTTTGTTTCTTTAATCCAAAATTGTACACCTTTTATAGGATGCAGAGTTATCAAGACTCATTTCTTTATTAAAGTGATTGACATCATTTGGTACTGCAGTTCTATAATGTCCATCAGTGAAAAAAAAAATGCTTGACAATTGGTGTTACTTTAATAGATTGCTTTTCTGATCACTAATAGCAGAGCTGACCACCTTTCAGATGGACGAGTGATTTACATGTTTATTGATATATTTTCACTTTTATTTGTTGCTTTGAATTCAATTTGTATAATGTCCTTTAAACAAGCCAGCCTGGCAAAAGGAAACATGATCCTGCTCAGAACAGACTATTAATGGCCTGGGAGTCACATGACACAATTCAGCAAATGGAATATTCAAAGGGCACATGAGGCATGCATTGAGACCTGTCAGTATTAAGTATTTTTACAGTCAAATGACAAATAATAGTATTATAATATGTACACCTTAATAAAGTTGAGCAAGTACTATGCGCATAGTACAAAATGTTCCAATGCGCTCAAATTGTTTTCCTGTGCGTAAAAGTATAAGGAAACTTAATTATTTTATTTCAAAGTTAATTTAAAGAAAATAAAAATGAATTTGCTATATATCACGTGTTAAGTAAATGTAGAGTATCTCAAAATCAAATACCTGTGCATTACCCATCCCCAACTGCTGTTGGAACTTGGTTATCCTCAGTTGCATTGCATTGACTGTCTCTGATAGACTGTCGATGGTTTGCTGTTGCTGGATGGAGAACCAGAGTGCCGTCGATCCGCCGACAGCGAAAATAAAGATAACAATGGCAGGGACCGCATATTCTTTAAATCCCCTCTGTGGTGTTGTCACAGTTGTTGGCGTCTCCAAGAGCAGCAAACTGTCGTCCTGTTTATTGCTACTTTTCCCCTTGCGCTTGGTCATCTTGGTTTCGCGGAGGATCTGCACTGCAGACTGTAACACTCCCACTTACTATTTATTAAGTAATTTGGTCAACGCTCTACCTTAACGCTGTATTGGCCGACTACGACGGGGAACAATCAAAAGTGAACTTTTAAGCACGAGGACCGTGAGTAGGGGGCGTTGCGCACTGGAGGCGGTCTCAGTTTCACGGAGCTGTGCAGCACGTACTTGTTTTAGCTTATGTTTTTACAGAAAATGTCATAAAAAGTTTCATTTATTTTGAATATTGCATCGTTTCAACTAAGAAATAAATCTGATATAAGAATTTGGTTTAATATTATAGACTTAATAATTTTACCATAACACAAAATTCAAATAAGAATTTAGGCCTATGGTTTTTCTGGTTTTCTGCCTATTCTTGCACTGCATATTGCATTTTCTTGTTTTTTAGTATATGTATTACATTGTGCAAAATCCTAATTGAACTACTAATAGTTATACTAATATTAGTCATAGTTAATATCTATCTATCTATCTATCTATCTATCTATCTATCTATCTATCTATCTATCTATCTATCTATCTATCTATCTATCTATCTATCTATCTATCTATCTATCCATCCATCCATCCATCCATCCATCCATCCATCCATCCATCCATCCATCCATCCATCCATCCATCCATCCATCCATCCATCCATCCATCCATCCATCGGTCTTTATAGAAACTGATCCATGGATCTAGTCAGTAGGATCTAGTCAGTAAAATAATTTGCTGAAATATTAATATTAAGAACTTTGTGTCATGTTGGTAATTTATAGATGTTAATTGAATTTCGTTTGTCTTTTCCTATTTTGCAGACTCTCTGAAGCTTTCAGACTAGTTGATGATAAACACTGATGCTATGGATCTTATGGACATCTGGGTATCATTACAGTTGCATTGGATGTAAATGAAATTAGCTAATGGCTGGATTGTCTTTACATGTAGACTGCTGTGACTTGATGTACTGATAGATAAGTCCGGCGACCTTTCATGTGAATTTGTAATAGATGGCCTTTAGTCTTTGAGATTATTTTTGAACCTTCAAGATTTTAGATTAAAATGTATATTATTGCTTATTTATTTATTATTTAGGCACTTTAAATGTCCCTGTGGTAATGAGGTCCTAAATTCGATTAATATGGGTTGGGGATAGAATATACAGTTTGTACAGTATAAAAATCATGACAACTATGGAAAGTCCCCATAAAACATACGTGCCAACACAAAACGTGTGTGTGTATGTATATATGTATATATATATATATATATATATTTGTGTATTAGCCTATATCAATGCTGAATAGTAATACATACCAAGACGGACGGACGGACAGACAGACAGATGTTGAATACATACATGTTATAAGATTGATATCTTTTTATTTATTTATTAAGACTCCAATTATTACATTTATTTCACAAGAAATACAATCACATAAACTGTTCTTTGAAGTCATCCTTTCTTTACTCTGTAAAAAAAAAAGCTGTAGTTAGATGCCTAAAAGTTCAACATTTAAGTCATTTTAAGGACAAACCTCATTCCAAAAAAGATAAAATTATAATAATTATAAATAGCAGAATTATTATTCAAATAGAAGGCATACCTTTGACTATAAGTTTGGTGGAACACTCATCATGACCAAGAGGGCTATCGGCTATAACTTTGTACTCTCCCGTGTCTTTGGGTCCAACCCTCAGGATGAGCAGAGAACAAACACCGCACACGTTAGTTATGTAGTAGTTGGGGTTTGTGTTGAGGCTGACATTGTTATGGTACCAGGTAATATGTGGGGTTGGGTTACCCGTCGCAGCACAGCTCATGTAGCACTCATAACCCGGTGGAGCAGCGTGAAGTTTCAACGAGACAATAAATTTGGGGGCTGCCTGGAAGTCGAGGGTCCTTGATACAGGCATGTTATATGTGAATTTTTCTGAAAACGAAAGAGAGTAATTCTATTGAATTCGGTTTAATAATGTGCATTTTGGTCACCTCACAAGAAAAGTAACCACTGCATTATCTGTTTTGAGCTTCTGTGTAATACTGTCCAATTGAAGATACAATGAAAGCTGGAGGGATGCGAGCAAATGAAGCACAAGAAGTGCAGACCATCACTGGCAAAAGAATTATCCAGAGCAATAGTGTAATAGACAGCCTTACACTGCAGCTGTCATCCTTGGTACAACATTTTCAGAGCAAGACAAGACAGAGATAGTTTAGTGGCTATGTGTCAGAGACAGCAGCACAAATCCCAGAGGTATGAACCTGGATAAGGGTGACCCATAAAGAGAGTTTCATAGATCTTCTATCATCGCTGCCCTTGAGCAAGATACTCATCTCTGGTTTCTCCAAGGGACTCACTGCAATTAGTGTTCTGTAAATTGCTTTGGGAAAAGGTGCCTGTTAAATGGAAAGTAGCCTAGCCCACTGCACCGTTGGTTTTGCAGCTTAGACCACAGATTGCCCAAACACCATTTGTTTTCAGAATTGTTTATTTGGGTAGTTGACGCATAATGCGACAATGGATTTTTTTGTATCACCTTCAATATTTTAGATTCAAATGTATATTATTGCTTAATGCTTATGCATTTTAAATGTCCCTGTGGTAATGAGGTCCTAAAATCTGCATGCATAATAAGAATAAATTATTAAAATTATGTTTAAAATAGATTTTAAAAGCATTTCACATGCTCTTTTTAGTATATATATTTATTCTTATATAAAAAAAAAAATAAAAAGGAGCAGTTGATGTGAAATGCTATATATATATATATATATATATATATATATATATATATATATATATATATATATATATATATATATATATATATATATATATATATTATATATATTATTATATATATATTTTTTTCTTATAGAAAATTGTAATTTGCATATTATACTATAAAAACACAATTATACACTCACCTAAAGGATTATTAGGAACAGCTGTTCAATTTCTCATTAATGCAATTATCTAATCAACCAATCACATGGCAGTTGCTTCAATGCATTTAGGGGTGTGGTCCTGGTCAAGACAATCTCCTGAACTCCAAACTGAATGTCAGAATGGGAAAGAAAGGTGATTTAAGCAATTTTGAGAATGGCATGGTTGTTGGTGCCAGACGGGCCGGTCTGAGTATTTCACAATCTGCTCAGTTACTGGGATTTTCACGCACAACCATTTCTAGGGTTTACAAAGAATGGTGTGAAAAGGAAAAACATCCAGTATGCGGCAGTCCTGTGGGTGAAAATGCCTTGTTGATGCTAGAGGTCAGAGGAGAATGGGCCGACTGATTCAAGCTGATAGAAGAGCAACTTTGACTGAAATAACCACTCGTTACAACCGAGGTATGCAGCAAAGCATTTGTGAAGCCACAACACGCACAACCTTGAGGCGGATGGGCTACAACAGCAGAAGACCCCACCGGGTACCACTCATCTCCCCTACAAATAGGAAAAAGAGGCTACAATTTGCACATGCTCACCAAAATTGGACAGTTGAAGACTGGAAAAATGTTGCCTGGTCTGATGAGTCTCGATTTCTGTTGAGACATTCAGATGGTAGAGTCAAAATTTGGCGTAAACAGAATGAGAACATGGATCCATCATGCCTTGTTACCACTGTGCAGGCTGGTGGTGGTGGTGTAATGGTGTGGGGGATGTTTTCTTGGCACACTTTAGGCCCCTTTGTGCCAATTTGGCATCGTTTAAATGCCACGGCCTACCTGAGCATTGTTTCTGACCATGTCCATCCCTTTATGACCACCATGTACCCATCCTCTGATGGCTACTTCCAGCAGGATAATGCACCATGTCACAAAGTTTGAATCATTTCAAATTGGTTTCTTGAACATGACAATGAGTTCACTGTACTAAAATGGCCCCCACAGTCACCAGATCTCAACCCAATAGAGCATCTTTGGGATGTGGTGGAACAGGAGCTTCGTGCCCTGGATGTGCATCCCACAAATCTCCATCAACTGCAAGATGCTATCCTATCAATATGGGCCAACATTTCTAAAGAATGCTTTCAGCAACTTGTTGAATCAATGAATTCACGTAGAATTAAGGCAGTTCTGAAGGCGAAAGGGGGTCAAGTATTAGTATGGTGTTCCTAATAATCCTTTAGGTGAGTGTATATATATATATATATATATATATATATATATATATATATATATATATATATATATATATATATATATATATATATATATATATATATAAAATCTAAACGTCATCCACAAACCTCTTTGTTTGGTGGTTCCCCAAACTGGAGACACTGATGGCTCTGAGAGACCTATATCATTCTTGGCAAACACTCTGAAAGTGTACTCTCTTCCAGGCAAGATGTTAATGACTGTGAATTGGTTGTTGAACAAGCGGTCAACCAATGTGCGCCATGTTTGCTTGACAGAGTCCCGCTTCATCACCATGTAATGCAAATGGTTATCTCTTTTCTCATCGGGAGAAGGAGTCCATGACAGAGTCACGGTGCCATGGACATTCTGCTCCAGTTCTACTGGACCTGGAGGTTTGGGGTCATCTGAAGATGAAAAATAAAAAGGTACCCATATAGTTACCAGTATATTAACTAGTCATTCAAACAGTTAGAACCGTACCATGGTGTTAAATACATTTATATAAAAATTAAAGATAGATAGATAGATAGATAGATAGATAGATAGATAGATAGATAGATAGATAGATAGATAGATAGATAGATAGATAGATAGATAGATAGATAGATAGATAGATAGATAGATAGATGATAGATAGATAGATAGATAGATAGATAGATAGATAGATAGATAGATAGATAGATAGATAGATAGATAGATAGATAGATAGATAGATAGATAGATAGATAGATAGATAATATATAGAGAACATTTAAGGAATTAGTTACCAGTGACTCTTATTTCAATAGTGAAGGTGTCCTGGCCCACCATATTATTCACATTGACAGTATAGATGCCAGTGTCAGACAGCTCTGATGTGTAAATAAATAGATGAGAACCTTTATCAAAATTAGTAACCGTCGCATGTTTGGCTACAGGAACACCATCCTTTAGCCAAGTGATATCTGGTAAAGGAGAGGCCTGTGGATAAAATGAAAGTCATGATATATATTACCAAAAGACTAATGAGTCATTTTGTAATATTTGAATATGCTTTTGGTAAAATAAGATAAAAAAGTCCTATACAGGTTATAGAAAACCATTTAAAGAGGGCATATTATGCTTTTTAATATTTTCAACTTTCTTTAGTTGTGTATGTTGCTGTTTGAGCGTGAAAAAGGTCTGCAAAGCACAGTCACTCCAAAGGGAGTTATTCTCTATATCAGTAAGCACTGACTGACCAATCAGAGCACAGTGCGCTTTTCGGAAGGAGGGGCTTCATAGAGACCGGAACTGAAAAGAGTGTTACTGACAGACTGGGAAGAGAGGTGCTGCAACAATGTAAAATATGAGAAAAATAGACCCCAAAAACAAAATCAAGACTTTGTAAAATGGCATAATAGGTTCTCTTTAAATAGTTTGGCTTTGTCATAATGATTTGATTCTCTACCTCAAAACTGACGCTGGCACGAACTGTGTTCCCAGCTTTAACAACCATAAAGCTTTTCATTTTTTTGTCAGTGAACTTTGGCTTTACTGAAAAAAAACAAAGTTTCCAATTAACTTTTATTTTATGTGAAACTAAAAGCTAAAAGTCAAAGAGATATAAAACTGTGAATCTTTACCAGGAGGAGGCATGGCGATGATGTAATTGTCAAAGCTCTGTGGAAGCCCCTCTCCTCCTTCATTGGTGGCGATCACTCTAACCCAATACATGGCCATTGATTTCAATCCCAAAACAGTGAAGGAAGTCTGAATCACTGCACTTGAATTGTAACGGCTCCACTCCAGTTGGTCTGCGTGCCTGATTTCCACATAATAGCCTTTTGCTTCATCTTCCTCACCTTTGACTTCTATAGGTTTAGTCCAGGAAAGAGACAGACTGGTGTAGCTCGATCCAGTTATCTTGAGGTCTTTGACCTTACCAGGAGGCTCTGGGGGCAATGACACCACAAATATTTACTTACAAATGAAGAATTTTTGTTGTACTTTATCTGAAAAGTCATCATTTCTGTACGTACTGTGGCATTGAGTATGAATTTGTGTCTTACTTTTGGGGTCCCTTGCAATTGCACATTCAGAGGGCCCACTTGGTTCTCCAGGGCCACATGTGTTAATAGCACACACTCTGAACTCATACTCCGCACCTTCGATGACATCTTTTACTGCATATTTTTTGTCTAGATATTAAATGAAAAAATTAACATTGCACTGTATTTAAAATGAGAGGAGACCAGGTTGCTTTAATTAAAATTAAATAAATTTTTAAGACCTCTGATTGGGTCATCTTTTGGGTTTGCTTGACTCCAAAAATTGCTGCCTTTTTTGCGCTTTTCCAAATTGTAGCCAATGATACTGCCCCCTCTAGTGCTGGAGGGAGGAAGCCAGGCCAAGTTAATGCAGTCTTTAAAGGCGCTGACTATTTTAGGAGGAGCAGGAGAACCAGGGAATGCTGGGGACAGAAAGAACACATTTTATTATGTTTAAAATGCATTTCCTTTTTTTAAAGGCAAACAACTGATAATTTACTGTATCAACATATGGACAGAGATAAGAATCTCACCCAAAATGCCAGCAGCAATATCATCAGTTGTCATGACGTCACTGAAGCCCTCTGAGTTTTTTGCCCGGATCCTGTAGCAGTACTTTCGGCCACGATCTATGTTTGTGTCTCTGTAGGTAGGCTGTCCAGAGATGTCTCCAATTTTAGTCCAGATGTTTCGTCCCAGCTGCTGCCGCTCCAGGTTGTAATTAGTCAGTGGACAACCACCATCATCCTTTGGGGGCTTCCATTTGAACTCAATGGCAGACAAGGAACTTTCTACAATTTCTACAGGTCCTTGTGGTGGAGTTGGCCTGTCTGGAAAAACAAAATATATATATATATAGGAGTAGTGATGGGTCACAAATGATAACAACCAAAATAGCTGAGGCCCATCAGTCTCAGATTTTATATTTTTAGTGGTGGTTCTTCAATTAGCATACACACAGTTAAAGCATTGTAAGCGTACAAATTATGTTTTGGATTTTGCATGATATATGCACATTTAATATTCTTCCAAAATATGCTTTCATACACTTTTCTTAAGCTTTGCAGTACATACCAAGTACAATAAGTTTTGATGTTGCCTCTACAGTGGCAAATTCATTCTTGATTTTGATTTTGATCTCTCCAGAGTCTTTGCGCTGACACTTAGTAAGAAGTAGGCGGGTAAGAGCTGAAGACTTTTCAATCTTGACACCATGAGCCTGCAGCAACTCTTCATCCTCTTTAAACCACTGAATCTTAATTGGTTCTTTTCCTGAAAATGGCAGCTTGAAGGAAGCATTTTCTCCCACTTTCACAATAACAGGCTCTGAGAATTTACTCAAGGTCTCTGCATCAATTGTGGGTGGATCTGAAGAGAGAGAAAGGAGAATTTGTAATTGCTTTGCTATAAACCAGGGCAGGTAGAGGTGTTGTTTATTCGTAGACAAAAATAAATGTCTACACAGCAATGTCTCTTTTATGAGTCTGGATTCTCATTTAATGAAGGCATTACATTTTATTCAAAGCACTACATCAAAACAGAATATCATCTAAGGTCCCTGTCTAATTCTACATGTGTGAGGTTATTATCACCCACCTTTTTCTAACCACCTACACCCAACACACATTGCTCGCTGCCCTCTAATGGCTAAGGCAAATAACTGCCATTTTAGTGCCAGTTTTATGTTTAGCAAAGTAGAAAACACACTTACTTTCAACAGTTAGTGTAGCCTCTGATTTACGTCCTTCTACTTCAAACTTATATTTCCCAGCATCTCTTTCTTGGCAATCATGGATGATTAGTTTGTGGTGAGCCCCATCTTTGACTATTGTAATTCCATCCCTGGACTCTAACTGATGCATAAGAAAAACAAAATCATTATTTAAAAAAAGTCAAACGTTTGCTCACCAAGGCTGCATTAATTTGATTAAAAATACAGTAAAAACAGTAATAGTGTGAAATATTATTACAATTTAAAAGAACTGTTTTCCATTTGAATATATTTTAAAATGTTATTTATTCCTGTGATGGCAAAGCTGAATTTTCAGCATCATTACTCCAGTCTTCAGTGTCACATGATCATTATAATATGCTGATTTGATGCTAAAGAAACATTTCTTGTTATTATCAATGTTGAAAATGTTGAATCCGTGATACACTAACATTCAAAGTTCAGTGTTGGGGTAAGTAAAACATAAAAAAAAAAAAAAAAAAAAAACCTTTTATTCAGCAAGGATGCATTAAATTGATCAAAAGTGACAGTAAAGACATTTCTAATGTTACAAAAGATTTGTATTTCAAATAAATTCCGTTCCTTTGAAAGAATCCTTAACAAAATGTATCACAGTTTCCACAAACATATTAAGCAGGAAAACATATAATAAGAGCCATTATTGATACTTAAGCTCCAACAATAATTGACATTAAATATTTGTTTAACAAATTAGGATATAATAAATTGCTGTACCTTTTTTTCATCTTTGTACCAAAATGCAGTTGTATCTTCACTGCTAAGTTTGCAGGACAACTCTGCTGATTCTCCAACGTTGGCTGCAGTATCTGACAACCCGTTCAGGAAGTGGACTCCATGGTCTGGATAAAAGTGCACAGGAAATATGTCAAATTACATCATCACTGAGAGTTAATTGACTTTATACTAATATGGCGCTACAGACATGAAAACGTACCTTTTATGCTGTTAGGAACCAGTTCAACGACTCTTGCACGCTTCTTGCGCTTATCACCTGACCCATCTCCACCTGATCCATCTAAATCCAACCCATCCCTCAAGGTACCATCTCCTCCTTTTCTGTTCTTCCCTGTTCCATCACCTTCATTCCCATCTCCCAGGCTAGATCTCCCACTGCCATTTTGTCCACCTCCTTTTCCTGCCGCCATGGCTGCCATCCTTTCAGCAGCTTCTTGCTCTGCTTTGGCCCTTCTGGCTGCCTCATCTCTTTCAACCTGGGCCCTCCTGGCTGCCTCATCTCGCTCTGCCTGAGCCTTTCTGGCAGCCTCATCTAGCTCGGCCTGAGCCTTTCTGTCGGCCTCATGTCGCTCGGCCTGAGCCTTTCTGGCCGCTTCATCTAGCTCGGCCTGAATCTTTCTGGCCGCTTCATCTTGCTCTTCCTGAGCCTTTCTGGTTGCCTCGTCTTGCTCAGCATGTGCCCTCCTGGCTGCCTCGTCTCGCTCACTTTGTGCCCTCCTGGCTTGTTCGGCTTGAGCCCTTCTGTCCGCCTCATCCCTTTCAGTTTGGGCCTTCCTGGCTGCTTCATCTTTTTCAGCCTTTGCCCTCCTGGCCGCCTCATCATTTTCCCTTTGCAGTCTGTCCTTCTCCTCAGCTAAACGTCTGGCTAGTTCATCTGCACTTTCCCCACGGGCATTGGGATCATCTGAAAACAGTTACAATATACAACACACTATACTATGCAATACATTGTCATTAAAATATATTGATCAGGCAAAAATATACACTACCGGTCAAAAGTTTGAAATACAGCATATTAGAATGCTTTCTGAAGGATCATGTGGCACTGAAGACTGGAGTACTGATGCTGAAAATTCAGCTTTGTCATCCCAGGAATAAATTACATTTTAAAGCTGCTGTCCGTAACTTTTTTGTGTTCAAGATTTACAAAAATTATATAATGAGAATGTACAACATGAATCCATTTTCCAAACCGTGTTTTTGTCTTACCCTGAATCATTATGGTACACTTATAATAAGTGTTTATATTGGGACTATTTCAGACCGGATCCGCTGCGGAGGAGCACAGTCCCTGTGCGACTCGCCATAGACATAAACAGAGAAAGGTATCTCCGGCTGCAATGTTCTTCCGCAGCTTTAAAAATTAATTAAAATAGAAAACAGTTCTTTTAAATTGTAATAATATGTCAAAATATTGCTGTTTTTACAGTGTTTTTGATCAAATAAATGCAGCTTTGAGCTTGGTCTGGTGATAGCTAGACAACAATTTAAGATTGAACATTCGTCTGGGGAGTCTGCTATGTATTTTCTACTGCACAAGAAGTGTGATAAACGAGCATAAATTAAATGACTCTGTACGCAATTGGATAGTCCTTCAACCAATCAGACCACAAGAGGCGTGATCAATGGGCATCGATCCATCGCTTCTCTATCCGTCATCGTGTTAAACCCGCCAATAGCGCGCCAGGTGGATAAACCAGTCTGTGATTGTTTCCCGCAAAAGTGTAACATTGAAGCAGTAGAATTGAATGTACCAAGGAAACCAAGGAAATTGTCATTGATTTTAGGAGGAAAAAAATGTTTTAGTCCCACTCCAGATAAATGGCGATGAGGTAGAGCGGGTCTCCACCTTTAAGTTCCTGGGGACAACCATCTCCGAGGACCTCTCCTAGACTGACAATACAACGGCCATAGTGAAGAAGTCCCAGCTGAGGTTGCACTTCCTGAGACTACTCCGAAAAACCAATCTGCGGAGAAATATGCTGGTGACTTTTTATCACTCCATCAACGAGAGTGTCCTTGCATACTGCCTCACAGTGTGGTACTCTGGCTGTTCAGCTGCAAATAGGAAGGCTCTGCAAAGACTGCTGGAAAGATCTTTGGCTGCCCCTTGCCCTCTTTGGAGGACATCGCAAACAGCAGGTGTCTCCACAGAGCCCGCAACATAATAAAGGATAACACCCACCCTGGACATGGACTGTTCAGCCCCCTGCCTTCTGGGAGGCGATACAGGAGTCTTAAAAGCAAGACAAACAGACTAAAAAACAGTTTTTATCCATGGGCTATAAGGACTCTGAATGGGGACATGACTTAATATATTCTATTCAGTTTTTTTTAAGGTGCAACATACTTTTTAGATTATTATTAATTTAGTGTTTATTTAATGTAAAATTGTTATGGTTTGTTATGTGTGTTTGTGTGCTTTTTTTGTTTTTTTGTTTTTTTGGCACTGATCAGATGGGGCACTATAATTTTGTTGTACTGCAATGACAATAAAGCTTCTATTCTATGTACAGGTTTCCAGACTGAGTTGCAGGGCGAAATCAAATCGCCGGCAGATCAGGGCTTACCCAGTCTAGCAGCTTTACCCTTGGTGAATATAACACTTTTTTCTTTTATTTTTAAAGAATTTAAAAAATGTTTTATTCCAAACTTTTGACCAGTAGTGTCTGCATTTAAAGTGCATGCAAACAATTTTGCTAAGAGGGAAAATACAAGATTTTGTCTGTAAAGCTTGTATTTAAATGTTTAAATGGTCTTGCAATTAAGCCTTTATTTTATTGTATTTTTTTGAGAAATGGCAGGGATGCAGTGACTTTTTGTGTAATAAGGTGTAATATTTTGGTTTTAATACAGTTTTTTAAAAAGCTACTAAATATTGGTTAATTCAGCAACAAACCTGTACTTGTTTTGTTTTTTGCTGTTGACGTTGTTGTAACTGTAAATTTATAAAAGCCTTTCTAGGGACAAGTGTTGCAAATTAGCTTTAGCTATGAACAAGCACTATGATACGGACTATTGGCACATCTGGGAACTTAAGTGTCAATTTCGTCAAGGCCCCTTTTTAGGGGAAAATAAACTAGACTTCCCATAGACTTCAATACCAAATAGAGGCACAAAACAACGTACACAGCCGGCAGGCTTGAATAACTTAAGAAATCACTAAGATTAAACATGTCAAGTAATTATATGTCCACCCTGCCTGCCAAGAGCGTGAAAGATACATCCACACACTTATTTGGTCAATTTAAAAACATGTCCCTTCATTCTCCCACCGTCAAATTGGTATAAAAAGTGAATGATTTTATTTCGATTTTGCAAGTAAACATCTTTAAATGTATATAGGTATTATATGTCTTTATATTTAGAGTACTTAGTGCACTTTTCTGTCCAGCCATACAACTAGCCTGACTTAGCTTCCGATAGCATCATCCGTACATGATTCAAAAATAAAGTTAAATCATTGCATTGGCACAAGCATTGGCTGTAATCCCAGTTGTATCTATGTTTATCGTATCTGTCCCTATACAAATAAAACATTAAATACAATTCAATAAATATATAAAGAATCCTACCTTCCACAACCAAAGTCCCCTGGCTTGACCTGAGCCCAGCAATAGCCGTGTAGACTCCCTTGTCATCTTTTGAACAGTTTTTCACTGTTAGTTTGTGGACTTGCTTGTCTTCTGACATTGTGACATCATATTTATCCCCATGCTCAACAGAGATGTCATTGGCACACCAGGTGATTTGTGGTACAGGGTCCGATAAGGCACACTCAAACACCGCATCCTGCCCCTCAACCACTTTAGTGTCTTTCAGCATGCCATTAAACTCCACATCAGGCACTGGAGGCACAAAACAACTCTTAAACATTGATGCGTAACAAGTAAAACATGAATTTGAATCAAGATAAAACAGTGTAAATAAGTAGCTTGACAGTAGCTTCAAATATTGTATGTTGCCAAATAGCAACACTGTCCCATTATAATATAATAAATAGTTAATTAAATAAAATGAACCAATTCAAAAACAAAACCATTGGTATTATAATTTCTTACGTGCTAGTGAAGTTGAGAGCATGTTCGCCTCCTCTACATCGACTTGATATAACCCAGCATCTTCTGGGCCAACATCTCTAATGCTGAACAAGTATGTTTCACCAAATTTCTGCATATTATGTTTTGTGGAATCATCAGTTCCATCACCATATTCAAGCATTTCCCCATCCTGGTAAGGGAAAATTGAAGTGCATTACTCTTAAAGTATTGTTGATGACACTTTTTTTGAAAATAGGCTCATTTTCCAACTCCCCTAAACAGTTGAGTTTTACCGTTTTCGAATCCATTCAGCTGATCTCCGGGTCTGGCGGTAGCACTTTTAGCATAGCTTAGCATAGGTCATTGAATCTGATTAGACCGTTAGCATCTCGCTCAAAAAAATGACCAAAAAGTTTCGATATTTTTCGGCTAAATGGATTCGTAAACGGTAAAACTCAACTGTTTAACTCTAGGGGAGTTGGAAAATTAGTAAAAAAAAAAAAAAAAAAAAGCGGAGTGTTCCTTTAATGAGGGCACTTACTTTGTAGAGGAGGATTTTGCTGTTAGGATCCTTCAACTTCATGTCGAGTTCAAATTCCGCTGTGCCATCTGTTTTGACCTCAATCTGTTTCGTGCTGTTGACTTTTTCAACGTACTTTGAGAGAAAAGTCAAGGGTAGAGATTTTTCATACTGTATGTATAAAAAACAGCGTTGTACAATTGACTAATACTTAAAGCAAAAAAAATACCTTGGACTGTTCTGCCTCTCTTTCCTTCTTCTTCTGGTTCAGTTTTCTCAGCATCCACCTGAAGTCGGTGACTCCATATTCCTGACAAATGCGCTCATAATCTTTCTTGGCTGCACTCAGTAACACCTCCCAGAACCTTGGATCGATTTCTCCCTCTGTTGTTTGTTTTTGCTTTCTCTTCACAACCCTAAATGAATAGAGTACCACAACAGATCAGACTGTTGCTGAAAAAAATTTATAGACCGAGAAGATTTTAAAACGAGCGGTTCTTTCATAAATCTGTAAGATCTTAACTTCATACTGTGGAAATACAAACCAGAGGATAACTTAAAGGGTTAGTTCACCCAAAAATGAAAATTAGCCCATGATTTACTCACCCTCAAGTCTCTCACCCTTCAAAGGGCCTTCTGAAGCGAAGTGATGCCTTTGTGTAAGGAAAATATCCATATTTAAAACTTTATAAAGTAAAATGTCTAACTTCCGTCTTCTGTATTCAACTTACGGAAAAAGTGTAGCGCCCGTGCCTCTCGCAGTTCAAAATGCTTATGCATAAGCATAAGCAGTTATGATGGATATAGATGCACTTCTATGGACTTCAAAAACAGAGCAACATTCACTGCCATTATAATGCTTGGAAGAGCCAGGACATTTTTTAATATAACTCTGATTGTGTTCGTCTGAAAGAAGAATGGCTTGAGGGTGAGTAAACCATGGGCTATAATTTTCATTTTTGAATTAACCCTTTCACAAGCGCAGCGCTGAAAAGGGGTGGGACTACATACAATCTATATACAAAAAAATTCATATATGATGCAGTGATACATTACGCTTTCTTCAGCATTTTTCTGTACTCCTCAGGGTCACTTTTGGGGGCTGAAAAATTGGAAATTTTAAGTAATTTTAACCAATCAATAGGTCTTCCAATAGTGTTTATTTCATTTCAACCATAGTTAGCTCTGAGTTAGCTATATACCTGGCTCTCTTTTCTTGAATCCAACTGAAAAGAAGAGAAACAGATTGATTCATGGCTATATGATATTTTTTTATTTTAATCAGTAATGGAAGAATACTAAGATTTAGAATTTCTTACCCTCAATGACATTTAGTGCAGCAGTACAAACAGCTTTTCCAAACGGATTTATAGCAAGACATTTGTATGTGTCTGCTTGATCTGAATTTACACTTGGTATCTGGAGAAAGGTGTAAAAAGCCATACCAAATATTGTTAAGGAAAGCAACAAAAAAAAAAAAAAGTATATTATATATATATATATATATATATATATATATATATATATATATATATATATATATATATATATATATATATATATATATATATATATATATATATATATATATATATATATATATAATTTATACATGTAGAATAAAAATGGAACAGCTGATAACAGTACTTTAACAGCTGAAAATTTCATTTCACCTCCAGAATATATTCTCCATTCTTCTCATCATGTCGTGAAACATATTTTGTTGGATTAGAGATGTCTCCCTTGTTACGTCCCCATGAAACTTCTGGAACCGGATTTCCATTAACAACAGCTTTAAAAAAGGCCAATTTGCCTGCCAATTAAATGAAACAGGTAGCTGTGATGTTATATTATGTTCACAGACAGATTAGATAGATAGATAGATAGATAGATAGATAGATAGATAGATAGATAGATAGATAGATAGATAGATAGATAGATAGATAGATAGATAGATAGATAGATAGATAGATAGATAGATAGATAGATAGATAGATAGATGATAGATAGATAGATAGATAGATAGATAGATAGATAGATAGATAGATAGATAGATAGATAGATAGATAGATAGATAGATAGATAGATAGATAGATAGATAGATAGATAGATAGATAGATAGATAGATAGATAGATAGATAGATAGATAGATAGATAGATAGATAGATAGATAGATAGATAGATAGATAGATAGATAGATAGATAGATAGATAGATAGATAGATAGATAGATAGATAGATAGATAGATAGATAGATAGATAGATAGATAGATAGATAGATAGAACTATTACCTTCCTGTATCGTTAAGGCTATGGGTTTTCTGATGAAATCAGGAGTAGTAAATCCAGGTGGAAGTTCCTCAACATACTGTGTGATCATAACACCTGGCACTTTGGATCTCTTCCTAATTGCCACTGAAATATCAGAACAGTATCTTTAATTTAGTAAAACAGTGGAATATGTTTTCTCGGATCTATACAGAGTCAAGGCCAACAAACATGAAATTACATATTTATGTAATGACATGACACGCACGCTTCAAGAAAGTGCAGGACCTTTGAAGCTGTGGACTTGCTGTTGACCACATGATGGCGATGTTTTATCACAGCCTTCATCATGAATAGACTAATTCCTGATTCTGACATCAACTAAACTGCTTGATTAACAATAAGGCCATGGGTGATTGAACAGCAAACCTACAATAAATGATTCAGATGGTTTAAAGAATTTTGTCATTTGGCATGTCTCATATCATGATTTTAACTTACCGCCCCTTCCTTCTGCTGGCTTCGACATCTTCAAAATGCAAGATTTGCCTTTAAATTAAGAGTTTGCAGTATCTTATAAAAAGAGAAAAGAGAGGGCAGAAAACATTAAATTGCATAATCATGATTACTATTATTGTCATTATAAAAATGTATAGGGCGAAGGTTGACCTAAGCGTAAATATCTTTATCTTCCCTTACTAAAATCAGCACTTAAACTAAGATGCGATGACACAAAAGGGCTTCTTGTTCTGACATAATTTCAGGGGGCATGTCATGCCATCTGAAGCCCTGTTCCAGTTAGCCAATAGCATAGAAACGTTTGGAAAATTAAATTGTAAATGTCGATGCCAAATTATTAGATATTCACTTTATATTCACTCTAGCAAATGGATATGATTCACTCTAACAGCTGCATTTATTTTCTTGTTTCACAGAGAGACTCTTGTTACTGTCTTTAAGAACCCTATAATCATAAGGTCTTACCACTTATGAAGGCCTGATATGTGTAAATAAGGAATATGAAACACTATCTGATAAGTACCTTGTGGATGTTAATCGGTGTGCCATGAATGCGCCCTTTACAAGATAGCAAAATTCAAGCAATATGCCCTCTGTAAAAAACATTGTCGAAATGTTTGTATACCCTACCTATATAACTAATTTCATAACCACATGGGAAATGCTATACATACATGTAAATAATAACTTTTTACTGTTTTCATGCATGCTGTCTAGCCAATAACCAAAAACGGTGCCTTTAACTGAACCAACAAACCAATAAAGATATATTAGGAGGTGATATTATACATTTTGCATGTAAAGTAACACAAGACTGACATAAAATCTTTTTAACAGCATTGACAGGTTGACAGGATCTTTTCCAATGATTTTACAAGCAGGGCTAGTCTTAACCCCTTAGCTTTTGATAGGTCACATACCTCATAAACGTATCAGAGATGTGCTACCAGAGCAATTATGCTTTAGCTTAGGAGTGCAAATCATATTTAAAATTATACAATTATCTAACATTAACTCCCCAAAGTATATGAGGAGAACCGCAATGTAATATTTACAAGAAAAGGTAATGATCTTTCACTGATAACCCAATCAACATACAGTTCGAATTTGATTCAGTCTGACTTTTGTAATTGTGAAAGCACTTTAACATTGTTTGCTAGCATCTAAACCACTTTAGTGCATTCTGAGCATCACAACACGAGTACCATCTGGAATCTGATCTATTTATTATGCATCACTACTTAGAATCAGATCTGTTGTAGGGTATCTTCCCATGTATAAGTCAAGCCTGAAAAAAGATTAGTGAAAAACTGCTTTCAATTATTTAGCATATTATTTATTAGTACACAATGATATATAATATTGTATATTTTCATGTTCTCATCTGAAAAAAAAGGAAGTAAAAGAATAAAGAAAGAGAGGCAACTCACCTTCATGTGTAGCTAACTTGCTCTGTCAACACAACCGTGTTCGACTCCCAATTTATTGCAGTCTCTCTATTTTGTTCAGCAATAAAACAGTAGTGGGCCAAATTGAAACCTCTCAAGCACTGCGGTCATACTAGCTGTCACATTAAATCTGTTATTTGGGTGAGGTTTACAGCGGCAAAGGGACAGAGGCCCTGTCCGTGGTTTGTGGTCATACTTTTTCTCTAAATAGCGAGAGTGACATTCAAGTTACTTTTAAGGTGACTGTTCATTTGCCATTGCCAGGGACAAGACGCCAGAAACCTCACCTTTGCCAGAAAACACAAGGATCGCATTTATGCCTTATCACACTATTTGAACTAGTTACACCATCTAACACCATCTCTATGTAATGACCTTACATTAGGTGTAAAATAAGAAATAAGCTAAATGTGATGTTGGAAGGCACCACAATAGCAGAACTCATCTCATATTTTGTATGGCCTATGTTAAATTATTGTGTTAATGGGACATGCTATTTATAACAATGGTGCACAAAATATATATTGATATTATGACGTGTTGGGTATGTAGCCCCAGAACACAGGTGCCATTTCACATGCACAGGAGCTGCTGACCATGTTTTATATGCCCACTTTGCCCAGACAGCTTAGCAGCTCTCACATATTACTGGTCACATTATTTGGGCCCAATAAAACACATATAACCTTATGACTTGAAACTTTGTCCTGATACCAATAGAGTACCGCAGGGAAGACGTATTTTTGCAGGCCAAAACCTGGAAATTAGTTAGCATTTATGTTTCCATTAAGTTTAAAATAAAGACTGAAAGAGTTGTCGGAAAGCGGTGGTCACTTTAAAGTCATGTGATCGCGGTGTAGTTCATTTATAGCCTAGCTTATCTTTTTACTTCTGGTGATTTATTTAGGCTTCAAAATTCATAAAGGTTTTGTTCATTTGTGAGAATTATCATGATAAAACAGTTTAAGAATCATAAAGTAGCTATTGTTTGTCAGTGAGCTTATTTCCTGCAATCCAAAAACCAAATGTAAAAATCTTATTGGGGTTTGTCGAGGCAACCAATTTGATGCTAATTTCCGAGTTGGCCTATAAAAATATATCATCACTGCAGCTCTTTATCAGGGAAGCCAATATACAGGCTATAAAAGTTCAAGATAAGGAGTGAATCTTTAAAGACGATCTTTAAGAGAAGCAACGCTTTCTTTTTTTAATTATTATTCCAACTTTAACATACATAAAGAAATAGGAAAATACACACAATTCTTCCTATCTTTTACATTCACCTCAACATTTTCCTCAGTGAGCGACCAAAGCGTAGCAGCAAGTGCGCATGCGCGATACTTGAAATTCCACAGAGAAGCGACGGTATATAAAAAAGTACGCGTGGGCGCTGTGTTGGTGATTGGAATATGAGAACACTCGTCCCTGCACAAGGAATACCGGTATCCAGTAGGATTATGCAACCTGTTGTTGCTTTTATAGGAGCGATGACGAGGCAGTGTTGATTTCAGGTGAGCTGACAGTAGCAAAGTGAGAATGTGGGAGACTGTGTTAACTGATCTGTTCTAGCAACATCTAACGAACATTCCTTAAAGCAACAGTTCACTCAAAATGAAAATCATCCTAATTTATTTGCTCATGTTCCAACCGGCTATGTATGTTTTCCAATGTGAAACACGCAAATTGATTTTTGAAGAAGATAATGTCCAATATTATTAATGATAAGAAAGGAGACTCACTTCTATTATAGGATACTGTCATAGAAGTGGTAAGTTATATGTTTGGGTTTGACATTTTGGAGTATAACAGCCCCAGTCCTCACTCATTCACTTACATTATGTTGAAATTCTCCTATGGAAAAAAAAAACACCAGTCCTTGAACAGTCATCTACAAATCTAAGTCAGTCCCTTTTACAAATTCACTATAGTAGTTTGTAAATGTAAGCCAATACAGTAGGTATATATATAAAACATTATGCTGTTATATTTGTTATTGTACAAATATTGCAACATTGTTTTGTTCATTTGATGTATTCAATGAATTATATTTGAAAAATCTCAGGCTTCTGAAATTAAAAGGTTATATATATTTTTTGGTTATACTCATATTCTGGATTATGCACTACACACTTGCTTTTTGATAGTGGTTTCCGTTTCAACTGCCAGAAAGTCAGAGATGCTTATTGACATTGGAGTTGTTTATGTAAGGAACCACGCTGAGACTGGAACTATTCATGTTGCAATTTGAAACAATCCATGTTCAATCACAGATGTGGATGTCACTGAGTACTGGGTCATTCTGTGTCAACTCAGCAGAGGTCCCATGCTCAAACTGGTGAAAGACATGCATAAATAAAGTAGAAAGGCAAAATATTAAATGTCATGGATGAATATTTATTGAGTAAACTACTATTACTACTACTACTACTACTACTACTACTATTTTGTAGAGAAGGATCAAAATGGCAAATTTTTACCTAAGATTTGGAGCCAAATTATGGAGGGTAAAATGAAAAGATAGAAAAAGAGGGTAAGATGAATAAAGATGGCAGCATATTTAATTTTTACACAGAGATTGGTAGGTCTATGAGTAAAATCTGTTGACTTTAGCCATCTTTGTTGAATTAGGCTTATATGCCAATTTTGGTTGATTTGACACGGAACACCGCATGTCTTGGAGTTTTTCAAATTGTAATTTCAACCAGGAGAATAATGCTGGAGATTGGAGAAGGGGAACGTGTGTGTGTGTGTGTGTGTGTGTGTGTGTGTGTGTGTGTGTGTGTGTGTGTGTGTGTGTGTGTGTGTGTGATAAAGGCCCAGTTTCACAAACAGGTCTTATAGGCTACGTCTACATTAATACAGTGTTTGCAATTTAAAACACTCTCTGTCCACACCAAGCTTTTTTTCAAAAGTTTCTTGTCCACACTTGAAACATCGGAAAAAACGCTAAATTCACCTTACTGTGCATGCGTTACACCTCAGTAAAGCTCATCGAGATGACAGAAAGAACAATACATTATCAAGTTATCACACAATTCTTCTGGCAGGATCATTTTGTTAAGCAACATATCTCACCTTTCACTGATGCATCCAGGTCGCACTCATTCACCATTATATGTTTGGTCTAAAACGCAACTGCTGTCATGTTTTGCCACAGGACAGCAATTGCGAGTACATTTTGTGTTATCTTTGCAGGACTGTGATATGAAGAGTGTGCAAAGTAACATATTTTATACATAGCCCATAACAGGCACAATATAGCAGTATAAACATGAATACCTATTGGTGCAACATGCGTCACATGACTAAACATGTATCATTGTTTTCAAATACCTCCGTAATCAAATGTATCCACTTTGGAGAGCTACGTTTCCGTTGCTTTCGTCTCAGTGTGGACGGAAGGCCAAAACGGAGAGAAAAATATACGTTTTCAAACGAAAACGCATTAGTGTGGACATGGCCTTAGATTAACCCAGGATTAGGCCTTAGTTCAATTAGGACATTGAAGTAGCTTTTATAAATGTGCCTAAAAAAAATTACAGATGTGCATCTTGAGACAAAACAGTCGCACTGTCATTAAGCCTGTGCAAGTTGCTTTCACTTAAAACAGCTCAAACATGCATTTTAGTCTGGACTAGGCTTAAGCCTTGTCTGTGAAACTGGGGGTAAATGTCTGTGAAGCTTTTTCAACCATGTTCAAGAATAATAGTATAGTTCACTGGTGCATAACTGGACTTTATTAGAGATAAAGAATAATATGGTAGAAACTATGCTTGTCAGAAACTGTATTTTCATATTGTGAACTCCACATACAATCAAATATATTCAAATTGCTTATATTTTAGTATTTCACATTGTGGTATAGTAGCAAATTGAATGTGTTCTCAGTTGCAATACACATCAGCTATATTCATTTATATGCATGCACTGCCCTAGCTTAAAATATATGCATGACATTAGTTGTGGCAGAAGCATAGGAAAAATTGCCACGTCCAGCAGAATGAAGATCAATCTGAAACACAGAGAAGAGAAAAGAAGAATAAAATGAATGACTACCTATGCAAACAAGATTAGTTGATTTTTAAGAGTTTTTTTGTTTTTGTTAAACCTAGGTTTATTTGTAAAAGCTGAATAGAAAATCGTATCTGTCAAAGTAATTAGATTTACATTTATAATGCATTGACATGGGCTCTTCGTCTAATTTTTCAGATTGTATCACTATCATTTTCAGAACTAAAACATAGTTTATACAAGTATAGTTACTCAAGCTTTTTTGTTGTTGCCTTTCAAAATAAGTCATATTGGAATTGATAATGCAATGCAAGTACACACGCCATTCTTAATTTTGTCAAAAGGGACAGTGTTGCGGACATTAGTGTAATCTGTCTTTTCCGATTATTTTTGTTATTTTTAATTGCTGAGTGCTTCAGAACTCACCATAGAATGTACAGAAAGCGCTCTAATGCATCAAGCAGGGCAGCTAATTTGTCTAAATCAATCTGTGACCGCATAAAAATGATAGATGTCCATATTTGCCCTGCCGGTCACATTTTAATGGGCTCTGGCATAGGCTATAGACCAATCTGCCCATTTGCATTACGTAACCATGTTCTAAATTATTAGCAACGTGACTTGTTCACAAAGGACAACCCAGTATGTAAATCAGGTGACTCTGGTAAACACTTCTCAAGCCTCGAAATGATCACAGCAGCTGTAATACCTTTCACTATTAATGTAGAAGAACATTCGGCACTGCCAAATGTGTTGACTGCCACCACTTTGTACTCGCCACTATCTTCAGGTCGAACTCTGAGGATGTACATAGAACTGACACCAAATATATTAGTGATGTAGTAGTTTTTGTCGGAGTTGATACAAATCCCATTATGGTACCATGCAATATATGGGCTGGGGCAGCCGCGGACAGCGCAGGTCATGTAGCACTGGTATCCTTTTGGTGGAGTGTGGAATTTCAGTGGAACCAGGATGGAGGGTGGCCTTTCTAAAGCGATCACGGGCAGCACAGTTGAGGGTGCTACAACTGGTTGGTAGGAAGCAAAGAAAAGGTTTGAGTATTTAGCACCGTGCAATATAATAAGATACATTGGTAGTGGTCCCGCTACCCACCGTTATTGCTGTTTACACCCCACGTTGGGGAATCTGAAGGATCAGAAAGTCCCATATCATTTTTTGCATAGACTTTGAAGTGATATTCTTGACCTGGTTGAATGCTGGTAGTGTAGGTAGTACAGAGAAGGTGGTCGGCTATTGTGCGCCAAATGCGTGTGTTGGAGTTATGTTCTTCCACCATGTAGTGCAGTCGGTCGTCTCGCTCATGGTCTGGAGACGGACCCCATGTGATAATGACTTTACCATAAACCACCTGTTCTAGCGCCACTGGGCCTGGAGGCTTGGGTTCATCTGTAGCCACATAAAGAAGGATAATTGTATAGTGATAGGAATATGTATGCAGGTTATTTTCACTTATAAGTAACTCTTTGTTTTTTTGGCAAATGTTCTTTTCTAGTCTCTGAAAGTGTTGTCTCACATAGGAATAAAGAACACAAAATTACTCCGGACCCAACGTATTTTTGAAACAGGAGATGAAGTTAAACTGTATAATTTCAGTTTTTTATGAATTATGACACATAATATCCTATCTCTTGCTGATTTTCTATCAAAATTTAAATCCCATAATGATGCTACCCAAAATTGCAGGTTAGAATTCAAATAAAATGTTTGTATGCAGTAAAGATCCCACTGAAATGAATGAAAGTGAATAAATAAAGCAAATCTAGTGTGATCACACCTTTTTATAATTTACATAAAATGTGGCATGACTTTACCTGTTACTCTGACCTCTATGTCAAAGCTGGCTTGCCCCATTGAGTTTTTAGCCACAATGGTGTAGACACCAGAATCGTCGTACTTTGAGGAGGGTATGACAAGTGTGCACGTGCCATCAGAATGAATGATCTTGTTCCAGGGTGATACAGGTTCACCATTCTTAAGCCACGTAATGTCTGGCGGTGGAGAGGCCTGTGTGCCGAAAATACATTTTTTGAAGAAGATGATTAACTACATAGAGGCAAAGGGTGTGTAAAATGTGAATGTCTAGATGTGCGCTTTTACCTCATAATCAATTTTGATTCTCATAGAATATCCTGATCTCACAACCATATAGTCTTCAGGATCTTTGAAATGGGGCTTCACTGGAAATTGGTCAAAATCAGCAAATATATTTGAAATTATCTCTATTTTTTTTGATAATGTGACTGCGACTTACTGTTGGGGTTTTTAGCACAGACCATCACAGAGGGAGCGCTGGGTTCTCCAGTCCCAGACATATTAATGGCTGTTACTCTGAACTCATACTCTGACCCCTCAGACACATCCTTCACTGCATACTTTAGAGCTGTAAGAAGTAGAGACCACTTATTGTATCTTGTATTTTGAGGTCTTTGAACTTCAAGTAAGGTGCTTGCTAAGGGTTATTGATTTGCCCGAGCAATTGTTTTCCAGACTCAACATTTTTACAGTCTAGAATTAGAAGTCGTGCTTTTCCTTAAAGGTGAAACTTTGAAAGAAAATACCTTGGATAGGTTCACTAACTGGGTTCAGAGTCACCCACTGGTTTGTATCTTTCTTGCGTTTCTCCAGCTGGTAGCCCAAGATTTTAGCCCCTCCATCTTTCTCCGGTGGAGTCCATGTTAGGTTAATACAGTTTTTGAACGCACTGACCACCGTCGGTGGGGCTGGTGGACCAGGGAACACTGCCAACACATAGTTAATATGAATATTAGATGATTTAAGTACTTCTTAATTTGAAAAATTCCTCAGTAAAGACTTAAGGAGTTTACTTAATGAGCCAGCCATGATTTTTTCACTCTCCATCGCCTCACTGATGCCCTCAAGGTTCTCAGCATAGATGCGATAGATGTATCTCTTGCCAAGGGACACACTTCTATCTTTGAAGGTGAGATGGTTAGCTGAAATATCCCCAACCTTTTTCCAGGTATTCTGCCCAACCTGTTGACGCTCAATTATGTAGTTGGTCACTGCTGAGCCACCATCATCCTTCGGAGGATTCCATTTCAATTCAAGGACTGAGGATGTGCTTTCATTCACTTCTAGTGGGCCTCGTGGTGGACCTGGCTTGTCTGTCAGGGGCACAGATGTGTGTTACTTAAAATATAGTAACAGTATACTTTTAGTAACAGTTCAATTGCAAATATTGTACTCGCCTAGTACTATAAGACTTGATAAAGCCTCAATAGATCCAAAAGGGTTTTTTAGCTGGATTTTGATTTGACCAGTATCCGATCGCAAGCAGTCTTTCATTTGAAGACGACTGTGGCTTGATTCCTTCACCACTTTAACTGAACCTCCATCAAGAAGCTCAAAGCTTTTTTTAAACCATTTAATCTCCAGTGAGGTTTGTGGAGGAAATGACATCTTAAAAGATGCAGTCTGGCCTGCTTTCACTATCACGGGGTTAGAGAACTTTTGCAAGGCATCTAGGTCGAATTCTGGAAGATCTGGGAAATACAGAAGCAAATTACAGCATTATTGTAATTTCCAAACTGACAGTAACTTCCTTATGCTTTAGCCAAATGTAAAAAGGAAAATTAAATTTGAATTACCTCCAACTCTCACCATGGCCTCTGTCTTGCAACCATTAACCTCAAAATGATAAAGACCTGCATCAGAATCCTTGCAGCTCTGTATAATGAGTTTATGTGTACAACCATCTTTAGAGATGACCACTCCATCTTTGGAAGTCAGCTGATGAAAAATGATTTACATGAATGTCAAACTCTGTCAGTGATGTCAGTGATGTGTATTGTAGCAGTACAAACTTACCTTCTTTCCATCTTTATTCCACACACCGTTAATTTTGTCAGTATTTAGTTTACACACTAGCTCTGCAGGTTTGCCACGTAGGACATTTTTGTCTGATAATCCACTTGCGAAGTGCACTTTATCATCTGCAATGAATACATTTGAATGAATTATAATAACTTGACTAAGACTAAGTGGTAAATTGTAAATGGAAATTGAAGAATAAACAATTTAAAAGGTTGACAAAGGTTTTTTACATTTTTGCCATGAACATACCTGTACCGTCTCCAGCAGATCCAACCACAGCTGATGGACTGCCTTCCAGTCCATCTGCTCCTAAACCCATTCCAGAACCCTTTCCACTCTTCCCACTTCCTTCTGTACCATCTCCTCCTTGTCCGTACATCCCTGTTGCATCTCCTCCACTTCCGTCTCCCAAGCAAAGTCCTCCACGGCCATCCGCTCCATCACCGCTCCCATCCGCTCCATCACCTCTCCCGCCAGTACCCTTGCCTCTTTTAGCTGCTTCATCTTTTTCTCTCTGCAGTCTTGCCTGTTCTTCTGCCAGACGTCTTGCAAGATCATCTGTTCCATCCATTGCACCACCTTGACCTTTCCCCTTGCCGTTAGGATCCGCTGATATGACATTGAGAAACAATAGAACATTATTCTGATTCATATACATTGTAGTCCAGAAGTATGCTGATGATGGTAGTTTGTTTCTTTGTTCCTCTTGAAGACTTACCATCAACAGCAAGGGTGGCCCTGGATGATTTAATCCCAGCAATAGCCGTGTACACGCCCTTGTCCTCTTGGTTACAGTTCTTTACTACTAATCTGTGGCTGAGCTTGTCTTCAGAGACTGAGATATTGTACTTGTCTCCATGCTCAACAGAGATGTCATTGGCGCACCAGGTGATTTGTGGTACAGGGCCAGAAAAAACACCCTCAAACACTGCATCTTGCCCTTCAACCACTTTAGCATTTTTTAGCATGCCATTGAATTCCACGTCAGGAACTGTGGGGAAATAACTAATGAAGCAGATGTATGCTACAAATGCTATTTAAAAAAAATCTAAAAAATAAATGCCTTCTTACTTGCTAAGGTTGTTGAGAAAATGTTGACATCCTCAACATCCACTTGGTATAGTCCAGCATCATTTAAGTCAAGTTTGTTGATGGTAAACGAGTACTTATCACCAGTTTTCTTCATATTATGTTTAGAGGAATCATCATTGCCATCACCAAAATCAAGCATTTCACCATTCTGGAAAGAGTAAAGAGTTTTAAATTAGTTTTTTTCTTTACTGGATGACATTGTTCGTTATTAACGTGAAACCATTTTAACTTACTTTGTACAGATGAATTTTACTGTTTTGGTCCTTAAGCTTCATATCAAACTCAAATTCAGCTCTGCCACTTGTCTTCACTTCAATCGGCTTCATGTTGTCAACGTTTTCAACCACCTTTAAGACAATTCATTTGTTTTAAGAATTAAATGTAAGAATTATTATAGAAATTGACTAAAGCACTGTTGCAATTACAGAAGTGTCTCAAGGCAGAGTTTCACTATAGCCAAATCGAAAAGATTGGAAATGGACTGAAAGCTCAGCATCAGATGATTAAATTCCTGATAGATACCTTTGCTTGTTCCTCATCCTTCTCCTTTTTTTTCAGGTTAAGCTGTTTTAGCATCCAGCGATAGTCGGTGACTCCAAATTCATGACAGATGCGCTCATAATCTGCCTTTCTGGCACTTAGCATCACTTCCCAGAATTTTGGATCAATCTCTCCCTCTTTCTTGGGTTTTTCTTTTCTCTTCTTGACAATGCTAGATGGAAGATGGTTTCATTTCGACGAGAGAGAAAGCAGCTGTGATTATTATTATTTTTTCAGAGACATTTCTGAAACATTTCTTGATTCCTTGAAGAAAAACAATTACTTGGCTTTCTTAAGCATTTTCCTGAAGTCCTCAGGATCGTTGTTTTGGCCACCTTAAACAAATCAGAAAAAAATATCATACAATATCACATACAAAATCTAAATACAACATTTTCATTTGAGGATGATTATTTCCACCTTTGTTTGAGGATGTATCAGTTTTCTTTTTCTTGAATCCAACTAAAAGACAGAAAGAAATTAGCACAAGAACACATGCATTCAGATTAAACAGCATATTCTAATTGCCTAGTTATGCACATTGAATGTGGTAATTTTCTTGAATATTGTCCTTTGTTAAATGAAAATATGTTGCCTACCTGCAAATACACTCAATGTAGCTGTGCACACTGCTTTTCCAAATGGATTTGTAGCGACACATTTGTACGTATCTGCTTGGTCTACTTGCACATTTAGTATCTGTTGTTTTCAACAGAGCAAATTAAACAAGAATTTGCTGTAGAAGGACCCATCTTCATAATATACTGCTTTGTATGATAATGTTGTAATTTCAGATTTTTGGTGTTTGGTATAGTTTGTTACCTCTAGAGTATATTCTCTAGTCCTTTCATCATATCTTGGCTTAAACTTTTCTGGATCAGATGTGTCACCCTTGTTGCGAGCCCATATTACAGTTGGTGCTGGATCTCCACTCACCATTGCTTTGAAAATGGCCACTTTGCCTGCAGTTAAAAAAAAAAAAGCAACCCATTCATCATTTCTGAGTTTTATACTTATGAAAGATCTACTACCCGAAGCTACTACTTTTTCATTATAGCTAAATGACTGCTCAACCTACACATAAATGTTTAATCTAATCCACAGAATATAGTATATTGGACTATATATCAATTATAGCATACATTTATTAACAACCGAGCAGAGCAACTCATTTAAATATTCTTAATATATACTTTTTAACTAGCAACACTTGCAATGATGATGATAATAATAATAATTATCATTATTGATACCTTCTTGAACTGTCACAGCGATTGGTTTCCTGCTGAAATCAGGTGTAGATTTTCCACGTGGTAGTTCCTTGACGTACTGGGTGATCATAACACCAGGCACTCTAGATCTCTTCTTGATCTCCACTTGAAAGATGTGTGCATTAATCATTAAATGATGTGCTTTATTAAACACTGAATGTTTTGTGTAAATAAGCCACCCACATATAAATATGCATGTCATTCAAAATTGAACTGCCTTGTCAGACTGCCTTTACAATTGATATTCATTTAACCACATGAGGGCAATGTTTCCTTTAAAGTTTGGACCAGGACAAATGAAGGGGTATCGAAATACAGAACAAGCTAACACTTTGAACCCACCTACCATAAATGTTTCAGGCTTGAGGGTGCATTTATTATATATGTGTGTAAAAAGTCAAAATACAGAGTGTTCTCTTGGCAATTGACTTGAAACTGCTCTAAAAATCGGTTGTTAACTGTTGAGGATTTGAAGTACTAAAAGCTTTCAAACGCATGCGATATAAGCCTAAGCCTAAATGTTTGTCTAGGAAATAAGTTGAAATGTATTTTAATGAACATTTTACATTACATGTAAATAATTGCATATACAGTGTTTTGATATGAAATATAGCTTACCCTGACCAACAGGAATCTCTTCTGCAGGCTGTGACATCTTCAGAATGTTTTATCCTTGTTCCAATAGTCACTTTATGAATTTAGGCTGTGTATGAAAAACAAATATTTAATATATATTCATTGATTTACAACCAGGCTTTAAAAATGCAGTCAGGGTTTGTCCTTTAATCAATGTGGTACAGAGTCTAGAACACACTGATGACAACGTACACACACTAACTAGAAGTTGTTATGAAAGTAACATCAAAGTGATGTGGCTGAGAACAGCAAAGTGGAGCATGAATGTTTGTTTCTTTTGAATTAAATTCTCTGCATAACCACTGAAGTGTTGAGATAGTAATGATTACTGTGCTGATGCACCAAAACGCTTTTTTTTTTTTTTGTAAATCCTATCCTAAAGTCAGATCATTTAACTACATTCTTCATTGTTTTTTTGCATAGATTTTTATTTAATAATTTAATAATCTCAGCGACCTATTCCTGTTGTGAACCTGTTGTAATATTCTCTAAATTGGCCAGTAAATGGCAAGTCAAAAAAGTGCATCCATCCATTATAAAAGTAATTCACACAGCTCCGGTGTGTTAATAAAGGCCTTATGAAGCAAATCGATGGGGTTTTGTAAGAAAAATATCCTAATATGGACTTTTTTGGGCTTCAAATTTTGGGCTCCCACTCACTGCCATTTAATGCTTGGATTAGCCAGGACATTTTTTAATATAACTCTGATTGTGTTCGTCTGAAAGATGAATGTCATATTCACCTAGAATGGCTTGAGGGTGAGTAAATTTTGGGATAATTTTCATTTTTGGGTGAACTATCCCTTTAGGATCGATTAAGTAATGAAACTGCCAAGTCTTAAAGTCCTCGTGAAATCACCCTATTTACTTTGTTAGCACACATTACAGGTCTTAGGGTGAACAATTAATCCGTGCAAGTTGAAAAAAAATAGTTTGTTGTGGTAATCTTTAATCAAAATCTGAAAAGTTCCTGTCTGGAATGGGGTTCCTTTTCCGATGACGTCAGTTTGACGGCTTGGGTTTGAATATCCTTAACCACTCCCCTCCAACCGTCGGTCTGCTATGAGTGAGAGATGGAGAGGAGGAGCGCTGAAGTAAAACCCTGCCCTCTATTCAATATTCCGTTTCACTTGGAAATATGTCGCTGCACTCCGGTTCACTGGGACTTTAAACCCCAGACAGAGCGTTCGCACCTTACTGCAGATTATATTTAAAGGTGTTCCTATATGCTCTCCTTTTTTGTTCCTAATGTCCCGCAAGAAGATGCACCATGCCGTGACCTTAAAAAGTTAACCAATAAAGATATATTAAGAATTTGATTTGATGCATATCATGTTGCGCAATTCTAGACTTGTAGTAAAAAACTTATTGGCATTCCAAGATTCACAGGATCCCCAGCAATGCATTTACAAGGCCAAAGGGGAAAGAAACAGTTATCCAACATTTGACAGATCACACATGAACAAAACTAAATTATGTGAGTCTTTAAACTAGTCGGTCTGCCTAGTTAAAAAACAAAAGATCTGACAATCTTCCGGTGCTTAGTAAGGGAAAAAAAGCGCATTTGAAATGACTTTCTTCAGCATCTGAAGCAACGGCCCTCCACTATAAGGCTGGGATGAAGAGGAGCTGGGGACTTTAACCCCTCATTCAGATTGCTCATCTTTCCTGAACATGTATCAATCAATCTTGAGAGTCTCCTTTTCACTTTATCTCTCATTTTCTCTCCAGTACACAAACACAAAACATATCCAAACAAGAGAAACAATTTTCCCTTTTGAGTGCATTTAAGATAATGTCTTGATTTTTTTTTCTTTTTTTTTCGTTGTCTTGAATGGATTTTTTTGTTTTGTTGCCTCAGTCATTCTCTTTCATTGTATGCGAATTGAATGTTCTGTATGTCTTCCATGGAAGAAGGCAAGTCACAGAGGTTTGGAATGACATGAGGGTTAGTAAACTGAGAACCAATTTTACTACAATATTGTTAGATTTATGTGTAAAACAAGAAAAACATTAATAAGATAAATTCCATGAAAACAATTCATATAATCTTAATTTGCTTCTCAAGTATGTGTTTTACTTTCAAGATGTTTGGATATTTTGATAAAATTGTTGACAGAAAATATTGATTATTATAATTTTAGTGCATATTTGGATTTAAAAAAAATGGCATGCATTTAAACTAAAGGCACATTTTATGTTGCTGTTTTTATTATGCTTAAATGCCGCAGTTGCCGCTGCTACTACTTTCGCTTATTTGTGTATGCTTGTTGTAGAATTCAAGTTTAATGTCTGATATATATATATAATTTTTTTAATTTTATTCTAGTGAAACAGCCGCAAGTGCTGAATTACTACTCATACAGGTCACTTGTTTGATATATTAAAATTGTGGGTTAATGCAGTGCTGCTTTACTTGGTCAAAACAATCATACTAAGAATACATTTGAGTCTGTTGAAAGTTATGTTATAATGCTACTCTGTGCATTCACTCAGTGGCTGGTATGAGACACTTGTTGCACTGCAGTAAGCTAGATCGATATTAGAATAACATGTGAATAAAAGCTGGATGACTTGTGTTGCTAAATGACTTGCAGTTAAATTTAAAATATTGTTATTGTATGGTGGAGAAAATGCTGTTACTACAAATAAAGCTCTTTCTGATTACGCTATGTTTAGACACTTAAATAGTGTAGTCTCTGAGTTGTACAAAAGGGACATTTCGAAATGTATGTCTTTTAGTGTTGTATAAAATAGCGTTGTCTCTAAGGCATGGTATAAACATACTCATGGTAAATCAAGAAAACACGAATATCAAACAATTAGACTAACCACTAGACTGTTGCTCACCAACACATAATATTTAAAGTGTCTTTGGTCTTTCCATGGTTTCTACGGAAGTAAAACTGGAAATCCAAGGTAACACGGACATGATGTCATTGACAGGCGATGCACCAGTTAAAATAGCTGATTTCTCTGGATTTAAACATTTATTGGAAACATTTGGGATGCTGCAGGTACAAAATGTACAACATTGTTCTAGTGGTTTTTGGACATTTTAGTCCAAATTTTTTTACAAATTGCCTTTAATTAAAACACATCCTCGGGCAAACATAATGATTTAACTTTAAGCCGGTGTGGATGGGAGAGATTCTCATAGCGGAAATTAATGATGTGTGCCAGTAGATGACCACTTACATATTTGTCTACCCTAACTCTTGCCCTGTGTGATGTAGCAAATCACCCTTAGAGGTTCTTGCTCTGTTAAATGTGCATCTGACATCCCATTGTGGTAATGAAATCATGTGCTCAAGTTTGTTCCCAGTGAATAAAAACCATTATTAATGACCACATTTGTTTCCATTATTTATTCATAGTTCAAGGACTGATGGAATTCATAAGTATAGATGAGCTGTGAATTTGGAATGGTGAATTATTCCTGATGGTTCCCTGTGTTACATGTCAAAGAAAATGGAAACTCACCTTTAAAATCCCGCTGCTCCTTCAGCTTCTGCGTCAAGAACATTCGGTGGACCGAATGGAAGTCTTCCATGCAGTTGAATCAATCAGCTGTCACATTAAAGCTTTTATTTGAGAAGCTGGGGTGGGGGGTGTCCAGCCCATGAAGCAGATATTCATATTCATATATCATTTTATAATCCTGACTGAATGTGAAGCCAGCTTTTATTGTTTTCTGGGATGTCAGTCATTGCAAAAATAAGCTGTTTACCATCTTATTTTGATGTTTATCTTTTGAATTGAAGCTTATCTCAAAGTCTTGCTGTGGAAAGTAAGACATTTGTCTATTACTGTCATTGCTTAAACAAACTGATAATGAACTCCATCCCAGCACTCCTTATTTAGCTGCATAGCTGATATGTTAGAATTAAGTTTTCAGTTGAGAGAGTATTTAGCATTAAAGTCATACATGTGTCCTAAATGTAGACACTTGCCCTATACAGGCCTTGCCATTTACAGTAGGATGACGATCTCTTGTAACATGACCGAACATATTGCATGTTTATTGGACAATTAAATTGTATCTTAAATGGTTCTTAAAATTAAAGCATTAGTTGCTGGTTAAAGTGTTATTTGAATGCAGTTATTACAGGTGATTTTCAACTATTGCTTTGCGTTGTATCTAAATATAAAGCTTTAACAGATATAATTATGTTATTCAGGGATTCATACTGATATGAATGCTGGGTCTTGTAAAAAAAAATATATATTCATGTGGCAGCATATTTCCCTCACAGCCCCGAGGGAAGGTTTCATTTTACATTGACAGGGATTTACCCAGCTTGACGTGCCCAGACAGCTTGTCTCAAAGTCTGGAGCCAGGCAAATTGCAAGGACCTGTGCTTGAGTTAGCCTGGAGACATCTCTGGACAACACAAACATCACCCTACAACCTGAAACACCTCCCAATGCCACAAGATATGCAGCCAAATGAGTTTGTTTATTCTTCAGCAAAGTCATCGATAACTTGCATCACTTTTGTACAAAATCTATAGGCTAGGCCTAGGGCAGGTGATCTTTGTGGCGGTATAGTAATGTACTTGAACATTTTTTGCTATATAAAATGCATGTGTTTCATATCTAAAAGCTTCTGTTGAATAAGGGAAAACTATAGAGGGTAAACTACAGACCATTGGCTGAACGTCTGATGCATGCATATGGCACACTGGAAACACAGTTTCTAAGTCATTGTCTGATTGGTCGAATTCTACAGGATGTCCGTGAGACGTGTGCTCTTTAATGGTCCACCTGGAAACAAATGCTGTTACTCCATTATTGCAGTAAACTTGCACAACGATCTTGAAATAATCATTTATAGATGCACAACATTGACTTCACAGTTTCACGCCCCTCGACATGACGCCGGAATAAAACAAACTGTGATTGGTTGCGTTACATGTCAGTTAAATGTCCTCTTTGGCGGTCCTTGACCAATGAAAGATGTGATAGAGTCCAGACCTTCTGCCATTAGTCCGAAGGTCTGGCTACGCGGGACTAGTATGCACGTGACGTCACCGTCATCTGGAGTGACTGCGGTTAAGCCCACTGAGGGGCAGAAAGACTGACTGGCAGCATTGGTTTCAGTGTGAATGCTGCGAAAAACATCTAAAATGGTAAATAGCTCTGACAAATAGAGTTGACAAGAAGTCTGAGGTATATTTTTACAGAATGCCGAAAGCTACAGAAAAGAAAAGCAAATGGATCGCTGCAATTGACAGAAACAACTGGATTCTAGGCAGCTAAATGTGGATCCGATTTGCAGCTATCCCTTTGAGTCAATATGCAGTATTTTATGGTAAAATCATACCCTATATTGTATTGTTATATACTGTATTGACAACTCATTAGTTAAATATTTACCATCTTATATCCTGCATAATTGGATGTTTTTAAATAAACACTGACAAAAATTAGACAAATTTTAGTGCTGGACAATATTATAATATATATATATATATATATATATATATATATAACATTAATATACGTGATCACACGGATTTAGACTTGCGTATATTGGATTTAATATAAGTGTTCACAGGCAAATGTGCTTATTTCCCCAGCATCAAAATCAGGCATAAATAAATGCCAGGAAACACAATCCTGGCTGCATGTCAATATATTAATGGATCACTGGATCTTTGGTTGTAAGGAACACTATATCAAGTCTAACCTTTAGTTTAAACTGATAATTGTGTGTTTTACTCGTGTTTTTGCAGTTTCCCATATTAACTCCAGTCATGCAGCAGCTCTTTTGCCTCTCAGTCCGGCTGAGGGGACGTGTTCCAGCGGGAAAGTGACATCCATGCATACCCTCTATAACAGGGCTGTCCAAAGTCGGTCCTGGAGGGCCACTGTCCTGCAGAGTTTAGCTCTTACTTGCCTCAACACCTGTCTGGAAGTTTCTAATATGCCTAATAAGACCTTGATTAGCTGGTACAGGTGTGTTTAATTGGGGTTGCAGCTCAACTCTGCAGGACGGTGGCCCTCCAGGAGCAGGATTGGACACCCCTGCTCTATAATGACCTATGCTTGTATTCTTTCTTTGAAGCTTTTTTTGTTGTTGTTGTGAAAATCACCATGCACAGAAGTTGGCAGAAAGCTGTTTATTTGCATTTCATTAAACACATTTCACATTTGAGTCTTATAGCTATCACACCGCTAACCACTAATATACTGTTAATAATTATATTCTGGTTTTATCTAAACAAATATCACAGTGTGATAGATTTATATATCTTCCAGGCCAATACTGTAGTATATAATGCATATTGCATATAAAAATGGCTTTACATAGAATAAATCACTTTATTTGTTTGCAGTACACAAACTAGCCAAGTGTCAGTACTCTGAATTTCAATCTGTGAATAAATAAAAAATTGAAAAAAAAAAATCATTTTATGAATGGTAGCAATAATAATAATAATAAAAAAAGAGCACCTTTCACTCTGACATTCTGCTTTGCCAAATGAGTTGACCGCCACCACTTTGTACTCGCCTCCAACTCGGATGATGTACATAGAGCAGACGCCATATGCATTTGTGATGTAGTAGGTGTTGTCGGAGTTGATGCAGCTGCCATTAAGGTACCATGTGACATGTGGTGTGGGGGAGCCACGGACAGCGCAGGTCATGTACAACTGATATCCCTGTGCACTCTCAGTAGAACCAAGATGCCTCTCAAGAGTTATCGTAGTTGCGACTAGTGGCACTAGAAATAAGAAAAATGTAGAAAAAAAATAATTATTGTCATTGTTTGCTTATTCTCATGTCGTCCCCAACCTGTAAAACTTTTTTTTTTTTTTTTTTGTGAAAGAAATGGAGAATTGCACTGGTCGTTCTTACTGTACCAACCAGTCAGTTGAGTCAGTGATGATTCATTCAGAGTAGTTTTGAAAATTGGGTCAGCTGAGTAATTGAAAAGATCTATAGTAACTCAAAAGAATAGTTTATTCATGAAGCAGACATTCAAGATTATGAACCAAGGATAACTCCTGATTTTATTAGTTATTTTGGTCCGTTTCCCACTAGGTTATTGAATGGCTTCAGAAAGAATTCATACATGCATCATATGAACTAATGGTGCGTATATTGTACATCCTTCTTTAATCTTAAAAGCATCAGTCCACTTTCATTGTAATTGCATCAAAATGAGCAATTAGTACAAATCTTGAAAAATGTCTACTTTGTGTTCCACGAAAAAAAGAAATCATCCAATTATATGAGAGTCAATAATGACCATTTTCATTTTTGGTTAAACTGTTCCTTTCCTGCAACAGATTACAATGATTTACTGTGATGATAAAAACATTTATTGATATGACAATTGAATGAAATGAGAGCTTAGTAATTTGTTTGTGCTTTCCAGCAACCCACCTCTCATCTCGTTAATACCCCACATTGGCGATTTAGATGGATCAGAAAATCCCATAAAATTTTTTGCATAGACTCTTTAGTGGTTCACGACCGGAGTGGACAGTGGAAGTGTAAGCATTGCAAAACAGACGGCCGGCTATTGTGGGCCAAATATGTGTGTTGGAATCCCATTCTTCCACCAGGTAATGCAGTCGATCGTCTTTCTCCTGGTCTGGAGACGGAGCCCATGTAATAATGACTTTACCATAAACAATCTGTTCTAGCTCCACTGGGCCTGGAGGCTTTGGTTCATCTGTAGCCAGAAGAAAAAGAAAGGAAGTTTTCATGCTGCAGGGGTTGGCAAACTCGTGAGGCAATGAAAGAAATAAATTGGCACTTGAATGATCAGATAAAAACGGTGTACCCAAAGGACCTTGTTGCCGGTAGTGGTGCATATTGTGCACATGTTTCATTTAGTCAGCCTTACAAAACTAGACTAATTAAAATTACTTGATTAAATACGAATTTACATGGGCACTGTATTTATGGACTTTGCAGGATTGCTTGTTGACACAAGGTCATTGCCCCGGCTTAGTGCTGCTCCTGGATGCAGCAAGGCCTAATTATTAGTGTGATAAACTGGACAGTGCAGTCACATTCACAGTGGTTATGCACTTTGGTCTGCTTTTTTGTTTGCAACATAATATAAATGTCACTTAAGGTGCATATGACTAGGGGTGTGCGATATTGACAAAAAAAATATCGATATTTTCTGGATTGTATCAATAAGTGTGAGTGTGTTTATTGTGTTGATACCTTTTTGATTTTCTTCATGTTCTGTGCGGTGGTCAGTTCGCAGCAGTGACAGAAATGATCTTTTCCAATAAGTTTAAATACATTTTTACCTTTTTTATATACATTTTTAACCTAATTAAATGTATGCACCATCTTCTGTGTCGAATTCTTACATCTAATCTATTTATTCAGTTTGAATAATAAGACACAATAGGGCTGTTACTAATCAAATGAAATCAGTATCATTAAAATTAATCTTTGCAATGCAGAGGAAACAAAGAAGCTGCATCTGAAGTGGCATTTAGATGCATTTACACAGATTGTGAAAAATGGAAATCTTGAGTCTTAAGGCCTGTTCACACCAGGACGATTTTCGCGTGTGTTTATCGCCGACATTTAACGCTTCGTGACTAAACAAAGGGCACCAATGTGAGTGTGCACATCGATGCGCAAAACGCCAAGTGTAAAAGCGCCATTTTTAATAAAAAACGCCTCAAGAACAAAACGGTCTTGCCGAGCACACATTGATACGACGAAGAAGTAGTAAGTAGACAAAGAAGAAGATGAGCTGCTAATGCTGCTTGCCAGTTAGCAAAAAGTGTGTGAATGGTTTTGGCCATAGACATAATATATCTATGGTTTTGGCAAGCACGTAAAAACTGTCTCTCTTCTTCTTCTGTGTGACAAGCGAGTGTCAGAAGCGTAAATAACCGCAGCACCACCTTGTGTACCGGGAGCGCTATCTACTGAATGTGCACGTTCTCTCTGCGCATCGCCAGTGAAAATCGCTTGGGTGTGAACACTTAAGACGTGCCAAAAAACGTCACAAAAAAACGCTGGCGATAAGCGCACGCGATATTCGTCCCGGTGTGTACAGGCCTTTAGATCTTTTAAATGATGTATATTTTGTCAAAGTAATTACTTACATCTGATCTGACAGTAATTTTGAGCTAATTTAAACAAAGAAAGCTTCAGTGCGTCCTCGCGCAGGTTTTTGCGTTTAATATTCACAGATGCTTACAGAGTAAACTTAGCCTACTTACACACAGCGGGGGATCGTTGCTTTCAGAAATGAACAGCTTTTCGTGGAGAATTATTCCAGGATTATTAAACGCGTCTCAAAACGATGTAGTTGAAGTAGGAATACAGTACTTGATGTGTTTGTTTGAGTTTATGTGTGATGTGATGTGTGGGCGTCACCTCCGGAGCCTCAGTATTTGAATCTCAATAGAACCCGCAATTCGTGGGCGTGGTCACATTAGTGTGTAATGAGCCGCTCAGGAACGACTAGCATCTCTATGCTTTCAAACGGATTACATAATCACAGAATATTTGTTTTTGATTTGGTTAACAGTGTTTAAAGGTCCCGTTCTTCGTGATCCCATTGTTCAAACTTTAGTTAGTGTGTAATGTTGCTGTTAGAGCATAAATAATACATGTAAAATTACAAAGCTCAAAGTTCAATGCCAAGCGAGATATTTTATTTAACAGAAGTTCCCTTTCAAAGCCTACAGCGAACGGCTGGCTTGGACTACATCCTGGTACTTCCTTCAAAAATGACGTCAGTAGAACAGTAGAACAGACTAACCTCCGCCCACAAGAATACGCAAAAAAAGGGGGGACGTGGTCTTGTTGCTGTCCCAGGTGGAGAAGAGGACGTGTCGCGTGGAGAAAAGGAATTGTTGCATTTGAGTGTGTTTGTCGCCATGTCGTCGAGACGCTGTTATTTTCATCCCGGAGTCAAATCACCTTTGTTTGGCTTTCCCAGGGACGCTGTAGAGATCATTAAGCGCATATTTCTCCCGTTAAGAGGCGTGACCTTTCCACGTGCGCTAAGCTGCTGTCGAATCACAACACAGGAACTGTGCCACGTTCGCTAAGCTGCGGTCAAATCACAACACTGGAACCACTGGCACAATCAGAACTCGTTACGTATTTCTGAAGGAGGACTTCATAGAATAAAGGGAGTCATCAGCCGTTTTTAGGACAGTGAAAACAGCGGTATACAGATAAGTAAATTGTGTTAAAAATACTGTTTTTAACACGCGAAACATGTTAAAAACATGTTTTTACACGCGAAACATAAACACATGTTATATTGCACACTGTAAACACAATCAAAGCTTCAAAAAAACCTTTAAACCTTTAAAGGACCTTTAAAATCTGACATTTCAGCGTTTCTTTAGACATATGTCTCATGTTTGTGAGAAAAGTTTTCACTAAGCTAGAGGTCATTTTCTGAAGGTCTGAATTGCAATCGCGCAGGTGCACTTAGGGTGTGTCCGAATCCAATCAGAGTTTTATCTCCCATTCCCTTTAAAAGCCAGTTGCGCTTGCACCATGGAGTGTAAAGTCTGAACGCTTCCGAAGAGACGCTTGTGCTGCTGTGCGTCCCTGTGTGTGTAACAAGCTAAACTGACCCAGCTCTCCATGCCATCCTCAATCTGTCAGTGGATCTCCAGCTTCCTGACAGACTGTCAACAGCTCGTGAGACTGGGGACACTCACATCCAGGACTCTCACTACCAGCACTGTCGCCCCCCAGGGGTGTGTTCTCTCCCCGTTGCTCTTCTCCCTGTACACCAATGACTGCACTTCTAAAGACCCCTCTGTGAAGCTCCTGAAATTTGCAGACGACACCACTGTCATCGGCCTCATCCAAAACGGTGACGAGTCTGCTTACAGACTGGAGGTTGAACAACTGGCTGTCTGATGCAGTTATAACAACCTTGAGCTCAACACGCTCAAAACGGTGGAGATGAGAGTGGACTTCAGGAGGAACAGCCCAGCTTTCCCCCACTCACCATCATGAACAGCACTGTGGAAGCAGTGGAGTCATTCCGTTCCTGGGCACTACCATCTCTCAGGACCTGAAGTGGGACAATCACATTGACTCCATTGTGAAAAAGGCCCAGCAGAGACTGTACTTCCTTCGTCAGCTGAGGAAGTTCAACCTCCCACAGGAGCTGCTGATTCAGTTCTACTCGGCTGTCATTGAGTCTGTTTTATGCACTTCCATCACTGTCTGGTTTGGTTCAGCTACCAAATCTGACATCAAGAGACTACAACGCACAATTCGGACTGCGGAAAGGATTATTGGTGCTCCCCTGCCAACCCTCCAGGACCTGTACTCTTCCAGAGTGAGGAAGAGAGCAGGGAAAATCATCACAGACTCCACTCACCCTGGACACCTCCTGTTTGAACTGTTATCATCAGGACGGCGACATCTAGGCACAGGAACAGTTTCTTCCCACAGGCCATTTCCCATTTGAACAGTTAAATACCCCCCCAAAGTGCAATACTCTGACTGTTTAGTGCATTCTTTTAAACTCAGGAGATTATTTATGTTTATATATTCATACTACTCAAATACTGTAAATATGTTCATAATCTGTAAATGTTTATTCTGACTAAACGTAACTGTGACCTTATATTTTTTATACTATTTTTCATATTTTTATTTTTAGAATTAGTTTTACTATGTTCTTGTCGTGTTTGTATTGTATATGTGCACTGGAAGCTTCAGCACCAAGAAAAATTCCTTGTGTGTGCAAGCACACTTGGCAATAAAGCTCTTTCTGATTCTGATTCTGATTCAACTTACTTACCTGCCACTCTGACTTCTATGTCAAAGCTGGACTGTCCATGATGGTCCAGAGGTATAAACACCAGAGTCTGAATACTTTGACGAGGGGATGACAAGTGTGGATGTGTCCTCAACATTGATGATGTTGACCCAGGGGGACACAGGTTCATCATTTTTCACCATGTGATATCAGGTTGTGGAGGGCCCTTAACATAAACACAGTTTAAAAATGAAATGATGGACTGAATATCATATCAAATTATAGACATTTTGGTACAGCATTGTCACTGGGGCAGTACCCTAAGGTACAAAAGCGAAACGGTACTAATATGTACTGTTAAAGTAAGGACATATACCCTTAAGGTATATATATAATTTAGGGGTAAGTAAGGTATAAAGATGTACCTTGTCACTTTTGTACCTTAGGGTACTGCCCCAGTGACAGCACTGTACCTTTTTGCTTGCACCTGAGTGCTTGGCTGTTGTTGCTTGCATGGACAAGCTTTACAGAACATCCTATAGCGTTCTGCGAATGTGCAATTTTTTTCCAAGTAAAACAGGCTAAAAGTGGTAAAAAAATGAATGGATATTATTTGAATGTGGGCTGGAATGAAGTTTGACATTGCAAATCATTTTATCTGCTGTTAAATTACGCAGTAGCATGATTAAACAAGGTAGAAACTGCAAACGTTTATCAAGTTATTAACATTAATTTGCTTGGGAACAAATGTACATGTTCTTACTAATGTTAGACATGTTCATTTGGGGATGAGGGCTGACAATTAGTTTAATTCACAGCATGCACAATAAATCAAAGTACCTCATAATCGACTTTAATTCTGATAGAATTTTCTGCTCTCACAACCATGAAGTCTACAGGATCTTTGAAGCGGGGTCTGACTGTAAATTAATGGTTGGAAAGTTGAAAGAAGGATCAAATGTTAAATTCAGTACATTTATAATATCTTTTAATTATTATGAACAGAACTTACTGTTGGGGTTTTTAGCACAGACCATCACAGAGGGAGCACTGGGTTTCCCAGCCCCAGACATATTAATGGCTGATACTCTGAACTCAACATGTCAAAGCTAGTGATTTGATAACCAACATGTCTGGAGATGCATAATTAGTACTGTTATCTGCTGGTGAGATCACACCATTGTGCCATTGTGCTCATTAGGACATGTTTGAATCTTGCCTTTATCACGTGGGGATTATTTTTGCATGAGGATGTATCACAGGAAATCAAAGAGGGTCCTTTAATTATAGGTGACTGTGTTAATTCCATTAGGAGAATAAGCTTTGATATCAGCGCATTCCTGGAATGAATGAAGAGTCGTTATACTGCATTTATGAGGTGTAGACATGATGAGATCATCAGAACAGGAAGTAATTGTGCTTTATTTTTAAAGAAATGTTTCACCGTTTATTACATGGATGCTAATTCCTCACCTTTCAGTGAGAATTCACCTTTTTGAGACCAAAATAGGTCACCTACTAGATTTGCGTAAGTCCGATGAGAAAGTATTTGGGAGGACAGTCTTTGGATTGGGTCACGGTGAAAGAAATCATGAGAATTATGCCTTCTCAGTTCTCTAAAAATGCTCCTGGCTTTGCACGTGCAACGCCATCTCCGCTAGGTCTGCCCGCATGCATTAACGAGAATCTCTTAAAGTAGGGCTATGATAACCTTAAAGTATAGCCTGACATGGCTGACATGTTTTGATTTAACATTGCTATCGTTATTTCCACCGAATCTAACATACTTTTTATTCAAAATGCAACTTGTATAACGCTACTAACATTACCATTTGCCAACGAATACGACTTTAGTTGAGCTCTACTATATTATACTGTCATAACCCCGGTGTAATTAAACAGTTTACTTTGCACACACAAGATATTGTGCTCTATTTTAATTATCTGAGCGCATGGTTGAAAGTGCACGGCACAAGTGCACTTAGGCCTATCCGAATCCATTTTTGCTAGTTTAATGACGGGAAAAATGGTCGGTGCGCCTGGTGCTTGGTCTTAAAGGGTTGTACCTAATCTCTTAATGGGGAATGGTGGGTGTGTTTTGGGCATGACGTGCAATAAACCAATCAGAGTCTTATCTCCCATTCCCTTTAAAAGCCAGTTGCGCTCGCGCCATGGTGGATTCGCTATTTACAAGGCAGAGTTTGCAAATGGAAAAACTGAGCACTTCTCCAGCGAGAAACGGATCTGCTCGTCCAATGACGCCTGCTTGCTCGTCATTACTGCAAATAGGTTGGCTAATTCTGATACATGCAATGACTATCCATTATGGCATGTAGGCATTTTTATAATTATGTACACAATAATAATCTTTTACATTTGAATCCTTTTTCGATTTTTCAAACGAATGTTTGTGTGCATTCTTAAATATGAATGCACACAAACAAACACATCCCTGTGTGTGTAATAAGCAGAGTGTACACTCGTTGTGGATCCGCCTATAAGCGCATTTTACTAACGTGCCCTTTAAATAACAAAAAAAATATTGCGTCGTTTTCAGTTGCCTCAAAATAGCGGCAACAATGCGCCTCGTTTTCAGACCAGCACGCACATGGGCGCACAAATGGCCGATGTGTGCAGGACTTCAAAATGATAACTGCATCAGGCTGAAACTAGCCACAAACACTTTTGTTGCACCTGGCTCCGCAATGCGCCGGGCAGTGGTGTAAAGTATTTGAGTAAATGTAATTAGTTACTGTACTTAAGTATCTTTTTGGCTACTTTGTACTTGTAAGTTACAAAGATATTAGCAACTTTTACTCTCTACTTGACTACATTTTTGTTTTTGTATTTGTGTTGAGTAATTCAATTACACATTACATTTTGCATGGCACCTAACTTTTTCTGCAGCAGTTTGTTTCTGCTATACAGTAGTGATATCACCATCCAAGGGCACTGAAGGTACTATGTCTTGTGCGTTTTGCCCTAACTCAACCAAATTTGTCGACGAGGCTACTTTTCGTGAATGCGAGTGCATTAGCAGGTAGTTGATGTATCGCAAGTGTGTATTTTCAAATGATAATGAATTAATTTAACCCTTGTGTGGTGTTCATATTTTTGTTATTCAGCCAGTGTTCGTGGGTCTGTGACCCCGCTGCATTTTTGGGTTTTTAATTCAACACAATCAAAAATGTTATGTTAAAATGCTCAACAGATGTTTACTTCATCCAAATTACAAGCAATATAAACAGCATATATGGTTAATATTTTCTATTTACCTTTGTTAGATCACATTTAAGAATTGCAACCTCGTGTGGGAACGGCATGGGTAGAAACAAAACTCACTCTTGCACTCTCTCACACTTACACACAATCTCTCTCTCTCTCTCTCTCTCTCTCACACACACACACACACACACACACACACACACACACACACACACACACACACACACGCGCACACACACACGCACACGCACACACACACTCAATCACTCACTTGGATATGTGGTGTATGGTTACTCTCCATAGGCATAATGGTTTTTCTAATGTACAAACTGTATAATCTATCCCCCTACACTAACCCTACCCCTAAACCTACCAATCACAGAAAACTTGTGGCATTTTTTGAATTTCAAAAAACACCATTTAGTATGTTTTAGTATGAGGGGACAGATGTTTACTTTGTAATACCCATGTCATTATACACATTTGTGTCCTCATAAACCATATACATTAACATACACACACTAACAGCAGGCCCTGACAGGAGGAGGACAGAGTAAAGATACACAGGACATACAATTTCCACACTTTTATTAGCCCCGGGTCCAGTGGACCCGAACATCCTGTGTGTAATATAAATGTGTAGGGGGGGTATACAGTGTGTGGTCATTGAAAATGTGTTCTGATATATATTCCTCACAGAAAATGAGCCAAGGCCAATGAGTCTCAGTTTGAAAAATAATTAATCTTATAATTTTTCTTTTGATAAAAAATTAAAACTGGTCCAACAGACCCGAACACCATACAAGGGTTAAAATAATATATTTTTTAACAGACTCATTTATAACATTTTAGACATTTATAAATAGACTAATTTAGAACATCAAGTCAGAACCTCAAGTAAATTACATTTATATTTTGTTTAGTTGTCTAATGTTTTGTTCTAGAATCGTGGGAGAACCGTCATCTGGGGTTTGGGGTCTAGAAGGTCTTGAAACTGATTGGAAGTTTCTATGAGAATTTATAAGAGATCCCTCAGGTAAAGTGCAAGACTTTTTAGACCCTTACCTGAGGTTATTATAGGATTTCAGTCTTAGGGGGCCTGAGCCTTCTACCTGAACATGAGCTCTTGTGGCTCAGAGGAATATTTCTTGCTTTAAGAGTTGCAAGTTTGAATCTTGCTCAATTGACATTCGCTCCTTTTTTTGAATGCATGAAATAAATTAAGGGTGTATCAATAACAGTGACATATTGGTTTGATTTCACTGGGAGGGTGAGTGTTCAGATGAGAGATGGAGTGCATGTCTGAGAGCCTTGTGCATGGGCTCTCAGTGCCACATATTGCTACATATTGCCATATTGGATCATACATAATGTAAAGTTGATGTTTTTAATGTAAAGATTTTTTTTGTGTCTATAAAAGGGATTCATAGTGAAATAACCTCAGATGGCTTACTGCAGCTGCTTATTTCTGCAAATGTGAAGAGAAATCATAATAATCACTGAGTTTTATGGAGGATTTCATGTCAACAGTCACCAATGTACAAACGTAATGATGAGAAGATGCTGCTTGGTGTGCTGAAGTGTTTTGTTTAGAAAGTAATCATAAAAACACATTAAGAAATATTGCATATTTATGAGACCCAGAAGAATATGTAAATCATTAGAACAGTCTAACATCACGATTCTAAAAACTGTGAAGGTTTTTGTCAATTAAAAGTTATTCATGTCTTGGAAAACTTCTAAATGAACTAGTTTTATTTAAATCCTATCATTCTTTATATATATATCATTATTATTATTATATTACTTACATTAATTATATGGTGCTTTTATCTACATTGAATTAATTTAATTATAAAACTATTGTTTTCTAATTACATATAGTTTAAAGGTACGGAAAAATCATTTCCATTTACTTTGGAAGCTGCTTCTGTCCACAAATGAATGTCCAATTCAAATCCCTATAATTCTTCTTTAATTGTAACTTAAAGATAGACAGTAATTACAATCAAGGTTTTCTAGTTCACTTGCTATACGTTCATTGGGTTTATTAGCCGGAAAGCTCATGGCATTTTTCACTTTAGCTATGCCGACTCTTTTTACAAAGACAACTATATAAAGCTGAATTATAGGGTTTGGGAAGTGACAATTAGCTTGTTAAAGCATATGACTCTTGTGTAACCATAGTTACACACTTTCAATCTGAAATGTCTAGTGAGCAGCGCTAAAAGCGTGTTCAGTTTTATCCAAAACAGATGAACATAAATCTGCTACACTATTATGTTGGTTGTTGTACGTATCGCATTGGAAATGAAATGTCTGAATGGTGCTAAAAGATTCATACTCTAATAACTCACCACCTACTCTAAACCCTACCCTAAACTTAAAATGCCCCTATTATGCTATTTTAAAGGCTCCTAATTTTGGAGTCTCCTACAACAGGCTTACATGCATCAATGTTCAACAAAATTTCTCATAATATACATTGCACATCACAATATTTTTCAATGATTCTCAACCGACTCGACGGATGAATCAGTCTCTCTAAATCCCTCTTTTCCACAAGCCTACTCTGCTATGATTGGCCAGATGGCCTAGTCTGTTGTGATAGGCCTACCGATTACAGCGCTTGTTGGAAGCTAAATACCCATTACCATAACTAGCTCCGTCGAGAGGCTTCCTAAAGCTCAGCGATTGTACACACTGTAAAGACAATAACGATGGCGTCAATTATTACCATTTACCAGAGTATGTCCATCTACACTCTAAAAAAAAAAGGTTCTATATGGCACCAAAAATGGTTCTTGGCTCGTAATCATAGGGGAACCTCTTTAAGTGCTATATAGCACCAATTTTGGTGCTTCAGCGGTTCTTCAGAGGTTCTTCACCGGTTCTTTGACTAAGGTGCTATATAGCACCGCTAACCATATACAGAACATGTTAAGATATGGTGCTATATAGCACCAAAAGTGGTTCCCCTATGATTACGACGAAGAACCATTTTTGGTGCCATATAGAACCTTTTTTTTTTTAGAGTGTACAAACACATGTGTATATTTCTAATTTATTAAGGTGCACATGCGGGAACTGTATCAATAACATGGCATGCGTTAGCCGAGCTCTAACGTGAATGAATGATGTAACATAAGTTTGTAAAACAAATCTTGCTCCATCTTTTAACTTTACTCAAAGTAGTAAGAACGAAAGACAAACTGCATTAATAGACACAGTTTTAATATTAGTGGCCCACAGCTGATTAGCAGAAGTATTTCAGTAAGACAGTAATAATGTGAGTTAGCCGGAAACTTGCGCAATATAAAACACAAAACTAGATATTTTGAACACCTGGTAGAAAATATATACATCAGTAATTATTCATACTTGCAGGTTGTGATTCTGAGGAGCAAGTTGGTCCAAATAAAGGCCAAATAAACTGGGTACTGACCCATCTTTCAAGAGCAAGTGTTTTGCGAATCCCGTCTTGAACTCCGAGATTTGAGAAGCAGTCGTCAATAAAAGGACGTTTGAGGGCTGGTCAAGTTGTTTGCGGACGGACATTGTGCAATATAGGCGGGCATTATGCAAATGTATTTTCTAGTGACATAGAACGTATAGGTGGTTCAGAGTCGATTCTTTCTTTTGGGAGACACTAACTTTATTTATTGTGCACTTTCGATTTTACAACTTTGCAGAATGTTTGCATTCACAAACAGCTATACTACACACTGCATGCAAGGGAATATTCAAAAAATCATAATAGGGGGACTTTAACCAATAGCAAACTTTAGATAAAACGCCATTTGCTGAAGCAACCATGTGATTTTAGCTTGCTTCTACAAGTCTTTAATCAAGTGTTTCAGTCTTTATAATCAATAATCTGCCCAAGTGATCATAATTTGTGTGGAAAGAAATAAAAGTTGTTGGTGTTTTACTGTCACTAGTATTCATTTCATCTGAAAACTGCAGTGGATTGCATGTATTGGTATGTTTTGCAGAAGTGTAGGTAGAGGAACTCTTTTGATGAGCCAATGTTGGGGAAAAAAAGTACCTTAGGGTCATTAACTTGGTTCAGAGTGACCCACTGGTTTGTATCTTTCTTGCGTTTCTCCAGCTGGTAGCCCAGTATTTTGGTTCCTCCATCTTTCTCTGGTGGAGTCCATGTTAGGTAAATACAGTTTTTGAACGTGCTGACCACCTTCGGTGGGGCAGGTTGACCAGGAAAAACTGCAATATAAAAGTTTTGATTACTTGTTTAAAAAGTAGAGGGAAAAAAATCAATAAAAATGAGCATTTAGTTTTATTTCTGTATTACTTTATTTATAATATGTATAATTTATGTCCCTTAAGTCTCTCACTCAGAGTTCCAGCCATGATGCTTTCCGTCTCCAGGGGATCACTGATACCCAGCGAGTTCTCAGCGTAGATTCTGTATGTATTTCTTGCCATGGGACACATTTCTGTCTCGAAACGACAGGCACTCGGCTGAAGTATCCCACACCTTCTTCCACATACTCGGCCCTACCTGCTGACGCTCAACAAAGTAGTTCGTCACTTTAGAGCCACCGGTGTCACTTGGTGGATTGCATTTAAGTTCAATGACAGAAGATGAGCTGTCAATCACTTCTACTGGTCCTTGTGGTGGTCCTGGTTTGTCTGCAGAGTTTTTGAAAATCTTAATGTGTCGGTTTAATGTTAATGTATGAGTCTGTATGTAAAAGGAGGAAGGCTTATAAATATTTATCTCAGAATACATTAAAAATACAGTGGAGTAGAAACATACCGACCACAATAAGCCTAGAAAAGGCCTCTGCGGCACCGAAGGAGTTTTTAAGCTGAATCTTAATTTCCCCAGAGTCAGATCGCAGGCATTCTTTTATCTGAAGTCGGCTCTGGTTTAGTTCCTTTACTACTTTTATTCTGCCTCCATCAAAAAGCTCTGTGTCATCCTTAAACCAGTTGATCTCCAACGAGTCTTGAGGTGGAAATGGCATTTTAAAGGAAGCAGTCTGGCCAACTTTAACCAGTACATTTTTGGAGAACTTGTGCAGGTCATCAGGGTCAAATTTAGGAATATCTGTAATATTTAGAGATGTTTTTAACCCTAATTCATCATAATTACTTCTAGAGTTAAAGGATTAGTTCACTTTTAAATAAACTTTTGCTGATAATTTACTCACCCCATGTCATCCAAGATGTCCATGTCTTTCTTTCTGCAGTCAAAAAGAAATTAAGGTTTTTGATGAAAATATTTCAGGATTTTTCTCTATATAATGGACTTCAATGGGCTCCAAACGGTTCAAGGTCCAAATGACAGTTTCAGTGCCGCTTCAAAGGGCTTTAAACGATACCAAATGATACCAGACGATGAATAAGGGTCTTATCTAGCGAAACGATCAGTTTCTGTGAGAAACCGAGCAGTATTTATGCTATTATTTTACCTCTTATCAGACGAACATGATCATCTCTGAGCTCCGCCATAACTTCCGCTAAGTGAGGTCAAAATACGAGCGTGGTCATAAATGTATACGTAGATGCCTCATTGGCGCTTGCACGGATCAGTAGAATGAGGCATCTACGATCGATATATCTATGTCCACGCTCATATTTTGACCTCACTTAGCGGAAGTTCTGGCTGAGCTCAGAGATGATCACGTTCGTCTGATAATAGGTAAAATAATAGCATAAATACTGCTCGGTTTCTCGCATAAACTGATCGTTTCACTAGATAAGACCCTTTTTCAGCGTCTGGTATCGTTTAAAGCCCTTTGAAGCTGTACTGAAACTGTCATTTGGACCTTGGACCGTTTGGAGCCCGCAAAGTCCATTATGTGGAAAAAAATCCTGGAATGTTTTCATCAAAAATCTTAATTTCTTTTCGACTGCAGAAAGAAAGACATGGACATCTTGGATGACATGGGGGTGAGTAAATTATCAGCAAAAGTTTATTTAAAAGTGAACCAATCCTTTAATTGATTAACATTATCCCCTGGTTTCACAGACAATACTTAAGGCTAGTCCCAGACTAAAATGCATGTTTTAACTGTTTTAACTGAAAGTAACTTGCTCTGACATATCTTAAAATGTCACTGCCATTGTTTATCTCAAGATGTACACCAGTAATGTTTTTTTATTTTATTTTATTTCTAAGGCACATTTATAAAAGCTACTTAAATATCATAATTGAAGTGTGGCCTAATGCTTAATATAAGCCCTGTCTGTGAAACTGGGCCTATGAGTCTGTTTTCTTATACTCATTTATTGATGTTTAAACTGGTAATATACCATTGTGAAAAAGTAATAGCTATACCTCCAGCTGTTGCCATGGTGTCAGTCTTACACTCAATCACTTCAGCCCGATTCTGTCTTGAGGATGAATCTTTGCAGCTTTGTATTACCAACTCTTGTTTATCTCCAACTTTAGAGTACAAATAGCAAAAGTGAGAGATGAAAAATAAAGAGCAATTACAAAAGACTTTAACACATAAATCGATAGTGTATAGTATCATTAATTCACCTCCACCCCATCCCTGTTGGCTTTGTTTGTGCTCAGGTTACAAACTGGTTCTAGTTCTGCTGGTTCACCTCTGACAATATGTACATTTGACTCTCCACTGGTGAAGTGAGTTCTATCATCTAGAAAAAACAAGATATTTAGGACATTATAAATAATATTAATAATAATTATATAGTGTATATATTGCTGCTTATTATTTTTAATTTGTTATTCAGTGCCTTTCTCACAGCTCATGTTTGCTTAAACTAATTATGAACAAACACAAAAGTAACTGGCATACATTAGAAACATATGGAACTACTGAGACTTGTTGACGTTAACAGAATCTTTTAGTGAATAATGCCAGTGCAGCGTGTAACTGGGATGTGGGCAGATTGATTGGTGGTGGAGACAACTGTTGCATTAAAATCTGGCAGGGATTTTAGCAAGCACACCGATTAAGAGAGTACTGAAACAGTTGAGGAATGAAGGCATGGATCAGAGATTTAGTGTCTTGAGCTTAGAAGTGGGAGGAGAAATGCAATATTGTGTAGGTGGAAGAACTCAAGTTTATCAAGCAAGTTAATGTGGGCTTGAAATGTTTGTCTTGTATCAACAGTAGTTATGGTGTTGTTCATTATATTGTTAACACAACATGTTGCAGCTGTGCTTTCAGGTTAAAACTTAAAGGGATAGTTCACCCAAAAATGAAAATTATCCCTTGATTTGCTCTTCCTCAAGCCATCCTAGGTGTATCTTCTTTTAGACAATCACAATTGGAATTGAAACATATAATTGCTCTTCCAAGCTTTATAATGGTGTGAATGGCGGTCCTGATTTTGAAGTCCAAAAAAGTGCATCCATCCATTATAAAGTAATCCATATGACTCCAGGGGGTTAATAAAGGCTTTCTGAAGCAAAGCTATTTGTAAGAAAAATATCCATATTTAAAAACGTTACAAACCAAATTAACTAGCTTCCGACAGACAGACAGGTTGAACCACTGCAGTCACATGGACTATTTTAACAATGTTTTTACTATCTTTATGGACCTTGAAAGTGGTAATTAAATTGAAAAGAGAGCTCTCAGATTTAATAAAAAAAAGATCTTAATTTGTGTTCTAAAGTCTTACAGATTTGGAACGACATTAGGGGTGAGTAATTAATGATTTAAACAGTATTGAATAAACATAATTATGCAATTAAAAGAAGATGGAAGAATAAAAAGGATTACACAAAAGCTCTGTGTCTGTAAGAAAAACAAATAACACTGAAAATATGCAAGTTTGCAGATTTACTCACGCCAGCCAAATGGAAACGTATTAATACAGTTGGATAGATCAATTATATTTGAGTTATAAATCACTTGCCTAAACTGCCTAAATTACATCCTTTCCCCAGTAAGGACCATTAATCTTGTCAATTGAATGTGTAGTGAATAATTGCTTCCAACTGTTTGTCTCAGACTGATCATGCGCTGATCATTCATACAGTGCCACACTGTGGCTAAGTGTGAATAAGGCATTGAAATAATGTCTGAGCTACACTTGCTCATATTATGTCAATCATGTATTAAGTACACCATCAAATTGTATACAGTCTCCAGAAAGCAGGCCTTCATCCGAACCTGTAGTCACATCTCCAGTTTTTGACAATTTCTCACCTGAAAATCCTGACAGTCATAAAATAATCAGTGTATCAGGGTTTCTTACAACCTCTATTTGAAGTGTGAAATTGAGTGTTTGACGTTAATTCTGTTTTTTGACACTTGTATGGATGTATGTAGGATGCCTGTATAAAGATCAATGCAAATGCTGATACAGATACAATTTCCCTTTTTGAAATTACTTGCGTGGTTCTCCTACCTTTCCCTGTGTCTTTAGCGTCTGGTGCACTCCTCACCGGCCCAGTGTTGACAGTCATCTCTCCTGACCTCTTTATCTGAACTAGTATCATCTCCAGAAAAAGATGGTAAAGCACCGCCGTCTACCGCACCTGCTGCCTCTTTCTCAGCACTGGCTGTTTTGACATCCGCAGTTCTCTCATCTCTTTCCTTCTGTAGCTTGACCTGCTGTTCTGCAGCGACCTTTGCCAAGTCAACTCCTGCCCCTCCGGCTTGGGTTGTTTTTCGGGGTTTCTTTTTGCCCTTAGAATCTAGATTGTTATCGGCTGGTTCGTGACATTAAACAAATGACAAATAGGACATGACACAAAACAAAACAAAACAAAACAACAAAGCAGACAAGAATATAAAATAAGATATATTGTGCACAATGCAAGTCTTTTCAGATACATTGCTGTAATGTGGACTATTACAGTGTTGGGGAAAGCTACATTTAATTTACAGTAGTTCAGCTACATTAAAGCTAATCTTTTAAAAAAGTAGCTAACTTCACAACAAGTGACTAAGGAGTAGATATTCTTTATATATATATATATATATATATATATATATATATATATATATATATATATATATATATATATATATATATATATATATATATATATATATATATATATATATATATATATATCTTTTAGATGCCACGGGGTCCCAAATATCATCATCAGTGCGTGGGACTCCCATTTTAAAATATTTTCCTGTATAAATACCTATTGTGAAAAACTAATATTAAAAATATGTACAATATTTTTGGAAAAATATTTAAGTATTATGTTACATTATTGCATTTTTCTATTCACTATAACATTGTACTATTATATTTTTATAGATTTGATTTGATTTTGTTTAATGCATTTTAGTCAAATTATTGAATCATTTTTTTATTTAAAGAGATGAAAACTATACCATGATTTACCCACCCTCATCCCATACTAGGTGTATATGTATCTTCTTTCAGACGAACACAATCAGAGATATATTTAAAATATCCTGGCTCTTCCAAGCTTTATAATGTGAATGGGGGTCGTGATTTTGAAGCCCAAAAATGCATCCATCCATCATAAAAGCAATCCATATGACTCCAGGGGGTTAATAAAGGCCTTCTGAAGCAAATATTTTATATATATATATATATATATATATATATATATATATATATATATATATATATATATATATATATATATATATATATATATATATATATATATATATATATATATATATATATATATATATATATATATATATATATATATAATATTCATATAGTTGATACAAGATGGCGCCACGGATGGCAGCGTCGGTATGGAGCTCTTCAGCTATTGTGTTGTTTTTGTTTGTTTGTTCTGCGTTTAGTCATTCTTTTCCGATCAGTTTCACCAAAGACAAACTACTGGACATTAGGAAACACACACCAGGCAACATTTCTGCATTTTTGGATTATTCTGACGTTTTGTTTGATATCCCCGTCGGAGCCGCAGCTGTGTCTTTAAAGCGCGCGGCCAGACGCAGATGTGGAAAGCGAGCCGGTGCTCTGGTTAAACTCCACGCGCACCGGCAAGCACACTTGGCAATAAAGCTCTTTCTGATTCTGATATTTAAAACTTTAGAAACTATGCATACCTTGCAAGTAGATTTTCACCAACAAAGGAGTAGTGTAAGCTTTGATGCCTCTCGCGGTTTAAACAAATGGGGTTGTGCAACAAACTCAAGCTCCTCTTCTCTAAATCGAAATCCTCTGACATTTCTCTTTAAAAATTCTTGTTTTAGACTTCTAATTCGTGACCGGGGTTTTGTTTTACTCTATTTTTTTGACAGGATACTTTTAAATATATCTCAGATTGTATTTGTCTGAAATAAGAAAGTCATATACACCTTAGATGGCTTGTGTGAGTAAATCATGGGATAATTTTCATTTTTGTGTGAACTATCCCTTTAAGTCTTATTTAAATTATTTTACATTTGTTACACTTTGTTTCTATAAACGGGACCACAAACGGGGTCAGAAGGACCCCCGGGGGTTCCCCGGACAATATGGATGATATAATTATCTTTGTTACATGTTTTTCTGATGCTTTTATTTTAAAAGTCGTGTGGAAGCTGTTGACTCTTCTGCAGTGCCTGACAAGAGCGTGTTTTCCTGATTCAGTATCTGCATCAGGCTATACACTCACCTAAAGGATTATTAGGAACACCATACTAATACTGTGTTTGACCCCCTTTCGCCTTCAGAACTGCCTTAATTCTACGTGGCATTGATTCAACAAGGTACTGAAAGCATTCTTTAGAAATGTTGGCCCATATTGATAGGATAGCATCTTGCAGTTGATGGAGATTTGTGGGATGCACATCCAGGGCACGAAGCTCCCGTTCCACCACATCCCAAATATGCTCTATTGGGTTGAGATCTGGTGACTGTGGGGGCCATTTTGGTACAGTGAACTCATTGTCATGATCAAGAAACCAATTTGAAATGATTCGAGCTTTGTGACATGGTGCATTATCCTGCTGGAAGTAGCCATCAGAGGATGGGTACATGGTGGTCATAAAGGGATGGACATGGTCAGAAACAATGCTCCGGTAGGCTGTGGCATTTAAACGATGCCCAATTGGCACTAAGGGGCCTAAAGTGTGCCAAGAAAACATCCCCCACACCATTACACCACCACCACCAGCCTGCACAGTGGTAACAAGGCATGATGGATCCATTCTCATTCTGTTTACGCCAAATTCTGACTCTACCATCTCAACCGTCTCAACAGAAATCGAGACTCATCAGACCAGGCAACATTTTTCCAGTCTTCAACTGTCCAATTTTGGTGAGCTTGTGCAAATTGTAGCCTCTTTTTCCTATTTGTAGTGGAGATGAGTGGTACCCGGTGGGGTCTTCTGCTGTTGTAGCCCATCCGCCTCAAGGTTGTGCGTGTTGTGGCTTCACAAATGCTTTGCTGCATACCTCGGTTGTAACGAGTGGTTATTTCAGTCAAAGTTGCTCTTCTATCAGCTTGAATCAGTCGGCCCATTCTCCTCTGACCTCTAGCATCAACAAGGCATTTTCGCCCACAGGACTGCCGCATACTTTTCCCTTTTCACACCATTCTTTGTAAACCCTAGAAATGGTTGTGCGTGAAAATCCCAGTAACTGAGCAGATTGTGAAATACTCAGACCGGCCCGTCTGGCACCAACAACCATGCCACGCTCAAAATTGCTTAAATCACCTTTCTTTCCCATTCTGACATTCAGTTTAGAGTTCAGGAGATTGTCTTGACCAGGACCACACCCCTAAATGCATTGAAGCAACTGCCATGTGATTGGTTAATTAGATAATTGCATTAATGAGAAATTGAACTGGTGTTCCTAATAATCCTTTAGGTGAGTGTATGTCCGTGTCATTTTTCTAACATTATTTTTGTAACTTGCACCTCAGAAAACATCTCAGAAAAAACAATTACTTAAAAGTCTTACCTTATTTTTTATTCATCAGTATTAGTCATATTATGACCTTGCCCAGCAAGCAAACAAGCCAAAATTTGGGCTGTCAGTGAAAATGTAATAGGCGTCTAACCATAGCCCAAGAATAGACTAGTCATAGTAGAACATGAACATGTCAAAGAAATTACACCAAACACCTTGTAATCACTGTTGACTTTGCTTACATGATGGAATATCAAACATCTCACAAGTTATTTATGCAAAAAGGACATGTAACCAAATTCAAAGTTATTTTGGTTAGAAGTGGGTTACTCATAGCCGTGCTATATCAGGTCTATAGCTCACAGAGACGGTGAAATGATGGCTATTTCTTGCTGGGTGGGAAATTGAGAATCCCATGGCCAAACCAGTTGAAAACCACTGAGCTACACTCTTAAAAATAAAGGTTCTTAAATGGTTCTTTGGCGGGGTGTATGGTTCCATGGAGATGGTGGAGATGGTGGTCCAGTGGGTTAAACCACTGAACTGATACACAGAAGGTTGCTAGTTCTATCCCAGCTGTCACCACCAGTGTGTCCTTGAGCAAGGCACTTTACTCCACATTGCTCCAGTGGGATTGTCCCTGTAATAAGTGCACTGTAAGTCACTTTGGATAAAAGCGTCTGCCAAATGCATAAATGTAAATGTCATGCCTCTTGTGCAGTAGAAAATACATAGCAGACTCCCCGGACCAATGTTCAATCTTAAATTGAGCTTGGTCTGGTGATAGCCAGACAAGCAGAAAGGTTCTTTAGACTATAAAATGGTTATGAAAATGGTTCTTTAAAGAACCTTTCACAAAACGGTTCTTCAGGGAACCAAAAATGGTTCTTCTATGTAGAGAACTGTGAAAACCCCTTTTTCGTTCTTCCTGGCACCTTAAGTTTTAAGGGCGTATACCTATATCTTGAAAACATCTGAACTGTTGTAATGCTACTAAAAATGTTACACTCTAAAAAATGGGTTGAAAATGGACTAACCCAGCAATTGGGTTGTTTTAACCCAACTGCTAGGCCTGTCACGATAACTACTTTTTGTTTTGCGATATATTGACCCAGAAATAATTGCGATAAACGATATTATTGTCATTTTAAGACTATTTTATGCCACTGAATATATAATCCTAATATTGCAGCATAATAATGCAAGTAGACCTACACACTTTCAAATTACAACCTTTTAATTCTTTAGATCATGGAAATTAGGGGTAAAAAATATATTATCCTAAATAAAAAAATTGAATAAATAGTAAATAAACATTTTCCCTTGTGAAATAGCTTTAACACTCATCATTCTGCATTGACATTTATATGTGCACCGGAACAGGGGATTGTGTCCATGTGGGCTTATTCTTCCAAAATGTCAGTAGTTGTCAGGAAAACACTATTATGCCAATATTAATTGCTCTGTGTATGAAGGAACTGCCCGAGAACCACTTTTGCCTCTGTCACGGAAAGTACAAGATGACAGCACAATTAAGTAAAATGTTGGTGACATGCATTATCATGTAAACATAATGGGCGATATATCGATATATTGATTATTGCGACTGGCCTACCAACTGCTGGGTTAAAACAACCCAATTGCTGCATTTTTTAGAATGTAGCAATGTTGATGTTGAAACCAGTTACTCCCCAACACTGATCTTAGTCACTTATTGCAGTCACATCCAAAGATGTTTTGATATGTTGAAATCATACCTTCCACTATCAGCCAGGCGTTGATTCCAACCATACGCAAGACTTGATTCCAACCATAGCCACATAGATCACCACCAGCCTGTGGATCAGTTTGTCTTCGGACACAGTGATGTCATATTTCTCTCCCTGGTCCACATGATTTTAGAATAGATAAAGGTTTGGAGAGGACACACTCAAAAAGGGCATCTTCCCTCTCCATGGCTTTCACATCCTTTAAAGCTACACTGTGTGATATTTCCCCCCATCTAGCGATGAAAGGGTATATGACCATCCAGTAAATATTAGTTTCTTTTCCTCCCAATTCCAATTTCGTTTTAACTCCTACGGTGGCCGATTTATTCCAAGATTAACATGGCTTCCAGTTCGATCCAGCAATCCCCCTCTTCACATTCGCCATCGAGTTGTAACGCGTGTGTCCGGGTGAAAAATACGGATAGCTCACTCAACGCAATTGGAGTCGATGCAAACACGGAGGCGATTGACATCAAACAGCCCGCACTTTATTCCCCACGGAACCCCCCACAAGAGTCCGGCACAAACATGAATGTTAGCAACAGAAGACAGCAAATAATCCGCACACATGGGAGCTCGAGGCGCAGTGCATACACACACACACACGCACACACACAGAACGCAGGCGCTCCAACCGGGGCGAACGCTCTTAAAGGGGCCACACTATTTTCCTACTCGTTACAGAGTGTTAAAACGCGAAAGGCGAAGCTTGAATTTACGGGTATGTCCCTCTTTGGCTAATGTACTTTCAAGATGGAGGGGCAACATGGCGACCCCCATTCGAACCCCTTACCCGTATGTATTTTCAATGGCATATTATAAACTTACGAGAATACTTTATTACTTGAAAGAAGTAAATATACATTAATGAGCACATATATTTTTGAAATAACTAAGTGTTTTTAGCTAAGAATAAACTAAAAAAGTTACACAGTGTAGCTTTAACTTGACTCGAAAGTCCACCTTGGGAACTACGAGAAAGTGCTCTGGTTACTTGGTAATCTCTTAATTATTCTGCAAATAAACTAGGTAAGGTTGAATGTAACTCACTCGTAGATTCAGTGGAGAACACATTGACGTCCTCTATGTCCAACTGGTAAAGGCCAGCATCACCTGAGACAAGGTCCCTAATTGTGAAGATGTATTTCTTGCCTACTTGATTCAGGTTGTGTTTCATTTCTATATCGATATCTTGAGAATATTGCATCATCTCACCATCCTAAGGGACAAACCAAAAGCTCACAGAGATGCAAAGAAACCTTGTGGCGATATGAGCTCACATATATTATACTAACCAGTCAATTTACCTTGTAGATGAAAATCCTACTGCTGGGGTCTAGAAGATTAAGATCAAGTTCAAAAGAAGCAGTTCCATCAGGATTCACATCAATGTGCTTGAGTTTGGAAATGCTTTGGATGAACTGTGAGTAGAAATATCATTACAATATAATTTTGCATAAAAATGTGTCACCAAAAAAAAAAAAAAGAAAGTGCACTTCTGCTTGTTCTTGTTCTCTCTCTCTTTTCATCTCATTCAGTTTCTTCAACATCCAGCGGAAGTCAGTCACCCCATATTCTGCACAGATGCGCTCATAATCTTTCTTATCGGAGCTCAGCAAAATCTCCCAGTACTTTGGGTCAATTTCACCATCTTTCCTTATTTCGGTTTTCGGACGAACCTTACTGCAGGGTTAAAAGGCATCCCACAGTTGATTAAAGGAAAGGTATAGCTATATAGGAGGATATGGGATATATTTTAGGAAAGGTTTGAGAAGGATATCAAACTTTTAAACCTAATTTCTTACAATATTTTTTTTTCAACAACTGAACTTTATTAAAGCTTTGGGGGACCATGTCTCCCTTCATATGTTAGAATGAAAACAAAGATGCAGTATTGTTAATGCATTAGTCACAGAGATTGCCTAAAATAACTTTCTCTATAATAACAGCATGAGATTTACAACACCTTTTCCTTTTCAAGACAGCCTTGAGCTGTTTTGGATCAGTTGCAGCTGAAACATACACAACCAATCAAATCAAATCAATGATGTTATTACATTTCTAACAGTACATAAGGTATCACAAATATAATTAATACTCCTGATTTGCTTTGTTTTTCTTGAAACCCACTAAACAGAAAAGGACACGCACACATATCAAATGTTTGGGATGATTTATTGCTGTGTTGAGAATGGAAAGTTCCTAATTTTCATACCTTCAATGACGTTGAGGATAACAGTGACCATAGCCTTTCCAAATTCATTAGTAGCAAAACATTTATAGGTGTCTGCTTGGTCTGGAGAAAAAGAACATGGAGTAGAGTCTTACTAGGAGTGCACATTCTGGAATATACTTTTACCTTGTGAGATGAAACGAAAAGCTCAGCTCACCTCACCTCGATAGTGTGTTCATGAGAATCTGGGTCAAATTTGGTTTGATATTTTTTGGGATCTGAAACATCACCATTGTTTCTTGCCCATGTTACAGTAGCAGTGGGATCCCCTACTATGACCTTGAAAATAGCCAATGTACCTGCAAGTTTACAAAAATATGGCAGATTTTGGTAGATTCAAATAGTTTGATTAACTAGTTGATATTGCATGCTATTAATAAAAAAGGTAACACTTTAGTTTAGGGTCCAATGCTTACTCTATGTATTTTTTTGCTGCTAGAGGTCGCTTATTCAAAACAAAGGCGTAGTTTGATGACACCTTGATTTCACAGAGTTTTTTTATGCCACAGACGAGCGCTTCTGCTTTTTTCGCTTATGCGTATGTGGGGAAACGCAGCGCTGTTTTATCATATTAGATACATTATTTGAGTGTGTTGAAAATATGTTATAAAGCTACTTGCACTTGTTGACACTGCAGTAAGATAGATCGATATTAGGCATGGTAAAACATGGTACTTTCGGTAAAGCAAGAAAACAAGATAATAAGACTAACCGTGTTGAGCTATATAAGTTGAATATGTATGTATCCAATCCGTTGTCGATGAATGTATCCAAACAGTTGCTCACCATGTCTAATAAAACACATAAATTAAAGCGTTTTTGGTGTTTCCATGGGGTTCCGGAAATCAAGTGTAAAGCGGAAATAATGACAATGACGGTCCGTGTCCTGGTTAAAATTGCTTATATCTCTGGATTAAAAATTCTTGGAAACATTAGGGATAATGTAAGTACACAAGTCAACAAAATATATAACATTGTTCAAGGGATTTTTTGGATAAAAGAATCCAAAAATCTTACATATTGTGATCATATTTTACATCGTTAATCAGACCCAATACCTACACTTGACAACTACCTATTAATAAACATTAATTAGGATTTTATTTAGGCAAAAGTCGCAGTCAATGGTTAGTTAGTAGTGAGAATTGGACCCTAATCCAAAAAAAAAAAAGTGTTTATGTAAAATCATTTGTAAGCAAGGAAAAGAGTAGCATACCTTCTTGAATGGTGAGAGCTATAGGTTTGCAGATAAAATCTGGATGGATCTTTCCCTCAGGGAGTTCTTCTGTGAACTGTGTGATCATGACTCCCGGGATTCATGACTTTTGGATTTCTTTTTGATGCCCACTAATGACACAGAATATGTGAATAGTAACAGACAGTATAATATGTATATGTGTGTGTTTGAGAGAGAGAGAGAGAGAGAGAGAGAGAGAGAGAGAGAGAGAGAGAGATAGAGATAGAGATAGAGATAGAGAATTTGGTTGTTGACAGCCTAAATAATTTACTTCTTTAGTGATTTAAATAAGATTTATGTACCAACCTGAGATTAATTTATATATAAAAAGAATGAAAACATTGAAGCTTTACCTTGCCCTGTCGTGGTCTTGTCAGATTCTTTCGATTTCTTCCACATTTTGATTGTGATATCACCTCTGGAATAGGATTTAATGCAGTTTTTTTTTTCTGCAAACAGAAATAGCAAAGCTAAAAGGCTTATTTGCAGAAAGAATTACAATCTCTTTGGCATTTAGGCTATAAATTTGATTAGTTTGTTTGATCGTGTGAATAATCTATAATGAATGGATGATGGTAACTTAGATGGCAAATTAGTCTAGTCTTTATTTTATTTTATTCTGATGTTAAAAGCTTTTTAATTTCTGGCATGATTGTAAATATAGTCCATTATAATAACCTGTAGGGGTGATCACCAGAGCTGGTACTGCTAATTATAGGGTCATTTATCAAACTAGAGCAGTGAAAGATTTGCACTTTTGTTTATTTACCAAGCAAATAAACCATTTCCGATGACAGATGATAAATTGTTTTTAAATTTGCATTTTCAAATAACCACTATATTCATACTGACCGTTGATGGATATGGATCTGCCTGGTGACAAGAAAAAAAATTGGTCTGTACACTGAAAGTATGACCTGTAATTTTTGAAACCGTGCCACTGTCACACCAGAAATTGCTTTGCTGGATAATAGCGAGGCTTCGCTGAAGAAATCGTTTTTTTTTTTTTTTTTTTGAAAGCCATCAGTTCATCGAATAAGACCATTTGTGGTCACAGGAAATATGATTATAAATCTTGTCATGTTGCACTCAGGCCTCAAGAAAGATTTTTCTTGAAACCACAAAATATTACAATATATGTAATATTTTAAATACTTATTTTTAACGATATTAATACATTTTGAGTAGTTGCAATCCTTGATTTTTCTGACCAGAAGTGCTTGTGAAATCTATTAATGCAAAGTGCTCTCTGTGAACATTTAAGTGATTTTTATGCCTTTCAAACTCGTTCATGTTCATCAAGCAGGTAAACACTGCGCTAATCTTAATATCATAACCTCAAAACATGCCCACTGCCCTCTGTGACTCTGCTAAGTGCTAATCAAACGTTCTCAGTCCGTAAATCATTCACCTTGCATTTTCTAGAGGCTCTTAAGATCACTTGATCACTAAGGCCCCAGCATCCCTTGGAAGAATTACAGCTGGTGACAATGTTTTCCTGGCACCTTCAATGTAGTTAAAACCCCTGTGGTGCAGATGATTCATTGAAATATCATTCGTCTCTTGAACAGGGTCCAAATGCTGTCCGACGGGGGCCAATCTTAGCAAGACTCAAGTGGGGTCATGAATTTGGCCAGACAGTGTATGGTATGTTCTTCTCCAAGGGAATGTAAACTATGCCTGTTGGTGTCAGGCCTTTTTTTTTTTTTTTTAACAAGGGTTCGAGCCAGGTGACACAAAGTGACATTGAGTTAAAGAGGAGCCTTGCCTGTCTCCAATCATTTGGGTTGTTCTGCGTGATGGGAGAAGTCAGCAGGTGTCACTCATATTTTGGTCTCAAGCATTAAATGGAGATCAACACATATCATTGCGGCATGCAATGCTGACATGTTTTGAGTGATCTCCGGACTCACTGAGTTATTCCTCTTAAAACATAGGTTAGGACATGTTGCCAGTGAATGCAGGCAAAACTTTTATGAAAAAGCGACAATTTTTTGGGTTGTGGGTGATGGAAATGTGTTTTGCCACAGAAAGGAATTGGTATAATTGACTCTTGTAGGATATCTCTCAGTTTTCTACACTGTAAAAAAAAGTGAAAGTCTTGGTGACACATTTTTATGCAAAATTATATTGTAATGATATTTCTACTCACAGTAAATAAGTCTTAAAAATGTATATTTAATGTAATGTGTTGGATTCCGGATCTCTGCAATCATTTGTGAAATGTACTACCAATTTCTGAGTGAAAAATGTTTCAAAATAAATCCTAAACCACTTCTTTTCCTTTTGTGTGTGTGTGTGTGTGTGTGTGTGTGTGTGTGTGTGTGTGTGTGTGTGTGTGTGTGTGTGTGTGTGTGTGTGTGTGTGTGTGTGTGTGTGTGTGTGTGTGTGTGTGTGTGTAAGACGTCAGTTACATAAAACATAGGTCTGCTGTTTTTCAATTTCAATAATTGTATACATTAAACAGGCGCTCTAAAACAGTGTGCCTTTGACCTATCAGGAATATCTAATAAAGATATATTAGGATTTTGATTTATGCATCTCAAGTAATCTAAAATGGCATGTATGTGATATTATAGAGTTCCCCAGGCTGGCCTTTTTAGGCTTGTAGCAGGTTACATAGTCACTTGATAGGTCACATGTCACATATAAACAAGATCATACCATCGTAAATGTCATGATGTTCTGATGAATGACTAAGCGCCTTTTACATTTCCTCAACTGTTCAGAAAATGATTTAGAGAAGCCATTTAAAAATATCTCTCAAATATCTGTCAGTTCTTCCTTTGAGTCACACACTGTAAAATATATATAAATATTGCGAAGTTGTAAATAAAACAGTTTGTCTTGCAGCAAGTAGGTCCATCAAGTGCTAATCTTTGGTTTGCCAAACATACATGGTCAGACAAATCCACTGGGAGCTGCTCTTTTCTTGGCTCAGGAATTGTGGCTGAAAATGAGCCTGAGGTACACTGACAGAACACCATTGAGATCAGATGCCTGATGCAAAGTGGGGTTAGTTTTTATGGGCCACGTGGACCCCCAAGCATGCTAATGTTAAACCCGGACACCTGCCACACATGTTCTTGGCTTTGGCAGGACCATTAAATCATTTTAAAGCAAAGCTTACTGTATAGAGATCAAGCACCAAAGCTACTAGAACACGACAATGGCTCTGTTCCAAAACATGTGCTGTCTACATAGGTTGTTTCAAAAGGATCACTATGCTCTCTAAGATACTTTTATGTTTAAATTCTAAGGCAGCATCGCATGAAAAAACCCATGGTGCATTGCGGTGAGCTCAGTGAAAGAAAAAATTAATTGAAGATGGCTGACGAAGCAAGTTAATTTAATAACAAAGAATAAAAAAATAGTTTGATAATTCAATATGGATTGTTTTTTGTAGTGTGTTTGTTCTGGTATTCAACAGTATTATGGTGTTCTGTTGTGAGAGAGCCTCCATGCAAATTGTAAAAACAACTTAAAAGTGCTATTACGATACTGTCAATGTAGAGCCTTCCAAATGGTCATTTTTGAGGTTCCATTTCAGTTAGGATGCTGCCTAAAGAGACCAGAAGATGGCTCACTGGTTTGGGAACAGACCCATCATGTCTTAGCTGACTGTAGTTGTGTCTCATTTCGAAGGCTGTCACCCCCGGAGGTCGCATTTGTCGGCTGCATATGTCATTGAGGCTGCTTCATTTTAGCAAACTGACCACTACATTCCAAAGTCATTAAAGTTACAATAATTTATGCTTCACTAGGATTAATGGTCAATTTTATACTGGTTACTGTTCTGAAAGAAGATCCTTTAAGGCGTATGCGGCCAACAAATGCAATCTCAGCCTTCGAAGTGAGACACAACTTGTGTGTGGATCAAATAGGACTCAGAATTTAATATGCCTCAGAGGAGGGGACAAATATCTAACACCTTTGAACTCAAAAATGTGTTGGTTTGGATCCTCTTAGCAGCTGAATCCCCTGTCCTTTTTCTGGATAATACATAACGTTTTTCAAACTGTAAGCAAGTAGGGCTGCACGATATTGGAAAAAACATTGCAATATTTTGTTTTTCTGCGCTATAAAAACATTTCACCAGATGATTTGATTTGCTCTATTTGAAAATAAATAATCATTCTAATTGGGGTGATTTTGTAGGGGAGGGAATCTGCATAGAAAAAAGGCTAATAAACAAATTACAAGCATAGATAATACATACAATAGAAGAAAGATAATATTGAAATGAAATAAGTAGTGCTTTATGTTTTTCAGGTAGATCTAGTATGCAGCTACAGAAATTGAATATGAGTATCTTCAAATGTAAAATAACAGTCTTCACTGTATAAATGAAATGTATATAAATGGCATATTATATATAAATGGCATGCATTCATTTTCTTTCTCAATTGTTTACAAGACATAACTGACTGTTTATGAGGATACTCGCCAAGACGGGCATTTTGACCATTTAAGCTCAAAAGAAAATGAAGTCAAAATGCCTGTGTGCGAGCACGGCTCTTGTGTGTGCGCACAGAAAACGGTGTGCGAGTTCTCATGCGCTTGATGACTGACTCGACAAATGCAAATTATAAACTTTCACTCTATGATGGTTAAACTTTGCAATTAATCCGCGAATCACATGCGTTCTGAACCGGGGTGCAGCTGGCCCATACGGATCACGGATCAGCTACGATCCCTATACTTGACATCGCACATGAGCATCGATATTGCGATGTGCGCATCTGCGTATCGATGCTAAAACGATATATCGTGCAGTGCTAGTAGCAAGTACAACCCTTCTAATAGTCTTAGGCATAAAAAAAAGACTCTTTGGTGATAATTTGTTAATGGTGTAACTTTATATTAACTTTATTTAAATTTAGAGTTATACATCATCAATCCTTCTTCCCCTTCTTACCCTGATTTACTATGGTAAGCTTATTATAAGTGTTTATATTTTAGACCTGACGCGATGGTTTTTGCGGGGAATTGCATACATGCTTCACACGCCCATGATGCGTGTCTCCTCATATCCGTAAATTGAGAAAAGTTGCCATGGCTACTTTGATCCCTTACGAAAAATAACCATGGTTTTATTATAGTAAAAGTGTAGTAACCATGTTTTTTTGGCTAATTGATTACCATTTATATAACCACAGTTTTACCACAAATACCATGGTTAAACTATGGTTAGAGTATCAAAACCATGGTTAATTTGTGGTTACCATGGTTTAACTACAATAACCATGGTTTTTTGGTTTTATTTGTAGTAAAACCATGGTTCATTTTCATAAGGGATGTGTGTGAAGTGGGAGAGTCACAGGTTATTTGTAGGTTTACATGGAGCAGCTAAATCTCCAAATTCTGGGGAATCACGCTTTTATAAAAATTGGCAAAGAGAGAACGTGACAGCTTGTAATAAAACAAGAATCAACATTGGCTTGAGATTTCGGTGATGACAAGAACTGAGGGACTGGAAATGTTTGGAGATGGCGTTTTTATTATTCAACAGATGAGGAAGGTAAGGTGAGTAATAAATGTCCACTGCCTATGTCGCTCTCTAACAGAGTACATTGTAAAGCGTTATCTATTGTGAAGATTCTTTTCATTATGAGTTGTTGTAGTGCTGTGCTGGAATTTATTTTCAAGTACCGTGTCTATTAATGGTATAGCTACAGTAAAGTCTTCAACTAGTCAGCTTGAGATAATTTCCATCCAAACTGAGCCTAGTAGTGAATGTTTTATGAGCAGTAGGATAATAAATCTCTTTCCATTGTTGATTCGAATAGCAAACAACTCTTACTGCATGCACCGCATGAGACTTTTAAAAATGGTGGTTGAAATGAAAGGGATAGTTCACCCAAAAATGAAAATTAGCTCATGATTTACTCACCCTTAAGTCACCGTAGGTGTATATGACATTCTACTTTCAGACGAATAAAATCGGAGTTATATTTAAAAAGTCCTGGCTCTTCCAAGCTTTATAATGGCAATGACTGTTGCTCTGTTTTTGAAGTCCATAAAAAAAAATCCATAAATCTGTCCGTCAAATAACGTGCTCCACACGGCTCCAGGGGGTTAATAAAGGCCTTCTGAAGCGAATCGATGCGTTTTTGCAAGAAAAATATCCATATTTAAAACTTTCTAAAGTAAAGCTCCAGCCGATCCCCTTCCATGGAAAAGTGTTGAAAGTGCCTTCGCAGAATTCAAGATGCGTACGCGACCTCTGACGAGCTACCTGGAAGCACAAGTCTTTTGAACGGCAAAGGCACTTTCAACACTTTTTCCATAAGTTGAATACAGAAGGCGATCGGCCGAAACTTTACTTTATAAAGTTTTAAATATGGATATTTTTCTTACACAAATGCATTGATTTGCTTCAGAAGGCCTTTATTAACCCCCTGGAGCCGTGTGGAGCACGTTATTTGATGGACAGATGCCTTTTTTTATGGGCTTCAAAATCAGAGCTACAACTATTGCTATTATAAAGCTTGGATTAGCCAGGATTTTTTAAATATAACTCAGATTTAATTAGTCTGAAAGAAGAATGTCATATACACCTAGGATGACTTGAAGGTTAAGGTTAGGGTGAGTAAATCATGGGCTAATTTTCATTTTTGGGTGAACTATCCCTTTAAATGCTGCATGGAGTCAACTAATCAAAAGGCTGCGAGGAGTCAACCAATCATGTTCAGTACCCAAGTCCCACCCCCAAAAGTTCTTGAACTTTGAAAAAGTACTACCTCGTGAGCAGGGACTTTCTGAGGGGGAAATTTTTACCCGGAACTTCATTTAGACCCTGGTCCCTGTAGTCCAAACACACAGAGTACCACCCCAAAGCTCTCCTGGGGAAAGTTCCTGCGGTGGAAACCTTTAAAATTGTTATAATAATAATTAGAGCTGTCAACTGAATTAATTTTAATCGAATTGATTGCATAATTGCATGCTAATTAATTAATTGCAATTAACCCCCAAACAGAGAATTCATAGACATCGTGGCAGATAAGTACATTAGTAAATTATTGAATAGATGTTGCAAAAAGTGATATTTTGAAATTATTGACAATCATTGAGCCATCCATATGTTTAAAACAACATGTACAAGATGGCTATATCTTATCGTTGTGATGAGATTGAAAAAGGGTATGTTTACACAATCAATGACATACTAAAAACAGAAATGTTTTGCTTTGCGTTTTTCGTGTGGAGATGACAACTTTATCAAAGCGATCCCCGTTCAAACAATTAAAAACACTGTATTATGCATGGCAGGCCACTAGTTGGCAATGTCACTTTGTAAAGAAAAACTACGTGCTTATAGACTACACGTAATACACTCACCTAAAGGATTGGACACCTGTTCAATTTCTCATTAATGCAATTTTCTTATCAACCAATCACATGGCAGTTGTTTCAATGTATTTAGGGGTGTGGTCCTGGTCAAGACAATCTCCTGAACTCCAAACTGAATGTCAGAATGGGAAAGAAAGGTGATTTAAGCAATTTTGAGCGTGGCATGGTTGTTGGTGCCAGACGGGCCGGTCTGAGTATTTCACAATCTGCTCAGTTACTGGGATTTTCACGCACAACCATTTCTAGGGTTTACAAAGAATGGTGTGAAAAGGGAAAAACATCCAGTAGGCGGCAGTCCTGTGGGCGAAAATGCCTTGTTGATGCTAGAGGTCAGAGGAGAATGGGCCGACTGATTCAAGCTGGTAGAAGAGCAACTTTGACTGAAATAACCACTCGTTACAACCGAGGTATGCAGCAAAGCCTTTGTGAAGCCACAACACGCACAACCTTGAGGCGGATGGGCTACAACAGCAGAAGACCCCACCGGGTACCACTCATCTCCACTACAAATAGGAAAAAGAGGCTACAATTTGCACAAGCTCACCAAAATTGGACAGTTGAAGACTGGAAAAATGTTGCCTGGTCTGATGAGTCTCGATTTCTGTTGAGACATTCAGATGGTAGAGTCAGAATTTGGCGTAAACAGAATGAGAGCATGGATCTATCAGGCCTTGTTACCACTGTGCAGGCTGGTGGTGGTGGTGTAATGGTGTGGGGGATGTTTTCTTGGCACACTTTAAGCTCCTTAGTGCCAATTGGGCATCGTTTAAATGGCACGGCCTACCTGAGCATTGTTTCTGACCATGTCCATCCCTTTATGACCACCATGTACCCATCCTCTGATGGCTACTTCCAGCAAGATAATGCACCATGTCACAAAGCTGGAATCATTTCAAATTGGTTTCTTGAACATGACAATGAGTTCACTGTACTAAAATGGCCCCCACAGTCACCAGATCTCAACCCAATAGAGCATCTTTGGGATGTGGTGGAACGGGAGCTTCGTGCCCTGGATGTGCATCCCACAAATCTCCATCAACTGCAAGATGCTATCCAATCAATATGGGCCAACATTTCTAAAGAATGCTTTCAGCACCTTGTTGAATCAATGCCACGTAGAATTAAGGCAGTTCTGAAGGCGAAAGAGGGTCAAACACAGTATTAGTATGGTGTTCCTAATAATCCTTTAGGTGAGTGTATGTACGCGCTTGACGTCACTGTTTTCACAAAGTTTGTGTTTTCAGGCTCCCAAAACGTTGTCGTGTAAATTAATGGCCAAACCGTATAAAAAGTTTTCTGTTTTTATTTGAAAATGGTGTAGTGTAAACAGCCCCTAAAAAGCAAGCTTAAAAATTAAGTTATATACTGTGTAATTAACTGTGCTAAATAAACACATTCAATTAACAGCTCTAATAGTATTTAGTTATTTATTCTCTAAATGTATTGACCTTGGTGTTTCACAGACTTTAGACATTAAACAACGGCTTTTTGAGGAGTTTGTATTTAAGGTTACAACAATCCTGACAATCCAAAATCGATGAGAACGTACCAGAGTGTGTGGAGGAAAATGTTTTAGAGCTTAGTAAAAGGTTAAATACACATACAGGTATTTCTCAGGAGGAAATACGTTTATGTTTTGTCTGAACAATATAGCGTGAGTCATCTCTGAGCTATATAGCAAATCAAACATTAGTACCAAACAAAGACACACAAACAGTTGATGAGATAAATCTACTGCTGTGTAAATCCACTTCATACAGAAAGAGGTGATACATTTTACTCCATGTTTAGATTTAATGTTTTGTTTACTTGTAGCCTATGCTGTTGACTGAGAATGCAAATCCAAAATTTTAACTGTAAATTGACAGTAAAAGCAAAGTTGTTTCTTGAGTCCAAAGACAAGAGCAGATTAAGATAATGACCAGATGTCAAAAGCATAATTATTTTTCACAATGACTTTAGCGATGTCCAGGGCACCAGATTGGTAATGAACTTACCAACAGCCAAATTAACTCCTCTCTCTAAGCTTTGCTTAACAGTGTAATAGTCCGGTATCTCATTAAGCTAATACAATCCTTCAAGGAATTTAATGTCCCTCTATCACAATTTTAACTACCCGGTAACAGCCAGGGAGGGCCCTCATGCTTAGTGAGATGCTTCCCCCTACAGGGAAGGGAGGAAAAGATACAGGAGTTTGGCAGCAATGGCTTTCTTGCGGGAGTTGTGTAGAAGATGTATTCATATTTACCTGGGCGACAGCAAATTTAAATGTCACCCCTACATTACTAAAAGGGGGATGACAAATAACCCTGAACCATAAATAATCCTCCCAGACAATAAAACCATCCATCCATCCAGAATTTTTTTGCGCACCAATTCAGCATATTACAATAATTAAAGATCATGAGATCATCCATCCTTCCAGAAATGTTTTTGAGCAACATATCAGCATATTAGAATACTTAAGGATCATCCATCCATCCATCCTTTCACCCACCCTTCCATCCATCCATCCAATTCCACCCAATCCAATCCACCCCATCCATCCATCCATCCATCCATCCATCCATCCATCCATCCATCCACCCTTCCACCCACCCACCCACCCATCCATCCATCCATCCACCCTTCCACCCACCCACCCACCCACCCACCCATCCATCCATCCACCCTTCCACCCACCCACCCATCCAATTCCAATCCATCCATCCATCCATCCATCCATCCAATCCAATCCAATCCATCCAATCCCATCCATCCATCCATCCATCCATCCAATTCCACCCCAACCAATCCTTCCACCCACCCATCCATCCATCCAAATCCATCCATCCATCCAAATCCATCCATCCATCCAAATCCATCCATCCATCCATCCATCCATCCAATTCCACCCCAACCAATCCACCCCCATCCATCCATCCATCTATCCATCCACCCTTCCACCCACCCATCCATCCAAATCCACCCCCATCCATCCATCCATCCATCAAAAATTACTTTATATTAACATTGTTCTGTATTTTTACAGACATGTTTTAGAATGTAGTGTTACTGTTCTTTGTACCGTCATGTTACGTAATTTATAACAGGTGTTTAAATTAAGTTATATCACTTGTCTGCTATAACATGGAATATTTATCACCTAAATTGAACCTTTTTTACTCATTTGCTACATTAAAAAATGACTCAGCGATGAGTCAACTGTGATTAAAATAAACAGTAAACAGTTTCCCAGACATGGCAGGGCGGCATAGATGTTTTCCTTCAAACAAGCTTCAATCGCATCCTTTCAATCACAAACGGCTCGATTTAACCAGTTGGTGGTTTCATAACAGCAGGGTTAGCCGATGTTTCATGCCCCTCAAGGTCATGGCCAGCAGAGTCTTGCTTTAAGTTTGTTTTTAACTGCCACTTTGGAGTCTCTCAGTGCCGGCAATTATAATGGCTGACATCCAAAAGGTTCATTTTATAATTTCATGGGAAGAGAGAGGTGCTATAAGTTCTTCTTTAAGTACCTGAAATAAATCAGATTTGCTGCTGTCCAAGTTTCAGCAGAGTAGATTATGGTTTACATTTGGATGTAGCATATCAATCACTGAGGAAAATCCAATATATTAATTTCGTTAAGCTGCCCGTGTGATGCCAAGCACCAGGTTCACACAAGGACACGTGGGATTGGCTGGAAACTCCTCGCAGTGAAACTGAATTTATTTGATTCTTACCACAGGCTAGAGGCAATGAGAAGTAATGACAAGTGTTTTTAAGGTTCCCAGCAAGAACACCAATACATTCTGACCGCTGTCAGGCATGGATGAACATCGCTTTTGATAAAGGACACCTTGGGGGCTCAGTAGGATCATAAGAATTTTTTGCACATCTATATGTGGTGCGGCACACAGAACAAGGGTTGAGAATACATAAACAACCCGGGAAATGGAAGTGTTACATATAAAGAATATACAAGGAAGGCTTTTGTAAAATCTTTTTTGAGTGCTCTACATTGGCAGGAAGGAAATGGTCTGCAAACCTGAATAAATGTAGAAATAAGTGGACAGGATAGGGTGATTACAAAGTCTTTTGCCATTATGTGGTGATTTAAAATGTCAAGCTTGTTTGCATAATATAGAATTCCCTAAATCCTCATAGAAAAGTAATAGATTTTTGTGGGACGGTGAAACAAGTTGGTGAGATGTACATCCATTAAGGATATGAGGATAAATTATGTTTCTCTAAATATTCATGTCATCAACTCATCATACATTTTTATTTAGAGCTTAAAAAGTGGTGCTATCTCCTTGAAACTATTTCACAAACTCTGGCTGGATTATTAATAAATTATCATTTGGCAGCTGTGAACACTGCTGAGAACAGTGTGACACCTATTATGTAAATTACAGTTGACCTCTCTATGATGAGTGGTCTAAATGAGTAATTTCTTAAATAAAGAGGCAAGCAGTCTGAGGCTCTGATGTTGTGCATTAGTAAGTAATATGCTTTGGGTAATTACTCATGTGTGCCTCGTCCTAGAAATATAACTCAATGGATAAATACAACTACAAACCAACAAAATGGAGCTGCATTAAACAGTATTATCGCACTTAAAATCTAGTCCTAGTTGTGCTAATTCTGGAATCAGTTGAGACTCATAAACTGTGGTTCCTATCATATGTGAACCCTTGACCATGGCAGTTAACCCTAGGTTGCCTTAAGAAGTGCCCATTTAATATCATATTACCCCATCACAGCAAAGCTCAGAATGTGTGTCGTTGCTAAATATTTTCCAGCATACCTCTTTTATTTTTATGACAGAATCTGGCTTTGGTAATAATTATATATTTTTATTACACATCTCTGAAATGGTTAACTCTAATTAGTCTCTAAAAAGTGTGTATATAATAAAATATAATATATACTGCGTATATACAATACAAATATTCTAAATATAATTTTATCTATAAAAATTATATACATACTTTTGACACTAACCTGTATAATTGTCCCTACATGACTGTGCTTCATATCACTGTGCAGTCTCTTCCTTCTCACATTAATAATTTCCTTCTCACAGTAATAATTTAAACTCAAGTCAATATTTAATGTCTGTTTATTTATGCATTTAGTAAGTAGCCTCATAATTATTGATAATGTACAGTCAGACAATTATGCTACAATAAACCCCACACAAACCCATGCGCATTTTCCCTCACATGTTTTATAGTACAAATAATTTTAGGAAATGTTCATACTCTTTGATTCTTAAATGCAGAATTAGACTTATAATTTTTGAACATGGTTGCTTTTGACAAAGCGTGTAAATATTAAGTTAGAATTCATTAGTAAAATTTGTGTGCTTTCAATGTATTACTTTGTAAACAAAGTAAGTTCATTACAAAGGGCTCAACTTGTGATTAAATATATGATCTAGTGTACTTAACCAGACAAATATAAGGGACAATAAAGCACACTTGAGCTAATCTTAATTTGCACAGTGTGCCTAGTTTTGCAGTGAACGTGATTTCACCAAGTACAACATGTTCCTGGATCAACATCTTTGTTGATCTTGGAACCACATTCCAATCAACCAATCAGATTTGAGGGACAAATTTAGAGTTTATGTCAAGTGTAAGCTTCCAACAAGGTTTAGGTGCTTCTACACTGTTATTCACAAATAATTGCAACATGTCCTCCAACCAATACGCCTATATAGGTTGTTTCTTACTTCCCTGAAATACGACCCATAGGAGTGTTACGCCCCTATCGGCAACAGGACACTTTCATTTTAATTTATGAAATACGACCCATAGGAGCGTTTACTAAAGTTGCGCCCCTATCGGCAACAGGACACTTTCATTTTAATTCATGAAATACGACCCATAGGAGCGTTTACTAAAGTTGCGCCCCTATTGACAACAGGACACTTTCATTTTAATTCATGAAATACGACCCATAGGAGCGTTTACTAAAGTTGCGCCCCTATCGGCAACAGGACACTTTCATTTTAATTTATGAAATACAACCCATAGGAGCGTTTACTAATGTTGCGCCCCTATCGGCAACAGGACACTTTCATTTTAATTCATGAAATACGACCCATAGGAGCGTTTACTAAAGTTGCGCCCCTATCGACAACAGGACACTTTCATTTTAATTCATGAAATACGACCCATAGGAGCGTTTACTAAAGTTGCGCCCCTATCGGCAACAGGACACTTTCATTTTAATTGATGAAATACGACCCATAGGAGCGTTTACTAAAGTTGTGCCCCTATCGACAACAGGACACTTTCATTTTAATTCATGAAATACGACCCATAGGAGCGTTTACTAAAGTTGCGCCCCTATCGGCAACAGGACACTTTCATTTTAATTCATGAAATACGACCCATATGAGCGTTTACTAAAGTTGCACCCTATCGGCAACAGGACACTTTCATTTTAATTTATGAAATACGACCCATAGGAGTGTTTACTAAAGTTGCGCCCCTATCGGCAACAGGACACTTTCATTTTAATTCATGAAATACGACCCATAGGAGCGGTTACTAAAGTTGCGCCCCTATCGGCAACAGGACACTTTCATTTTAATTTATGAAATACGACCCATAGGAGCGTTTACTAAAGTTGCGCCCCTATCGGCAACAGGACACTTTCATTTTAATTCATGAAATACGACCCATAGGAGCGTTTACTAAAGTTGCGCCCCTATTGGCAACAGGACACTTTCATTTTAATTCATGAAATACGACCCATAGGAGCGTTTACTAAAGTTGTGCCCCTATCGACAACAGGACACTTTCATTTTAATTCATGAAATACGACCCATAGGAGTGTTTACTAAAGTTGCGCCCCTATTGGCAACAGGACACTTTCATTTTAATTCATGAAATACGACCCATAGGAGCGGTTACTAAAGTTGCGCCCCTATCGGCAACAGGACACTTTCATTTTAATTTATGAAATACGACCCATAGGAGCGGTTACTAAAGTTGCGCCCCTATCGGCAACAGGACACTTTCATTTTAATTTATGAAATACGACCCATAGGAGCGTTTACTAAAGTTGCGCCCCTATCGGCAACAGGACACTTTCATTTTAATTCATGAAATACGACCCATAGGAGCGTTTACTAAAGTTGCGCCCCTATTGGCAACAGGACACTTTCATTTTAATTCATGAAATACGACCCATAGGAGCGTTTACTAAAGTTGTGCCCCTATCGACAACAGGACACTTTCATTTTAATTCATGAAATACGACCCATAGGAGTGTTTACTAAAGTTGCGCCCCTATCGGCAACAGGACACTTTCATTTTAATTCATGAAATACGACCCATAGGAGCGTTTACTAAAGTTGCGCCCCTATTGGCAACAGGACACTTTCATTTTAATTCATGAAATACGACCCATAGGAGCGTTTACTAAAGTTGTGCCCCTATCGACAACAGGACACTTTCATTTTAATTCATGAAATACGACCCATAGGAGTGTTTACTAAAGTTGCGCCCCTATTGGCAACAGGACACTTTCATTTTAATTCATGAAATACGACCTATAGGAGCGTTTACTAAAGTTGCGCCCCTATCGGCAACAGGACACTTTCATTTTAATTCATGAAATACGACCCATATGAGCGTTTACTAAAGTTGCACCCTATCGGCAACAGGACACTTTCATTTTAATTTATGAAATACGACCCATAGGAGCGTTTACTAAAGTTGCGCCCCTATCGGCAACAGGACACTTTCATTTTAATTCATGAAATACGACCCATAGGAGTGTTTACTAAAGTTGAGCCCCTATCGACAACAGGACACTTTCATTTTAATTCATGAAATACGACCCATAGGAGCGTTTACTAATGTTGCACCCCTATCGGCAACAGGACACTTTCATTTTAATTTATGAAATACGACCCATAGGAGTGTTTACTAAAGTTGCACCCCTATCGGCAACAGGACACTTTCATTTTATTTCATGAAATACGACCCATAGGAGCGTTTACTAATGTTGCACCCCTATCGGCAACAGGACACTTTCATTTTAATGCTTTGTTTCCTTTTATTTGCGTCATATTTTGGGTTTTGCGTAGCTTAATTGATGGTGGTAAAAAGTGCACACATTGCATTTAAATGAACACGCAGTTTGATTGGTAACGACAGTCATACGTCATTTCATGACGACAGACATAACACAGCACTGTATGTTGTACAAAATATGTTGATCCAGAAGCATGTCTTACTTGGCAAATCACAGTGACCCTAGTTTTGCTTTTGTCACTTCTCTGGCCCATTGTATACAGTTCTCTGTTGTGTGTGTCTAATCCATTTACTAGACCAGTGGGTCAGCATAGCCAACCCACACGAAAAAGTGCATTTGTCCTGCGTTAAGTTTGAAGATTTATTTCCATTTGTTTTCAATAAACCTTTTTATACGTACATACTATGCATACAGTATGCACTTGGAGGGACAGATATTTTAGGAAGGGTTGTATAAGTTTTAGTGCCTGGTCAAGTATGCCTTTGAAAGCATTTATTGCAACATCAAGCTCCAGATTGAGCAGAAAATAATGTTAGGGGAGGGTAATACTTTCATTTGATATAATAGCACTAGATTTTGTCTACTTTTTACTTGTTTTCTGCTGACAGATTTTCAGATATGATCACTTGGTGTTCTGCAAATTACTTGAGGCCACTCCGTGTCTGCGGAGGAGCTGCCAGCTGTCCACTTGACTTAGTCCCTCTCTGACCCGCTACACGCTAACCCATCTGCCACCAGGTTTATATGCATTTCCACATTTACTGCTAGCACCCACTCTCGTCCCTGTAGGGGAAAGTTAATAATGGAAAGCTATAAAGCAAGAACCAACGCCAGTTCAACGTCTATGAAAAATAAAACACCTTTATGCTTTTTTTCATTTATTTATTTCTTACATTGGGTGACATGCATTTTAAAATGCCTCAGAGTAACATATTTTGTACTGATTCTGGAAGTGCTTTTATGGGGAGATTTCAACATTCCTTACTGGTAGGAGAGATTTTTTATGATCATGGTTTATTGCCAACTTCAAATATTTACAAGGAGAGTTATTGCCCAACACTGACATTTGCAAGCAGGTTTACTAGCTATTAAGAGCAAATGTTACTTGTTTTCACTTTTAAGTGTTTATAACCTTTGCACTTGTGGGGTCACGTAAAAACATAATAGTGTAACATAAATTTGGAGACCAATATTTGAGACAAATATGGCTTTACACAGTTTTGTCTGAAGTATGTTTGAGGCACTACATATGTGTAATTTACTGATGGCATTCAATGATGGCAAATTACTGACACAAAAATACAATGATCAAATGGGTTACATAAACTCATTGAGATAAGCAAAATATTGGCATAATGAAATCAAAGATTAGCATTTGACATTAAAATATTTGGCTGAGGTTTTAAATGATGTTTAAATTGAAAATCGAAGATGAGTCACCACAGTCTTTCAAATGTCCCAGTTCACTCTGGAAAAAAAAAAAAAAAAATCAGAAATTATTACTTAAGGACACAATACTTTTTCCAATTTGTATAGTAATGTACAATATATTCACACTACCATTCAAAAATTTGGGGTCAGTAAGATATATATATATATATAATATATAATATAGATAGTATCTAATTTCCATAAAAATATTAACCACAACCGCACAACTTGAGACAACTTGCTTGAGTGCCAAATCAACATATTAGAATGATTCCTGAAGGATCATTGGACACTGAAGACTAGAGTAATGATGCTGAAAATCACCATGTAATAGTCACAGGGATAAATTACATTTTGTAATAGTAATAATATTTCACAATATTACTGTTGTTACTGTATTTTTGATCAGATAAGATACTTATTTCCTCAAGATACTTCTAACTTTTGAACAGTAGCTTCGGCACAAATGTAAATGTAGCTCGAACACTTATATAAGACAGAGTCAAAGTACAGCTGGTATTTTCACACATATTCTGACAACATACCTAAGATTGTCAGCTGTGTGCTGCACTCAGCACGGCCTACAGAGTTTTCTGCCACTGCTTTGTATTCTCCGTTGTCTTTGGCACCAACTCTCAAGATGAGCATGGAACAGACGCCACAGGTGTTTGAAATGTAGTAGTTGGTGTTAGTGTTGAGGCTGATGTTGTTGCGGTACCAGGTGACGTGGGGTGTGGGGTCACCTCTCACCGCACAGCTCATGTAGCACTCATATTTCTCCGGGGTAGCGTGCGTCTTCAGTGGAACCGTGAAGATTGGGGCGGAGTCAAAGTTGCAAGGTTTAGATGGGGCTAAGTTGAGGCTGAACTTTTCTGCGGGAGACAGGAAAGCATGCGAAATAGAACAAAGAATCTTAAGGAGTAGATGTAATATTCTTTATCGAGAGCGGACCAAAAGACGTAAAAGCACCAGCCAGCTCACCTTTCTTCCTTATAATGCCCCATGTTTGGGACTCAGATGGTTCTGAAAGGCCTATGTCATTTTTGGCATACACACGGAACTTATATTCCCTTCCTGGCATGATGTTAACTGCTGTGAAGTTGTTGTTGAACAAGCGGTCAGCGACTGTCTGCCAGGTACGTTTGATGGAGTCTCGTTTCATCACCGTATAGTGCAAGTGATTATCTCGTTTCTCATCAGGGGAAGCATCCCAAGAAACTGTCAATGTGCCAGACACATTTTCTTCCAGCTCCACTGGGCCAGGTGGCTTGGGATCATCTGCAAATATGCCAGGTATCCACACAACCCATAATATTCCTCAATATTATCTTAGAAATTTTGCCAAGAAGAATGTGTTCCTTGATAAACAATTTTTTGGGGGTCCTGGAACGACTAATAACAACCCCTGAAATAAGAGGGAAATTATTGATAAGTTGTTGAAGACCCTAAAATCTGATTGGCTGATGTTGTTCCAGGATGAACAAGTACAGTATGTTTATCCAGAGACACATTCTATGTGCGAAATCACAGTAAGCTAATTAGATTTTGCGTTTAATATTATCTCTTACCTGTCACTCTGATCTCAACACTTAACGTCTCCTGACCCACTATGTTCTTGACGATGATGGTGTAAATCCCAGAGTCGAAACGCTCAGCAGATGGTATCAGGAGCTGAGATGTCCCATCTGCATTGCTCACGGTTACACGTTTGGACACAGGCGTTCCATCTTTCAGCCAGATTATAGTTGGCATTGGGGATGCCTGCAAATGAGATTTAATATTTTGTTAATAAATTCAGTAAGTCATCTGAGGATAGGAAAATGGATAGGAAAATGTTTTTTTAGTAAATACCACTATTTTGTTACCTCAAAGTTTATGTTGACCCGAGCAGAATTTTCAGCTCTTACAACCATAAAACTCTTCATTTTGCGATTGGTGAAATTTGGCCTTACTGAAAAAGAGATTTGGAGAGTAGTAAATGTGCTGAAATAAATAATTTCAATCATGACAACTAGTTATATAGTTTTTAACTATGAACTCTGCAGGACTAGCTTACAGCAAACAAAGAACCAGACTATTTAAATGTTGAGCAAGCAATCTCATTGGCTGTAGGATCAGCAGAGGCCAATCAGCTTGTGCCATAAAATAATGATGTGATTGCTTGCAGATTGCATGAAAAATACCTTATCAACATGTTTTAAATATACAGTGTATATATATACACACTCACCTAAAGGATTATTAGGAACACCATACTAATACTGTGTTTGACCCCCTTTTGCCTTCAGAACTGCCTTAATGCTACGTGGCATTGATTCAACAAGGTGCTGAAAGCATTCTTTAGAAATGTTGGCCCATATTGATTGGATAGCATCTTGCAGTTGATGGAGATTTATGGGATGCACATCCAGGGCACAAAGCTCCCGTTCCACCACATCCCAAAGATGCTCTATTGGGTTGAGATCTGGTGACTGTGGGGGCCATTTTAGTACAGTGAACTCATTGTCATGTTCAAGAAACCAATTTGAAATGATTTGAGCTTTGTGACATGGTGCATTATCCTGCTGGAAGTAGCCATCAGAGGATGGGTACATGGTGGTCATAAAGGGATGGACATGGTCAGAAACAATGCTCAGGTAGGCCATGGCATTTAAACGATGCCCAATTGGTACTAAGGGGCTTAAAGTGTGCCAAGAAAACATCCCCCACACCATTACACCACCACCACCAGCCTGCACAGTGGTAACAAGGCATGATGGATCCATGTTCTCATTCTGTTTACGCCAAATTCTGACTCTACCATCTGAATGTCTCAACAGAAATCGAGACTCATCAGACCAGGCAACATTTTTCCAGTCTTCAACTGTCCAATTTTGGTGAGCTTGTGCAAATTGTAGCAAATTGTAGTTTGGACGCATACACATTTTATTACTATTATTACTGTTTTCCCCAATTTAGATTAATATTAAAGTTATGACCTATAAAAAGGTCCTATAAAACCTATAAAAAAACCTATAAAAATAACCTATAAAAATCTGGGCATCCCTTAACCAACTTTAAGTTCACGTGCATAATAGGCACTCAAAATCGTACATTTATAAATAATTAATTAAATAAATATACCATTTTAGAAAATGCAGGGACCATTTTTTACTTATTTTTAAGTGTTCTTTGAATCGCTTTGTAATTTGAATTTGAACAAGAACAAGAAAGGTCAATTCAGTGATGCGCATCCAAACTTTTGATTGTACACATTATACAAAAATATATTCATATTATACCAGGTGGAGGCATGGCAATGATGTAGTTGTCCAGATCTCGTGGTTCCCCGTCACCTCCTTCATTGGTTGCAACTACTCTGACCCAGTACATAGCCATAGACTTGAGGCCCAGAATTGAGTAAGATGTTGTAATGAGTGGGTTGGAATTGCAGCGACCCCACTCTGTGTTCTCAGCTGGCCTTAATTCCACAAAATAACCTTTAGCTTCATCCTGGACACCTTCCTCTTCTTTTGGTTTAGTCCAACTCAAAGACAAAGAGGTATAGGTGGAATCTGTGACTTTCAGGTCAATGACTTTACCAGGGGGTTCTGAAATCCCAAATTGAAGTACAAAAAGGTCAGGGTAGTTCAGTTGTAGAATTATTATTATTTTCCTTGTTTTTTTTTGTGGTTTTATTTCAGCAGATTCTGAACGCATTTCAGACTACAAAAATACGCATGACATGTTAATATGATAATTGTTTGAGGGTTGACTTACTTTTAGGATCTCGGGCTATCACAAATTCAGAGGGGGTGCTTGGTTCTCCAGCACCAGAGAAGTTGATGGCTGACACACGGAATTCATATTCCATTCCTTCAACAACATCTTTCACATCATACTGTTTGCCTTGGGGAGGACAGTGAGTGAAATAAGCCTAAGTAAAAGTCTAGCATGTTTTATAGAACTATATGGTAGTACAAAAATATATTAGAAAAAAAACAACAACCTTTGATTGGCTCTTCAGGGGGGTTCACTTGACCCCATAAGTTGCTGCCCCGTTTGCGTTTCTCCATATTGTAGCCAACAATGTTGGTTCCTCCGGTGTTGGTAGGAGGTGACCATGCCAAAGTGATGCAGTTCTTGAAGGCACTGACCACTTTGGGGGTAGATGGTGGTCCAGGATATGCTGTAACAAACGAGTCATTTTAATATAACAGTTCCTTTAGGGCTGCATGAATTGGGGGGGGGATTCTGATAAAAGTTGATTGCAATCTAAAATGTTTGCCAGGTTTGCTGTGTTGCTTGTGTTTACGGCACACAATTTGGCCAGAAATTGTGATGTATATATCAATATGTCTTTAAAATACAACAACAATAATAATGATAATAATAATATTACAAATACATACAAATGCTTAACAATAAGAACTACTGTATTTATAAGCACTTCTCATTACAAGTTTGGTAAGATGCATGTTGTAAGCCACCCAAACTTGACGGATCATAAGCTGATTGTGTGTAATTGAACACAGTGCTGTGCTTTACTCTGAAACTCACAGAACATTTCATTAAATCATCGCCTTTGCGATTTGATAGTCATAATCACAATTTTAGTTTTATTTTAATTAGTTTTGCATCCCTAAGTTTCTGTGATTAATCTGTGTTTATTTTACAATTTCAGTAAGATCTTAATGCTGTACTTAAAGGGATAGTTCACCCAAAAATGAAAATTCTGTCATCATTTACTCACCCTCAAGTTGTTCCAATCCTGTATACATTTCTTTGTTCTGCTGTACACAAAGGAAGATATTTGGAAGCAAGCAGATCTGGTTGGTTACAAACATTCTTCCAAATATCTTCCTTTGTGTATAGCAGAACAAATACATTTATACAGGTTAACTTGAGGGTGAGTAAATGATAACAGAATTTTCATTTTTGGGTGAACTACCCCTTTAAGATCCAAACACATGAAATCTCACCTTTGGTGCCAGCCTGAATGTCATTTGTCTCAAAAACATCACTGGTTCCCTCTGCAGTCAGGGCCCTGATGCGATAGCAGTACTTCCTTCCGTGGTCCACATCAGTGTCCTTGTAATGGGGCTCTGCGGGGATGTTTCCAATCTTCGTCCAGGAGTTGCGTCCAATTTGGTTACGCTCCAAATGGTAGTTCAGTATAGGAGAACCACCATCATCTTTTGGGGGCCTCCACTTGAAATCTATACAGGATGCTGAGGCGTCTAATACTTCAACAGGTCCCATTGGGTTGGTAGGGTTAGCTGAAGTGCAAGAAAGAAATACTGGGTTCTTGTTTGTCTTTTTTGTGTATTATGTATTATGGATTATGAATTTAATTATATTTGCAAATTCTAATGGGGAATTTTTTTTCCCCTTTACTGTATACCCAGCTAACAAAAATATATTCTAAAAACATTTTCTTAATGTTCCTATTAAGTTATGAAAACTTTAATTCGAAATGTTTTCTGAAAGTTCACAACCTTTTTTTTGGTTATGCGAAACATAAGAAAACATTACATTTTTACCATACATTATGGGAATGTTACTTTTGAGTGTTACTTTCTCCGAACATTCTGAAATAATTAGTAGCTTTTAAAGAATGTTAGATGAATGTCCAACTAAAACATATTCGAAAAGAAATGCTCCATGTGTGCTTTATTACATTATTAAAGGTCCCATTCTTCGTGTTTTTTTTTGAAGCTTTGATTGTGTTTACAGTGTGCAATATAACGTGTTCATGTATTAACAGTATTTTTAACACAATGTACTTATCTGTATACCGCTGAATTCACTGTCCTAAAAACGGCTGATGACTTCCTTTATTCTATGAAGTCCCTCCTTCAGAAATACGTAACGAGTTCTGATTGTGCCAGCGGTTCCCGTGTTGTGATTTGACCGCAGCTTAGCAAACTTGGCACGGTTCCTGTGTTGTGATTCGACAGCAGCTTAGCGCACGTGGAAAGGTCACGCCTCTTAACGGAAGATAAATGCGCTTAATGATCTCTACACCTGGGAAAGCCAAACAAAGGTGATTTGACTCCGGGATGAAAATAACAGCGTCTCGACGACATGGCGACAAACACACTCAAACGCAACAATTCCTTTTCTCCACGCGACACGTCGTCTTCTCCACGTGGGACAGCAACAAGACCACGCCCCCTTTTTTCGCGTATTCTTGTGGGCGGAGGTTAGTCTGTTCTACTGTTCTATCGACGTCATTTATGAAGGAAGTACCAGGATGTAGTCCAAGCCAGCCGTTCGCTCTAGGCTTTGAAAGGGAACTTCTGTTAAATAAAATATCTCGCTTGGCATTGAACTTTGAGCTTTATAATTTTACAGGTATTATTTATGCTCTAACAGCAACATTACACACTAACTAAAGTTTGAACAATGGGATCACGAAGAACGGGACCTTTAAAGATCAGACAACTTTGAACAAACTTTCTATTAACCTTACTGGAAGAATATTTTTGTTCATAAATTTGAGAAAGCCTTTCCAGAACACTAGCTCCATGAGAACTTTCCCTGTTAGCTACGAACACAGCATTCTTCTTAATTACATGATATTACATGGTTTTTCATTTACCAACCTAGAACGATGAGTCTTGAAAGAGCTTCAATGGTTCCAAACTCATTTTTGAGCTTCAGCTTTACTTCTCCACTGTCTTTGCGTTGACACTTCACAAGTAGAAGGCGACTGTGACTGGCCGATTTCTCAATCCGGATGTGATTATCTTCAAGCAGCTCCTCACCCTCATTGTACCACTGCACTTTCATTGGCTCGCGACCCACAAAGTCCAGTTTGAAAGTTGCATTTTGGCCAACCTTGATTATCACTGGCTCTGAGAATTTAGCTAGGTCATCAGGATTCATCCTTGGGGGATCTGAAACACAATATACAATAGATTTTCATTGTAAAGCTACTAAATTGTTTATCAGAAAATGCACCTCCATATTTTACATTATCAGCTGAGGAATAATAACAAATGTTATTACCTTCCACGACCAATATGGCCTCAGTTTTACGTCCGTCTGCCTCAAATCGGTACTTTCCATTGTCCTCCTCTGTGCAGTTTGATAGAATTATTTTATGGACTGCTCCATCTTTGACAATCTTCAAATCATCTGTGGCCGTTATCTATAGAGATATTTCAACAGAATGTTTGCTTACTGGATAAAATCACTGCTCTAGATCATGTCTAAATGAATAATATTGATTTGTGTATTGGTAATGTAGATAACTATTACACTGGAACATTGAGCATTATAAACTTACTTATAATGTTATAAACTTTCCTTATTGAGGAAAAGCTTACCTCTTTTCCATCTTTATACCAAATGCCATCACACTTCTCACTACTGAGCTTGCACTCCATTTCAGCTGACTGACCAATGATGGCATGAACATCTGACAGCCCACTGATGAAGTGAACTCCCGGGTCTGAACAACAGGTGCATTGACAACAGATTGACAAATCGTTCTACTTATATCATAAGAAAAATAATTGTGCATTGACCAGTCTACAGAACATAGAACAGGTTGCTGCATGTGCATTTTTCTCTGCTGTGCACAGAACACTGTCCTAAAATACCCTGAAAGTGTTTCCAGCATTGCTATTCATTTGTGGTTTTAAAAACTGATTCTCAAGTTAATGACTCTTTTGAGATAATGGCTCTTTTTAGTGAATTGTTAGGTATTTGCTAAAACGTAACATTAAAGAGTTACTCCCATTAGCGTAACCGAATAGGGGCTCGTCCGGTATCTGAACCTGGGACCTCTCGCAAATGAAGCAAGCGTGTTCATTTCTTGTTTTTTAATTGGTAATTCTAACTCTTTTAATGTCAGTGCTACCACGGGATCAGATTCTTGTGCAGGGGGAAAAACAGACTCCCCTCTTGACGAGTCGTTTCACTGTATGGCCCCTCACCTACTTCCTACTCACACACGGATGGAGGTTCCTCTGGCAAAATATCAAGATCAATTTAATGGCCAAAGTTTTAATCACTGACTTTGTTGCGGAGGACGAAACAGGTATTTAATTGTTTTTTTTTGTTTTTTTTTCTCGAAACAGTCTTAGAATTAAGGAAAGCCTCAGTGTAGAGTTCCACAATCCTCTCTTTTCACACTTAATTTCCCTTTTACACAACAGAATAAAAAACAAAACATAAAGCCCAACCAGTGAAGTCTCCCAGCAAGCAATTTTGCATTTAAAAGACGTCTAATAGCCATCCAAACACAGCCCTGACTTCCAGGCTAAAACAAGGCAAAATTTGGGCTGTCAGTGATTATTTAATAAACGTCTAACCATAGCCCAAGAATAGACTAGTCATCAATTTCAAAGAAATTAAATCAAACAATCACTGTTGACTTTGCTTACATGATGGAATATCATACATGTAGCACGTTATTTTGGCAAAAACGACATGTAACCAAATTCAAGGTTATTTTGTCTAGAAGTGGGTTACTCATAGCCTAACTATATCGGGTCTATACAGATAATCAAGATGGTGAAATGACGGCTATTGCTTGCTGGGATGATTCTTGAGTGAATGACTATTATGAGCCCTTTCTATTTAGTGGATTAAAAACATATAGCATGGATAGAAGCCTCGAATCCCGAGCTAATGATGAGACATTTGAGCTGGTTCTTTGTCATAAACATACAGTGCAACCAGTATATCTGATTCTGGAGTGAAAAGCTCTTTTGAGCCCTTCTTACTTAGTGAATTAAAAACATACACTGTGGCTATGTCCGAAAGCACATACTCTCTTGGTACATATTTTGAATAAGTAAAAGGAAAAGTATGGTATCTTGGTTGCAGCTTGTGACTAGAAAAGCCTGAATCCTGAGCTAATGATTAATTTGAGCTGATTCTTTTTTTGTGAATCAAAAATATATAGCCCAGTGATATCCAATTCAAGAGCTAATGAGCCAGTTCCATTTAGTGAAAAATATACTTAGATCACAAAAGAATGGTAAATCAGTCTCTTACCGATAATGGTGTCTTGGATTAAGGGCCCAGTCCTCACTCTCTTCTTGGGCTCTGGTTCTGGTTGTTCCTCCACCTCCACCTCCGGCTCCGGCTCAGGTTCTGGCTCTGGCTCTTTTACTACACCTTCAGAGTCTGGCTTGGGTTCTGGTTTAGGTTTGGGTTTAGGTTTAGCCTTTGGTTTTGGTGCTTCCGGCACAGCGGTTTTCTCCTCTGCTGGTTTCTGTTCCTCCTTTTCCTTCTCAGCCTGAATCTGTTTCAGTTGCTCCATCCTTTCCTCACGCTCCTTCTGCAGCTTCTCCTGTTGCTCCGCCGCAATCTTGATCAGGTCTGCGCCTCCACCTCCTGCTTGAGTGGTTTTGCGTGCTGCCTTCTTGCCCCTCTGGTTCGGATCTGGGTCAGCTGTTCCAAGGGCAGACCAACATAGGAATGAGGTGTTAATATTCTGGTCATTGAGTGGAAAACTTGCTGGATGTCTATATGACACTACACACGTACATCCAGCTCTCAATGATATAATGGACATAGTCGTACATATGTCATACATAATCGTTTAAGCAATGCAAGCAATCAGTTTCCTTTTGAGCTCATTATTCGTTTAGATTTGAAACATTGGTTACACTTTATTTTACAGTATGTGTACTTACAGTGTATTTACCTGGTAATATAAGGTAAATACTAGGGTTGGGTTCAGGGTTAGTACCTAGTTAAAACCCAGTTATTGTAATTGCTATAATAAATTGCTATGGTAAAATAAAGTGCTACCCATTTTATTGAAATGATAAATTTTGCTATTTCAAAATGAGTTATTTATTAGTGCTTGTCAGGTTGGTCCAATCAATGAATCAACTATTGTGCAACTTAATCGTTCATTCATTAGAATCGTTTGGCTAGAATGTGAACAAAAGAGTTTAATTTTGAATTTGTAAATCAAATTAATAAAGTTTATTTTAACTGGGAGATAAATAGCTCACACTTTTACATGTTTATCAGTTAATCTGATTAATGTAATATGGGTGATTATCTGAATTTGATCTTACGGTCCACTATCAGCCAGGCGTTACAGGACTTCATCCCAACCACAGCTGCATAGATGCCTTTGTCCACTTGCATACAGTCCTTCACCACCAGTCTATGGATTAGCATGTCCTCAGAGACAGAGATGTCATACTTTTCACCATGTTCGAGGGGAACGTTCTTGCCTAACCAAGAGATCTTAGGGACCGGAGCTGACAAGACACATTCGAACATGGCATCCTCTCTTTCTATAGCCTTCACTTCCTGAATCTTTACCAAGAAGTCTGCCGCTGGAACTGCAAAGGTAAAGACATACAAAAAAGCATGCTTTAACCTAAAACTGTACTTTATGTGGTAACATATAAATGAACTAGTTTGATAAACCTGAATAGCAGTAATAAAATAGCCAATAGTTTTCATACAAGATATAATTGGTTCAAAAATAAAATCCTGTAATTGCTTATTCACCCTCATGTTGTTCTATATTGTTGCATTTTCTCCCTTCTGTGAAACACAAGATGTTTGAGCTGAATGGCCAAGCTCCTTTTCCATTCAGTGAAATTGTATGATTTATTATAAACTGTCAACCCCCAGCCACAAATACAAAAATGTAAATTGTTCATGGTTTGAATTTGAAAGTGCAGATGAGATTTGAAAGCTACTGTGGTGATTTCAGTGTATAATGATTTAAATTTCAGGTTGTTCAACATACAAATCATGTCTTTTGTCAACTATCCATTTTCATAAACATTCGCCTCAATGTTGTGTTTCACAGACAAAATAAATTCCTTAACATTATGGAAAGATATGAGGGTGAATAAATGCTTTTTTATGTTAAACACTACATATATCTTTCTAAATGCTTAAAGCTCACTTTTAAAGTCAGTGGAGAAGACATTGACCCCCTCAATATCGACTTGATACAATCCAGCATCTTCTGGATTCAAACCATTTACACTAAAGATGAATTTTCTGCCGACTTGACGCAAAGAATGCTTCTCATCTGTTTCATTGGTAAATGGAACCATAACACCATCCTGTGACAAACAAAGTGAAATGTTTTATTTTTATTTTACTGTAAAATGAAGTTATTGAAAATGTGTGTGTTGTTTAACCTTGAAGAGAAAGATTCTGGCAGTGGGATCTTTGAGATCCATCTCAAATTCAAATTCGGCACATCCAGGCGTCTTGATTTCAATATGTCTCAGGTTGGCCAGGTGTTCAATGTACTGTTGGAGGAAAAGCAAGTTAAAAACATACATTCGAACCTTTCAAAAGATGCCTCGGAGGCTAGATTTACATGCACATTTAGCGCATGCACTTCTTGGGCATAAATAGTAATAGAGACCATTGAGGTATTTTACATGTCACGTGATGGATAAGCCTTAGCAAGACTTTTTTTAATGAGGTGTATCGGTGTACTTCAGTGATACATAATGATTTTTCACGGTCCATTTGTAATGCACCTGTGACTGCTGCTCCTCTATTTCCCTCTTCTTCTCATTCAGTTTCTTCAACATCCCGCGGAAGTCAGTGACCCCATATTCAATGCAGATACGCTCATAGTCTTTCTTATCAGCGCTCAATAACAGTTCCCAAAACTTCTCGTCAACTTCTCCATCTTTCCTCTCTTCCTTTTTCTCGTTTCTACAAACACAAAACACCATGAACGCGCCTTCCCGGGACATCCAGGGTCAGGCTGGACACATGCAGCTGCTTTGCATTTCAACATACAGATAAACAGACCATTCAAAATGCAAAAGTTGTGCTATCAGCAAGAACTTACCGAGTCTTCAGGGTCTTTTTTAAATCGACTACTACTTTTTCTCGTTGTTCTGAAAATAAATAGAGTTGCACTATTCATTTGTATTCTCTAGGAGAGGTTGTATTTAAAATATATATGTATATATTTATATATTTTGCTTCAATGATTCACTCAAGACTTGAATGCAAACAGACCTATACGTGCCTCCTGCATTGCTTTGCTCTTCTTGAACCCAACTGAAAAGAAAAATGTGTTTTTCTCAGAACAGCTGTGGCAGATTCATTGTAGGTACAATTGGAAGAGGTTTTACTACTGACCTTCAATCACGTTGAGTGTAACTGTGACTATAGCACGTCCATACTCATTATTTGCAAAACATTTGTACGTGTCTGCTTGGTCAACTCCAACATTGGGCATCTATTAGACACAATTTGGTTTTTATTAATAATACTGGTTTTAATTAATAATAACACAAAAGCAAATGTAAGTAAAAGCTGTTCCTAAGTTAGAATTACATGGCTTTAGGTTTGGCTATTGTGGCCCTTTTCTTTTTCAGCATGGCAATGCATGAGCCCCATTGGACGCTATTGGGGGTGTAGAATCCATTTTTAAATTAAAAGTGTTTGTTAACTTTTTTGGCCATCTAGTGTAGATTTATGAAGATGTTTTTTTTATGCAAATTAACTCTTTCCCTGCCAAAATTACATTTTCCGTAATTTGTGAGAAAATGCTTCCCAGCTAAACACAGAATTTTTCCGGGTTTCCGTTTTTTCACTGTTATACGTTGGTGGCGCTATGACACGTTCTGAAAGAATACTGAATCTCCTGGTCAAAGCACATACGAAGTTGCAGAGACAAGCAATATCATATGTAATCAAATGCATAATATGATTTTCTCAGCTCAAAATGAAGCTTTTTTAATGAAACTTACCATATTCAAGTGTGAATAAAAAAAAAGAATACATGAAGCTAGAATAAAACAAATATGACCAAATATGACCTATAAAAATTCTGTGTTTACCTGGGAAGCGTTTTCTCACAAATTACGGAAAGTTTAATTTTGGCAGGGAAAGAGTTAATTTGCATAAAAAAACATCTTCATAAATCTACACTAGATGGCCAGAAAAGTATATATATATTTATACAACAAAATATTCTGGGAGCCATGAGATATTTGTGAAAATGATCAAAAACACTGGCAGTGTCTGTCAACTTTTTTTTAAAAAGCTGGCGGGGAAAGAGTTAATGCTGTTGTAGAAATTACAGACAAAACGGCACCTGTAATTGATGTTCTCCTAAGACTGGATCATACGAAACAATATATCTTGTCGGATCAGAAGTATCTCCATTGTTTCGAGCCCATGTCACGGTTGGTGTTGGATCTCCAGTGATGATGGCTTTGAAAAATGCAAACTTCCCTGTGAGAGGGTTTAACAAAGTCAGTTGAGTACTTCTGAAAAATAATCATTATGCTTTTTTTTTAACATTAAAGATGCTTTGAGCTGCTGTACCTTCCTGAATAGTTAAGGCGATGGGTTTGCGGGAGAAATCAGGATGAGATTTTCCTGCCGGGATTTCCTCCACAAACTGTGTGATCATTACTCCTGGGACTTTAGATCGCTTCTTAATGGCCACTGAGAAATCAAAAGAGAATATAAAGTTAAAAGCTGTGAAACTTTATACATTAAATCAATGGATTTTTTTTTTTAAACTGAAAGTATCTACCTTGCCCAGGAGCAGTGGGTTCCTCTTCCTTACTTTTTACAAATTTCATCTTGGCATGTGGTATTCAGAGAACTCAGTCCTGTGGGATGAGTAACATTAGTGATCAAAAATTCATTAGATCCATAAACTTTGAACTATTAAAATAATAGTTGATCCAAAATCACACACAAAAAAAAGAATAGTCTTCCATTTTTACTCCTTATAGTCTTTCAAACCTGCTTGACTTTCTTTATTCTGCAAGGGAAATACATGGGGTATTTTGAAAGGTCTTTACAAAAGGAATCTTTTACTCTATTTCATACTCTGTTAACTCGAGAACTGCTGTGACCAGACCATTAAGTCAATGGTTTGAACACAAGAATTGGATCAGAGAGCAAATTGTTCTTTTGAGCTGGTTCTTTTCAACGAACCAATTGATTCGGTTCACAAATCGGTCAAAATGATTTGTTCACAGATGGACAAAATTTGTGGAGTAATAGAACCAATGAACCTCACTGAATCAATGGTTCTCAAGTTCAGCTCATTGGAGTTGAAAACTATGAGTGAGTAATAAATTCAGCTTTGGTCTCTTCAGATGTGACCACTATGAATTGTAGAAAATTGGTAAAAATTCATATTTTATTAATTGTATGGATACATCAAGCTTTCCATTGATGTATGGTTTGTTAGGATATGACAACTATTTGAAAATCTGGAATCTGAGAGTGCAAAAATCTAAATATCGAGAAAATCGCCTTTAAAGTTGTCCACATGAAGTCCTTAGTAATGCATATTACTACTAATAATACATTGTTGATATATTTACAGTAGGAAATTTACAAAATATCTTCATAGAACATGATCTTTACTTAATAGCTTAATGATTTTTGGCAAAATGGATCCACAAATATACCTGTGCGATTTAGGATTGCATGGTTTTGTGGTCCAGGGTCACATTTATTATAGTAATGACACTATCTGGGTAATAACTAGTACTAACCCTGAACCCCTAAACCTAGCCTTAACGCATGTTGTTACCTTGCACTACTCAGTACTTTTGTGGGTAAGACCGATATTTTTTTGTGAAATGCATTTTGTGAATTTCTGTGTTCCACAGAAATAAAATGATATGGGTTTGAAACGTCAAATAATGTAAAGATTTTTTTTCCCGATTTATTTAATTATTTATTTTTGGTATTTCAAATGTCATTAGGTAACTATGCAGGAAGTAATGCAGAACCGAATAGCACTACATTAACACTTCAGCTACTACTATTAACTAATATAGAAACAAATCAGTAAGTAATATCAAATTTAGGAGATAGTTCCTTATTAGGTAATTAATAATTACTTAATGAGATTAGCCTCATTAATAACTATTAACTAACTGATAAATTATAGAGAACATTATTGTGTGTCTGAAACGTAATCAATCTTCTTTTTTACTCTGAATAAAGTCATACAATGCATTACTAATTACTCAAGTGTCACTCTGCAGGAACTACTAGTGAATTGGACCATCATTTTAAAGTGAAAAGCATCTTTTCACTTTAAAATAATGGTGCAGGTCACTGGTAGTTTCTGCATAGTGACTAGGTAACACTTGAGTAATTAGTAATGCATTTTATGGTCAAGCAAAGAAAGGAGCCCGATCTCCCGAAAATGCGTATAAATAATATGAGTGCGCAATGTCGTGGAATGCAGTGGTTCTCAACTCCAGTCCTGGGGACCCACTGCTCTGCACATTTTGTATGTCTACCTTATTTAAGGCACCTGATTCTGATCATCAGCTCGTTAGGAGAGAGCTCCATGAACTGAACTGAGTGTGTCAGATAAGAGAGACACAAAATCTGCAGAGCAGTGGGTCCCCAGGACTGGATTTGAGAACCACTGGTGGAATGTATACACCAAAATGAGTTTTGGCTTGCATATGGTACTCAGTTTTTGCCGTGCATATGATATGCACTTGACGGCATATTATACGCACAAACTCCCCATCCCCATCCTACCCAAGAGCGTGTCATATACACGCCATAAAGTGTGTATCATATGCACAGGAAAAACTGCGTACACTGTAAAAAAATAATCGTAAAAAGAAGGTAAATGACTGGCAGCTGCGGCTGCCAAACAAAAACCATAAAATTAAAGTAAAATATCTTAATTCAAATAAAGTGCAAAAACAATAATTTTACAGAAATTTACATTAAAAGTTTTATTTTACAGATTTTTTACTTGTTTAAATTAAGAAATTTTACTTTAATTTTACGGTTTTTGTTTGGCAGCCGTAGCTGCCAGTCATTTACCATTTTTTTACGATTTTATTTTTACAGTGAAACTAATAAGATTTACTTTAAAATGACAAAGAATAATGTTAAATTGTTAGTATGGACATAAACCTTTAATATAATGAGCTAAATATTTTATTACAGATTAGTTCTGTAATTTTACATACATTTGTATGTAATTTAAGAAAACAGAAAAATACTGTATAATACAGTAATTTCCCTGTATAAAAAATGTGAATGACTGCGATTTGTCATTAATGATAAAATAATGGTCAAGTTGTTAATTTACAGATATATTTTTTTTAATTTTACATGAATTTGTATGTAATTTATGAAAACAGAAAAATACTGTATAAATAATACAGTAATTTCCCTGTATAAAAATGAGAATTACTGTAATTTGTCATTAATGATATAATCCTTAAAATAACAGTCAAGTTGTTTATTTACAGATATTGTTTGTAATTTTACATAGTTTTAAACATAATTCAAAATTACAGGAAAAAACTGTAAACAATTTAGAGTAATTTTACGTAAAATTAGGATTTTTTTTTACAGTGTACCATATGCATGCCAAAACTTATTTTGCTGTATACATTCCACGATATTGTACACTCGTACTATTGATATGTGATCGTGTTGAAAAAAGATAACTGCTCACATCTCAGACACGTTAATGTTGTGATCTTTAATTTGTCATAGTTACCTATTAGTTCTTAGGGATGCCAATCTCCTACAGTAATTATCCATTACCTAATAAGGAACTATCTTAGTCCTAAATTCGATATTACTTACTGGCTAGTTAAGCTTGTTTCTATATTAGTTAATAGTAGTAGTTGAAGTGTTAATCTGGTGCTACAAAACCCAGTTGAAGTGAGTTCACCTCATAATAGGTGTGTTTTATGAAGTTGATGCAGTTTAATCTTTCACGTTTTGGGATTTGTTGTGGAATAAGAGCAAAGTTCCTAAATTAGTTGAATTTGAAAAAAGTGCTAGACGTGGTTCTGGTGAGAAATCATAATGAATATTTGACTGCATGCGATCATGTCTGTTCCCTGATGCAGGAAGCATGGAGCTTAGCGGCAGGGTTAAGCTAAGAGCTTCTGTCAGCTTTTCTCTACAGCAACATGAACACTCCAGCTGTCTAGAATGTAATTCATGGGCCAGTCACAGGGAAAAAAAGATGGCAACAGTGTCACTTACACACCGATCCGCAACCTCAGGATTTAAGCAATATGTCTACTACAGGAATGTAATGCTGACACATTTTGAGTAAACCTCACATCTCCTGAAGTCTCTATTAGATGGGATGAGAGTGAGACAATAATTGTGTCTGGAGGTGGTGGCTGTAAATTAGTGAGAGATATGTGGCACTTATGTTTTCCTTGGATTACACCTTGGATTTTTATCGACACTAGAGCTTCTTTTTGCCAGAAAGTCTTGTTAGTTTTGTTTCTGGTGAACTGAAGAGTGGTTGTGACCCTACAGAACTTGTGGCCATGTATATTGTATGAAAACCTAAACTGTTGAAAGTAGATTCAGAGATTTCCAAAGTTGATGTATTTAAATTAATCAAATGCAGTACTGGAATTGATTCAGAATGATATGTGTTTTTGAGAAGAGCATGATAAAGATGGATCGAAATTGCTGCTTTCTGTAGAGTAGTGATTTAAAGTGACAGTAAACTGAGGACTTCACTTCTCAATTAACACTATACGCGCCCGCTGTGTGTGTCAAGTAGCCCTGCATGTTTTTGTCTGTTATAGGTCACATAGCTCATAAAACTATCCATCAAAATACCTGTGACGCACATTCTCTTCTTAAATGCAGAGTGCTAACATTTTTCAAGAGCTCTATTTCTCCTCAATCTCCTGGGATTGTAATACTATTCCCAGATGTGTTTCATAACTGCTAGATTGAAAGGAAAGGTTTCATAAACAATATGATATAGTTGTGTATATGAATAAAAAAAAGAATCAAAGAATTTGGTATCGGTAAGATTTTTTTTGTGATCAAATTTTTTTTTTTTTTTTTTTTTTTTTATTCTTTTAGAGAAACAATACATACAGGTATATACAAGCCACAAAATTAGAGTATATATATATATATATATATATATATATATATATATATATATATATATATATATATATATATAATAATGATAAATAAAATAAAAAATTAAAATAGAAAAATTTTAATAAATAAAACAAATAAAACCCCAGGTATAACCCACCCACACCCTGGATCCAGATCTCCCAATCTCAGTTACAAATTAAATCTGAAGCCCACGAAGAGTGGTTAACAGTGAATGCCAAGCCTCTATGGCTGACTCTTTTGCACCGTGGACTCTAGCTGTCGACAGCTCCAAGTAAACAATATCCATATATGTTAAAACCCAGGCACGAAAAGAGAGTGAATGTGGAGGTTTCCAACGTGTGGCAATTAGTTTTTTTGCAGCCGTAAGTCCAGCGAGCAATGCTCTTCTCTTATCCAATGTCAAACCCAACCTTGAAAGATCATTCAAAATGAGTGTAGCATACAGGGCAATCTAATCTTAAACAACCTAGAGAGGTTAGAGGCAATCATCTTCCAAAAATTGGCCACTGGGGTACATTCCCAAAACATGTGGAAGTAACTGCCAATCACTTTGAAAGAACATAAAGTACATGTAGGATCGTCGATAATCGGTAAGATTTTTAAAATGTTTTTGAAAGAAGTCTTTTCTGCTCACCAAGGCTGCATTTATTTGATCAGAAATACTGTGAAATATTATTATAATATAAAATAGTCATTTTTTTGTTTGAATATATATTTAAAGTATAATTTATTCCTGTGACGCCAAGCTGAATTTTCAGCATCATTACTCCAGTCTTCAGTGTCACATGATCCCTCAAAAATCATGCTGATTTGCTGCTCAAGAAACATGTTTATTATCATCAGTATTGAAAACTATTGTGTACAATTTCTTTTTAGGAAACATTGTAAAAAAAAAAAAAAATCCGGTCTTCAATTTTTTAGTTGGCCAAATTGAATTTCTGTGAAAAAAATTGCATCAATTCACAGAAATTCAATTTGGCCAACTGAAAAAGTCTGATGTGATCGGTCACTAGAAAATCTTAAATTGGAGACCTGATTTTTTTTTTTTTACAGTGTATTTTGTTGAATAGAAAGTTCAAAAGAACAGCATTTATCTAAAATAGACATGCAGCTTTTGTAACATCATTCACTATATCGGTCAAAAGTTTAGGGTCAGTGAGAATTTTTTGTTGTTGAAAAAAAGCTTTTTTTCAGCAAGGATCCATTAAATTGTTGTACAATTGTTGATATTAATAAGAATATTTCTTGAGCAGCAAATCAGCATATTAGACGGATTTCTGAAGGATGCTGAAAATTCAGCTTTGCCAACACAGAAATAAATTACATTTTAAAATGTATTAAAATAGAAAACAGTTATACAAAATTTTGTATAATATTTTACAATGTTACAGTTTTTACTGTATTTTGGATCAAATAAATGCAGCCTTGGTGAGCAGATGAGACTCAAAAACATTTAAAAAATCTTACTGATCCCAAACTTGTGAACAGCAGTGTATATATATATATGTATATACATACTAATATATATACACACACGCACACATGAACGAACAAACACGTATATACTGTACATAGAGGCATAGACTCCGACTGCTCGCATTATAATCAAACTACTATAAATTTGGAGTTGATTTATAGTGTAAGCAGTACATCAAGATAAGTTTATCTGCAGACAGCTTCTTATCAGGGATAACCATATTTGTAGGAGATGAAAAATAGCCATGCCTAGCAACTGAGACATGATTGATTTATAAATATGCCCAAGGGAGGCCTAGAAAGGGTCTCGAGTCCTAAGACGTCAACCCCCAACTAATGGAGGCAAGGCTCCTCTTACTGCTCTGACAATTTTTATGTCAGATTTTATGACTTATTGAATTATCTTTTCCACTTCTCTGCTTACCCTGCTCTTAGGATTGCCTGTGGTATTTTAAAGGCCAGTGTGCCAGTGCATAAACAACATATTGAGACAGGTTATCAATTATTGGTCTTATCATCATTACTCATTTACGTAAGGATAAATGTACATTTGTTATTGTCTATGACATAGGCATACTTTTTTTTTTATTACATACAGTATGCAATTATGAATTCGTTAAAATAGTCTATATTGTGACCACATATTGTTACTTGTTTTCTCCATCAATTCTGACCTATTTTCAGCATGATATTTTTCCTAACCCATTAAAATGAATTTAGTATAATCGACCAGCATTCTCAGAGTCGGTGGTTGAAGCGTGATTTGGGACCAATACAAATAAAATAATGGCGTAAAATAAAGATTGTTTACATTTACAGATCAATGTAAGAGCTGCATGTCATACACGATGCTCCAAACTAAGAAAATTGAAGGTGTAGCTTCATGTCATTGTAAAATAATAATAAGAAACCACTTTGAAGGGAATAGAGACCATCATGAAAGAATGCCTCTGTTCATTTTTAGTGGGAATTTAACATTTATCTAGCATCTCTACTTGTGTTTAGAAATAAAAATCACACACAAAAAAAATATTGTTAACACTTTACTTAAAGCCTATATGTGTAATGCTTTATAATGGTATTGAAATGTATGTTATAATACATTATAAATAATTGTAAAAAGTTCAAATGTATTATATTTGCAGATTCCTTGTTAAATCTGAAATTGGTCGTTTGTCATGTGTTTTAATGCATTATACTTTCTAAAGGTGTGTTCAGTGAATAGATGGTTACAATTATTCATGAGACCATTCGATGCATTATAAGGTGCATTACACGGCATAATTAATGCTTTAAAATACTTTTATAATGCATTATATGTAAAGGCTTACCAAAATATTTTACCCATTGGCTATAACAATCAATACATGCTTTTTTTTCTTGCAAAAATGATCATACAGTAGGTGCCACAAAATTTTGCATCTAAATTTAATGAAGATGCTTTCCGAAAAACAAATCAATACATAGTTATGGTCAGAGCAGGCTGTAATCCAATGATATGCAGTAATCCAGGGCCATCATTAACACTTCAGGCAACCCCAACCTGTGCTGATTGGCCAGGTGCATTACTCTTTGTGCATATCCCTGCTATAATGTAGCATAATAGTATAAATACTAAAAATTGCATTGGCTACTTACTTTGTGACTTGTGCCCCGTGCTCTTTGTTCAGCTTTGAGTGTTGACTTCACCTTTACTACCCAGCTTGAGATGGTACTCAAGGTGTCCTGTTGCTCCTTAGGGGTGTTGGCTGAGGGATAGGCTTACCCTTGAGCACTGATCAAAGACGGGAGTGTGATCAGAATCTGTGACTCCTCCCTTAGATATGGGATCAGGCTGGAGAATGAAGCTTAGAGGGTCTTATAAACTATCCACTGAAAAAGAAACTCCAGGAGCAAACACGCAGTGCAGCAGTGACAGCGGTGGAAGCAGCTTCCTCATGATGTGAGAAAGGTAAGCTTGTGCTTCTCAGAATAATGTGCAGGAGCCTCGAATCTACTGCTATCAATGACTTAATCCAAAAGAATTGTGATTCATTTGGCGTTATAATTGTTAAAAATGCTCATATGAGTCGTATGAGAGTTCTCGCTTTTAGATGAAAAAGCCATTGTTTTGGAGAGAAGTCATTCTTAATGATTTAAGGGTTCCGTTAACTTTTAATTGGCCAAGACTGAAAATCCTGTGCTTGCTGGATACGAGTTTAAAGTTACAATGGTATGGCCAAGCCAGGGCGTTATGGCCCAAATATGGATCAGAAGAGACAGTGAGGTTATAACTCATCATGATATAGTGACCTTAAGTCTTGACATATGCACATGGGCACATACTACGCCACAGGAGCACCGTACTGATGTTACATTTGCTGTACACTGTCAGGCCATTTAAAAAATGTAGTGGCAGTAAAATACTCCAAATATAACGAGGACAGCATGTTCAGGCTTTTAAGTATTCACTTTTAAGTGAGACTTTATGGTGTCATCGGTATGCATTCATATAGCACTTCTGTATAATATTTCTCTCTTTTTGTCTCTTTCTGAATAGATGTGTTCATTTCATGGATTAATAATAATGTGCTTTGTGAATTCATATGAAAGAGTAATGGATTTATAATGATAAGTCACTACTCGGGTACAATAACAGTCCGGACACAAGTGCACTGTTCAAAGAACCGGGATATTTTATTTATTTTTATAAAACCATTTTTGTTGTTAAAGCCTATCTGAAGAAGCAAAAGCTTCTTTTACACTTTAGCATTTCCATACGAGCAAAAAAGAAAATAATGCGAGCAATCGACACTTTACACCTTTTTCTTTTTTACTGTAATACAGTATAATTGAATTTGTGAAAGTGTGAAAGAGCGGGGTACATACACAAAAGAAAAGAATAAATACAGTAATACATTAAATAGCATACAAGAACAATAAAACCCGCCTAAACCTGAGCTAAGCTGAGCTAAGTCATTGTCAAACAGAATTAGGTAAACCGTATTAAGCATCAGCCACCCAAGAAGCAAAACACAGAGTTTTTTCTTTATCTTTTGTGCTATTAAACAACACAGTAAGACTATATGTAGTTTTACCACATGCATTTGATTCTACTATTTTTATCTAATAAGGCCACACAGAGTACAGCGTTTCCACAAGCCATATCTTTCTCCAAAAATATTCAATGCTGTAGTTCTACAGAGGGCCTAAAATCCCCAAAAACAACATGTTTGTTTTGACATCCTCCACACGCCATGGTTTTATTCTGAAAAACAAACAAAGAAAATATGGATAAGGTGTTAGATTCAATTTATTTATGGTGTTATGTATGACAGGTTCTAAACTTTCCTGTTTAAACACATTTAAATGTTTGAAATAGAAGTGTTAATCAAGTTATTCTTAGGATTTCTGAAGATATATTTAGAAATATATGTAGAAACATTATACTTCATAGAGATGGTTAGTGGTGCATTAGGATGTTTCGTCAAATTGGATTCAGAAGCAATTACATGTTTTCATTTCACCATTTATTAACATTTGTTGGATTTCCTAATAATTCTGTACTATGATGAATCAATGCCTGTTTCTCAAGCGAGTATGCTTCACGAGTTCACACTTACATCAAATTAAATGTAGTAAGGATTATGCGTATTTGGCGTGCTGTCCGGGGGAGGGCTCCAGGCTCGGAATTTGACCCGAACCCAGAGTATCCCCCCCGAGAGAGGTAGTATAGAACTACACTGTATTTGAATAAATGGATTATTGATGTATAATAAGAGTTTATTAAATCAAAGTGAGATGGGGGGGGGATGCTAAGAAACTGTCAACGATAGAAAGGTAAGTCAGCTGTATATATACCCACCTCCTATCGTTGATTAAATTGATTAGCTTAATATGCTCCCCTCGTGTTTAATTAGCTTTTAATTGTCTGCGCATGCTCCTCCCGAAATTTGTTAATGAAACATCACATATTTCTTGTTATTAAAGGGTTAGTTCACCCAAAAATGAAAATTACTCGCCCTCGTTTAAGACCTTCGTTCATCTCCGGAAGACGAATTAAGATATTTTTGATGAAATCCGAGATTTGCTGCCCTTGTGCGGTTCAGAAACCTCTCGGATTTCATCAAAAAGATCTTAATTTGTGTTCCGAAGATGATCGAAGGTCTTGCGGGTTTGGAACGACATGAGGGTGAGGAATTAATGAAAGAATTTTCCTTTTTTGGGAGAACCCTTTAAGTACAATGTAAGTGCATTGTTACCAGAGTGCATCTTCAGGAGTTTGTTTCTCCAACATGAAAATAGTTTGAAAATGCTGCTGAATATGTAAAGTTATGTTATCTTGTCAATGTTATTAAATATGAAAGAATATACATGTAGTAAAAGTTACAGTTTTAATACTATTTTTTTAACAAGATTCAACAAAAGAGATTTTAGACATGCTACTTAAGGCAAGACACCTCAGGTGAATGGGGTAAAAAAAAAAAATACAAATTACAAAAGATATTTTTTTTGTATTTCAAGTTTTCTGAAATGTTATGTTTAAATATGCAAATGAGGCATTATCTAATTAAATATGCACTAATTTGCATACATTTATAGGACAATCTGTATATCTGTATATTGGATAAAGCCAGGGTGATTTTGGATATCTCTTTTTATCAGAAAATACTGTCAACAGCCAAAAAAAAAAAAAAAAAAAAAGGAATAGAATGTTGTATAAAATCAGGCAAATTATATATGAACAAACCTCTTAGCAAAATTCTTCAGAATATAGGAATGAAATTGAAAAGTTTGGTGAATGTATGTGCTACTGAAGTGAAGATTTCGGACTCAAAAAAAATTTTTTTTTTTTTAATAAACAGCCTTTAAATATATATACTGTAATTGAAATCTAGAGGCTCAAATAAATAAAGTGCTATATTTAAAGATACACTTAAAAGTGTATTTTGGATGTTTTCTTTCCACTAGTCTGAAAAAAGAACACTTTATGAAAAGCCAAAATCTTTTTGCCTGTAGCGGCTCGCCTTAAGTAGGTGATGATGCTTTCGGGTAACTTGCCTATACGACTTCTAAAATTGTACTTAGAGCTTTGGGAAACCCAGCTGTCATCTGGTGCTTAATGGTGTAACTTTCATCCAGTAAGGCGAGCTCTTTATGTAGACCCTTACCTCTCACTGTGAGATTGGTGGAGCACTCTGCTCTCCCCAGCGGGTTCTCAGCGATGATTTTATACTCTCCCGTGTCTTTGGGTCCAACCCTGAGAATGAGCATGGAGCACACTCCACAGGTGTTGGTTATTAAGTAGTTGATATTAGTGTTGAGGCTGACGTTGTTGCGGTACCAGGTGATGTGAGGACTGGGGTCGCCTCTCACGGCACAGCTCATGTAGCACTCGTAGCCCTGTGGGGCTGTGTGGATTTTCAGGGGGACCATAATCCTCGGAGGCCTCTCTAAGTTGCAGGTCTTGGACTCTGGGATGTTCAGTGTGAATTTTTCTGCAAGAGATGAAGAAGTTTGATTAATGTGTCCTTTACATGTCAGTGGGAGGGTGAAGGATCGTATTGTAGTGTATGTGTAGGCACAGTAAACAGACACCCCCTAGTGGCAGAATGTGCATAAGACCAAAGAATGCAGGTTACAGGTCTCATGCGGTTGCGATAAGAGGGGAAAAAAATTATGCAAAAAGCAAATAATAGATGAGACTAACCATATACTGTAGTGTACAGAGGGGACATGGTGGTGGAAAAAAAATAGATGGGAGGAAAATACTGTCAATACTTTTGGTTTTGCGAGAGAACGCAAAGTTTCTCATGGGAAAAAGGTTTTGCGAGAGAAAAAAAAAGTTTATCAGGGGAATGCAAAGGTTTTGCGAGAGAATGCAAAGTCTCTCATGGGAACGCAAAGGTTTTGCGAAAGAACGCAATGTTTCTCATGGGAACGCAAAGGTTTTGTGAGACAACGCAAAGTTTCTCAGGGGAACGCAAAGGTTTTGCGAGAGAACACAAATGTTTTTTTTTAGAGAACGCAAAGGTTTTTGCGAGAGAACGCAAATTTTCTCAGGGGAACGCAAAGGTTTTGCAAGAGAACACACTTTTTTTAGAGAACGCAAAGTTTCTCACAGGAACGCAAAGGTTTTGTGAGAGAACGCAAAGTTTCTCAGGGGAACGCAAAGGTTTTGCGAGAGAACACAAATGTTTTTTTTAGAGAACGCAAAGGTTTTTGCGAGAGAACGCAAATTTTCTCAGGGGAACGCAAAGGTTTTGTGAGAGAACGCAAAGTTTCTCAGGGGAACGCAAAGGTTTTGCGAGAGAACACAAATGTTTTTTTTAGAGAACGCAAAGGTTTTTGCGAGAGAACGCAAATTTTCTCAGGGGAACGCAAAGGTTTTGCAAGAGAACACACTTTTTTTAGAGAACGCAAAGTTTCTCATAGGAACGCAAAGGTTTTGTGAGAGAACGCAAAGTTTCTCAGGGGAACGCAAAGGTTTTGCGAGATAACACAAATGTTTTTTTTAGAGAACGCAAAGGTTTTTGCGAGAGAACGCAAAGTTTCTCAGGGGAACGCAAAGGTTTTGCAAGAGAACACACTTTTTTTAGAGAACGCAAAGTTTCTCATAGGAACGCAAAGGTTTTGTGAGAGAACGCAAAGTTTCTCAGGGGAACGCAAAGGTTTTGCGAGAGAACACAAATGTTTTTTTTAGAGAACGCAAGTAAGGTCCCATTAGTTAATGAGCAACAATGATTTGTTACAGTATTTACTCATCTTTGACCTTATTCAGAACAGCGCCATGACTGGTATAAAAGCGAGGCTGTGAGGGATAGACGTACCGTGTTTTCAATGGCATTAGCTGTAAAAGCTGTGCAAATTTTCCACGGCTTATGTTGTCTGGAGTTTTTTGCCTACTTAAAATTTCTTGGTAAGATATTTTTGCAGTGTTTCATCAGTAGGATAATCTAGAAACACATTAAATAACATTCAACTCTGAAGAGATTTATCCCTCACAGCCTCGCTTTATGAAAAAATGAAACCCCTATTATACTGTAAAGTGTTAGCCTACCAATATAATTAGTATAATTTTTGTGTGTTATCACTGTAAGTTTTCCTATATAGCTTATGTTATGTTTATACAGTAGGTTTGCACATTGTTGGGCCTATGCAGTTCATGCTAATATTTATACATGCTTGATTTTCAGGGCATTTTTGTTACATTTATGATCAGCTATTTTGGTACTGTGTTGAGAATTTTAAAGATGCCCAAATCTGTCAAATCTGTGTGTTGAAGAAAAAAAACAACAACGCTTAGCCGACTCTGTAATCAATCACTTTGTGAAATATTTTCACCATAAACCAGTTAATAAAAGGCAGTCTCTATATTTACATTTCAGTGAAATTACCCAATGTCAGATACAACATCACTTCAGATATTTTACCTTTAGTATACTATATTACTTTTATTTACACTTTATGTGTAAAAAAAAGAAGAAGAAGTATTTATATATGGGGCAAACAAACATTATTTGCACTATATCATCTACTTTTTATCAAATGACTAGTAATGCTTGAAGTTTGAATAATCACTCCATATCACATACCTTTCTTGCATGCGATTAGCCATTTAGCTGACTCCGAAGGGGCAGACAGGCCAATGTCATTTTTCGAGTACACACGGAACTGGTATTCTCGCCCTGGCATGATGTTACAGGCTGTGAAACGGTTGTTGAAGATACGGTCTGCTACAGTGTGCCAGGTCCTCTTGGTGGAGTCTCTCTTGGTCACCGTGTAATGCAGGCGATCATCACGTTTCTCATCTGGGGATGGTTCCCAGGAAACTGTCACTGTGCCTGGAACGTTCTCATCCAACTCTACGGGACCTGGGGGCTTTGGCTCGTCTACATCAAAACAAATCAGTAGTTCATCAGGACTGGCAGATCAAAGCTATTTAGATGTGCATTCCTGTACAGAGCAAGTGTGGCTGAGCATTTTGTTTTTATAACTATCTACTCTATACTGCCATTTAAACTTTTGGGGTAAGTAAATGCCAAATTAAAGCTTTTTTTCAGCAATGATGCATTAAATTGATCAAAAGTGACAGTAATGATTACATTGTTTCGATACATTTCTATTTCAAATAAATGCTGTTCTTTTGAACTTTCCATTTATCAAAAAAAAGTAGTAGTTTCCACACAAAAAATTAAGTAGAATGACTGTTTTCCACATAATAATAAGATAATAACAAGAAAGATGTTACTTGATCAAAACTAAATACATAAATTAATTCATAAATAAAACAAAATCTGCTAGAATGATTTCTGAACGATCATGTGACACTGATGACTGGAGTAATGTTGCTGAAAATTCAGCTTTGCCATCTCCAGAAATGAATTCAGTTTTTTTTTAAATATTAAAATAGAAAACAGTTATTTTCATTATAAAAATATTACTGTTTTTTTCCATATTTTTGATCAAATAAATGCAGCCTTGATGAGCAAAAGAAAATGTTTGAACGGTAGTGTATATATATTTATTTATGCATTTGGCAGACGCTTTTATCCAAAGCGACTTACAGTGCCCTTATTACAGGGACAATCCCCCTGGAGCAACATGGAGTAAAGTGCCTTGCTCAAGGACACACAGGTGGTGACCGCTGGGATCGAACCAGCAACCTTCTGCGTATCAGGTCCATGGTTTAACCCACTGGACCACCATCTCACAGTGTACATTTCTCTTTTTTGTTGAGTTAAAATACCTTTAGCTGTTCCAGCTTAATATGTTGAGACCATAAGTAAGAAATTCATACAATGATTTCCCTGAAAAGTATAAGCATTCTGTGGCTACAATACAAAACATTGCTCTGTTTGTTTAAGAATTCTGACCAGCCCAACATAGTGTGAATGGTGTGGTGTGAATTGGGGGCGTGGCTGTTTTTCAACCAGTGACAGACTGGGACAATTTAGGAACACATATTTTTACATTTCTGTTAGGTGATGCTACAAGAGTGGCACATATGGCATCTTAAAGATGATACAATACACACTGGTTCCCGTATTTTACCTGTAACTCTAATCTCAATACTGAAGGTCTCTTGTCCCACAATGTTCTTTACTAAGATGGTATAGATTCCTGTATCGAAACGCTCTGCAGATGGGATCAGGATCTGAGAGCCTCCCTCAGCATTGCTAATAGTGACACGTTTGGACACAGGGACACCATCTTTAAGCCAGATGACATCAGGACAAGGGGAAGCCTGTAAAAAAAGTAATAGAACATATATATCGGACCTCTGGCTAATGCAAAACATAGTTTTCATGAGGGGAGTAGGAAGGATCTGAAAAATGTATGGGGAGGGAGCACTGGCTTATGAATATTAATTAGGCTACGTAATGTTCAGCAAGTAGTCCCAAATGATTCGACAGTACATTTTTGATCAAAGAATCGAGGATGTGTAACTGAATTCTGCATGACAGAAGTTACATTTTTACTTCATACCACAGGCAATATATAAAGATTGTCTCCCAAAAAGAGACATACTTAGTGATAAAGGTTGCTACTGCATTGGTTTGGTTTTAGTATTTCCCATTACCTCAAAGTTGATGCTGAATCGTGCAGAATTTCCAGCTCTGACCACCATGAAACTCTTAATCTTAGCATCTGTGAATCTTGGTCTCACTAAGATAAAAACATTTCATTAATGATGAGACATACCCAGTACAGTTATGGATAATGAGGGGTAGATGTTTCTAAGGCAATTTGCATTGCTGACCATAGACGAGGTGATGTTACTCACCTGGAGGAGGCATAGCCAAGATGTAGTTGTCCAGCTCTTGTGGCTCTCCCTCTCCACCTTCATTGGCGGCGATCACTCTAACCCAATACATGGCCATTGATTTCATTCCCTTTACAGTGTAGGTGGTCATGATGATGGCATTCGAGTTGCATCGATCCCACTCTGGGTTCTCAGCAGGCCTGATATCGACAAAGTACCCCTTGGCCTCATCCTGAACCCCGGGGTTTTCTTTTGGCTTAGTCCAAGACAAGGACAAAGTAGTGTAGGAGGAGTCTGTCACTTTAAGGTCAATGACTTTACCAGGGGGTTCTGATAGGAAGTTAAGACAAAAGCATTTGCAAGAGAAAATGTTGAAAGATTATAAGAGAAAATAGGGAGAAGTGCAAATTAAATTCAAATCAACTTGTTGTTTTGGAGTCCAAATATTCTGACCTAAATCCACTATTTTTGCATATCTTTGAGGGGAGGCCATGGTTGTTATGCATCGAAATGCACAGCCTTGAGAATACTTTTGCTGAACTCATCTTATTTTTCTGAAGATAATGAGCTACCTGAGAAAATACGTACTTTTTGGATCTCTTGCGAACACAAATTCCGAGGGGTGACTTGGTTCACCAGCTCCAGATATGTTGACGGCGGACACACGGAACTCATACTCCATTCCTTCAACTACATCTTTTACAGCATATTTCTTTGCTATGGAGGGTAATTGACAAATAAAACATTACTACCAGAGAGTAGTTTGCATTAACTTGTGTAACATTTTGAGAGACCAACCTTGGATTGGCTGCTCTGCTGGATTGACTTGGCTCCACAAGTTGCTGCCCTTCTTGCGTTTCTCTAAGTTATAACCCAAAATATTGGTTCCTCCAGTGTTGGTTGGGGGAGTCCATGTCAGGTTGATGCAGTCTTTGAAGGCACTGGCTACTTTAGGAGTAGATGGCTGACCAGGATATGCTGGAAAGAAAGACAGTTGACAGGTTTTGACCTTCTGAAATAGTCTGGATGGCGATTGAAAAACATCAAAGTACATCTTTTTATTTTAGTTAGGCTGGCCACACACTTGAAGATTTTAAGCCAGATTTTCAGCCCGATTTGCAACCCCAAGCGATTAGGAGGCGTGGCCCGATTTGAGGCTTGTCACAAACAACTTTTTGTTCAAAAATCCTCAATTGTGTGTCGTCATTACAATTGTTTTACTGCTCCCGATCGCGTCGGAGCCCACGCGATCACAAATTGTAAATATCAAGCATTTTTTATATTTACAACTCTTGATCGAGCTGCCTCTGACGTAATACCCACGACAGCCAATGAGAGCGAGCAAGCTTCATTTGATCTCGCGAATCTCCGTGAGATCTCATCTCACTGTGGAAATGTTACTACAAATCGACAGGTGTGTGGTGTCATGGACAAATCTTCTAGTGTGTGCATTCGAAGGATTATAATACAAAAAATTGGTTGAAACTGCCCTTATTTCTGTGGTCTCCCACAGTTTTAAAATTGATTAAGATTTAAAAAATCGTCTACTGTGTCCCAGGCCTAAGTCACCTTTAGTGCCAGCCTGCACATCCTCCGTCTCCATCAGTTCACTGGTGCCTTCTTCAGTCTGGGCTCTGATTCGATAGCAGTATTTCCTTCCATGGTCAACGTCACTGTCTTTATAGTAGGCATCACTTTTGATCTGGCCTATTTTTTTCCATGTGTTGCGTCCAATTTGGTTGCGTTCAAGTATGTAATTTTTAATAGGGCAACCGCCGTCGTCTTTTGGTGGTCTCCACTTGATCTCGATGCAGTTAGAAGATGCTTCAAGGATCTCCAGAGGTCCCAATGGGGGGGTAGGTTTATCTAAATGAGGTAAAAAGTTGAATTTTGATATATTTTGAACACACTGGTATACACTTGTTACCAAATCTGTGCTACATTCTTATTCAATCAGTTATCTTTTTTTTTACTTACCAAGTACAACTAGGTTAGAAATAGCTTCCACTGTGCCAAACTCATTTTTGATTTTGATTTTGATTTCCCCAGTGTCTTTACGCTGTAACTTGGTTAGAAGCAGACGGCTTTCTCCCTCTGAAATCTCAATCTTACAGTGAGAGTCTGGCGTGATCTCTTCACCATCTTTGTACCACTGAACTTTGCATGGCTCACGGCCAATAAATGGAATTTTAAAGGTGGCTTTCTGATTGTGTTTGATCACAATCGGTTTTGTAAACACTTCAATTTCCTTGGCATCGAATCTTGGTGGATCTTAACACACAAACAGAGTTATAAGTATAAATTCAGAACATTTGCATATGCATTAGCACAAATGAGCAGATGTTAGAAAACAAACCTTCAACTGCAATCACACATTCGGTTTTACGCCCATCAGCCTCGAATCGATATTTTCCAGCAAATTCTTCTGTTACTTTGGCAATTTTCAGTTTGTGAAGGACTCCATCTTTACTGATGGTCATACCCTCAGTAGCATCAGTAATCTACAGAGAAATGTAACAGTGCATATGTGTGTATACACACACCAAATGCCATATATATACACAGGTGCTGGTCATATAATTAGAATATCATCAAAACATTGATTTATTTCACTAATTCCATTCAAAAAGTGAAACTTGTACAGTGTATTCATTCATTGAAAATGAATGTTTATTTCTTTTAATTTTGATGATTATAACTGTCAACTAAATAAATCCCAAATTCAGTAAATTAGAAAATTAGAATATTACTTAAGACCAATACAAAGAAAGAATTTTTAGAAATCTTGGCCAACTGAAAAGTATGAACATGAAAAGTATGAGCATGTACAGCACTCAATACTTAGTTGGGGCTCCTTTTGCCTGAATTACTGCAGCAATGCGGCGTGGCATAGAGTCGATCAGTCTGTGGCACTGCTCAGGTGTTATGAGAGCCCAGGTTGCTCTGATAGTGGCCTTCAGCTTTTCTGCATTTTTGGGTCTGGCATATCGCATCTTCCTCTTCACAATACCCCATAGATTTTATATGGGGTTAAGGTCAGGCGAGTTTGCTGGCCAATTAAGAACAGGGATACCATGGTCCTTAAACCAGGTACTGGTTGCTTTGTCACTGTGTGCAGGTGCCAAGTCCTGTTGAAAAATGAAATCTGCATCTCCATAAAGTTGGTCAGCAGCAGGAAGCATGAAGTGCTCTAAAACCTCCTGGTATACATTTGCGTTGACCTTGGACCTCAGAAAACACAGTGGACCAACACCAGCAGATGACATGGCACCCCAAACCATCACTGCCTGTGGAAACTTTACACTGGACCTCAAGCAACGTGGATTGTGTGTCTCTCCTCTCTTCCTCCAGACTCTGGGACCCTGATTTCCAAAGGAAATGCAAAATTTACTTTCATCAGAGAACATAACTTTGGACGACTCAGCAGCAGTCCAGTCCCTTTTGTCTTTAGCCCAGGCGAGATGCTTCTGACGCTGTCTGTTGTTTAAGAGTGGCTTGACACAAGGAATGCGACAGCTGAAACCCATGTCTTGCATACTTCAGTGCGTAGAGGTTCTAGAAGCACTGATTCCAGCTGCAGTCCACTCTTTGTGAATCTCCCCCACATTTTTGAATGGGTTTTGTTTCACAATCCTCTCTCCAGGGTGCGGTTATCCCTATTGCTTGTACACCTTTTCCTAGCACATCTTTTCCTTCCCTTCACCTCTCTATTAATTTGCTTGGACACAGAGCTCTGTGAACAGCCAGCCTCTTTTGCAATGACCTTTTGTGTCTTGACCTCCATGTGCAAGGTGTCACTGGTCATCTTTTGGACAACTGTCAAGTCAGCAGTCTTCCCCATGATTGTGTAGCCTACAGAACTAGACTGAGAGACCATTAAAGGCCTTTGCAGGTGTTTTGAGTTAATTAGCTGATTAGAGTGTGGCACCGGGTGTCTTCAATATTGAACCTTTTCACAATATTCTAATTTTCTGAGATACTGAATTTGGGATTTTCCATAGTTGTCAGTTATAATCATCAAAATTAAAAGATATAAACATTTGAAATATATCAGTCTGTGTGTAATAAATGAATATAATATACAAGTTTCACTTTTTGAACGGAATTAGTGAAATAAATCAACTTTTTGATTATATTCTAATTATATGACCAGCACCTGTATATGTATGTATTTATATATATATATATATATATATATATATATATATATATATATATATATATATATATATATATATATATATATATATATATATATATATATATATATAAATATATATATACCTCTTCGCCATCTTTGGACCAGACACCCTCACAGTCAGCTTGGCTGAGTTTGCAGATCAGTTCGGCTTCCTCTCCCACAATAGCTTTGCAGTCTTCCAGCCCAGCAGCAAAGTGAACACCAGGATCTGCAGGCGATTTGTGAAAAAATTAAATCAATAATAATAATTTAGATGCATGGGAATTAATTTTAGGGATGCAAGATATATCGCCAGCATATCGGTATCGGCCAATATATGTTCATTTTTAATGTTATCGTTATCAGCCCGATAAGAAAATTTGGCAGATACATTAAATATTAAAGCCAATAAATAATGGATTATTTCCTTCAGCTGAGACACTTTATGTGTGCACTGTTTGCCATGATGCTTCTGAATTGCTTTAAATATGATTAGAATCACTTAAAAAAAGGAAAATACAGTTAAAGTCAAATAGGCTACATAAAATTATAATTAAATTAATTTTGATTATTTGATTAGTGTAGTTATCATTTTTCTGCATTGCTATGTGAATTATAGTCCACACATTAATTGAGGCCTACTGTAGCAATTCTAGTGAAATTGTACACTTGGTAAGTACTGACATACATATTTTATAGCATGTGTTAAAATGCCTTGTCATTCAAGTGTGAATGAAAGTTAACAGAAATTTGGGGGAATCATGACCATTGTCCCGGCATTATCTTCAGTGCTGACTTATTAGAATCCGTATCTTCTTAGAACCCATGTCATGATGATAAAAAAAAACCTGTTACAAAGAATTTCTGAAGGATCGCTGCACATTTCAACTGACTTATTTTGAACTGCATTGCACAGTCATTCTTTTCATTCCAATAGTGCATAATTATCACTCTTGGGTGAAGTTGTTTAGCTGAATTAGTAGTCACTCGAATTATTAGTCAACTTCACCATATGGGGCAAATAATTGAAACCTTTGCTTTTGGTTGTATTATCAAATACTGTTGCTTTTTTAATGACAATACTTTCCAGTTATTTTTCCATTTTGTATTGTTTGTTCTCTGGACACCATCCAAATGGAACGTGTTCTTGTGCTGAATCTGCTCTAAGGTAAAGTCACTTTCGTGAGAAGAATGCCAAGTGTTTTGACAATTAATAATCTTGCTGGTATGACCTCCGTTTGAATCTTCAGGTCTTCTAAGGCATATCAAATCTTTGTCTTCTCATAATTAAAGTTTGTGAGGTCATATTTGGTTGCATTTATTAAGATCTTATCATTTTCCGGTTCCTCTGATTAGTGAGCAAGGTGATTTGCCTTTAGCAAGACGAGCAAGCGTGGTGAGGACAATACAAGCGCATACTGATATACACAAACAGCAGACAAGAGAAAGAAAACACAAGAAAACATTTTCCACAAAGGTATTGGTCCCTAAATCTGATTATTTAAAGATTATTTTTTTGTTCATTTATTTAAAGGAATAGTTTACTCTTCACCCCATGTCACCCCAAACCTGTGTTTAAATATATACATACATTGGTATGATTTTTAATACTGTAAAATCTTTTTTAGGATTCTGAATAGAACGTTCAAAAGAACGGCATTTATCTGAAATGGAAAGCTTTGAATCTTGAAAAAAATTGTACACAACTGTTTTCAACATTGATAATGATAATTAGGAATGTTTCTTTAGCAGCAAATCAGCATATTATAATTATTTATGAAGGATCATATAACACTGAAGACTGGATTAATGATGCTGATGCTGAAAATTCAGCTTTGCATCACGAGAATAAATTGCATTTTGATCAAATAAATGCGTTTATTCAAATAAAAAACTGTTATTTTAAATTTTTATAATATTTCATAATATTACTGTTTGTTTTGTATTTTTAATCAAATAAATGCAGCCTTGGTAAGCATAAGAGACTTCTTTTAAAAACATAAAACAACTTTAATACCGGTTTATATGTTTAAAAAAAAATTATATAGTGGTAAAAACAACTGAATCCAAAACAAGCACTACAAAAATATAATATATAAATAAAATAAAAATAAATAATGATATACAGTACAGTATGTAAGCATTCGATCTGAATTATTAATAGTATTGTCTTCCACAAAAAATAAAATAAATACAAATAACAACATACAAGTTTGGAATGACATGAGATTTTTCATTTTTGGCTGAATTATTCCTTTAAAAACAAAGTTATCCAACACCCACTGGCACTATGTGAAAAAAAAAATCTCCCGCCTACCTAAATCAACTGAGCTTGCTCATCAGATATGCCTTCACAAAGTTTCAACAAGCACATTATGCCGAAGAACTGCTGATATGAATATGCATATGCTTACAAAACCAGTTCTATAGCTGTGAAACCCAAAGGTTTAATCTTTAAATGAAGAGCACTTGGGACAGTGGATCTGACAAAGTTTCTTAATTGAAATTGTCCAGGAAGCTGTGATTAGATGTTTGGTGCTGTAGAAATAACACCCAAAACATAAAGCATGTCTAATAGTTCAATTAAAGCTAAAATATTAAAAAAGGGAGAAATACATCCTTTGGGGATGTTGTGGTAGAGCAGCAATTAAATCTTTGATAACCACCACTCACTTAAAGAAGTTTTCAGTTGAGTGTGCAAAAATGTCTCCATAATGCCGTGAAAGACTTATTGGAATAGGAAGTGTTTGGATAACTTTTTTTGGCTTAGAATATTTGATCGAATTAAACCCAGAACTCCTACAGAGGATTGCATAGTTATTCCTGATTATTCTGAATAACTTTAAATAATGACATTGCTTCCATGCAACTGTCACTGCAATTTTAAACATCTCTTACCAACAACTGTCTCCGGAACCTGTAGGCCATGTTTTTTACGGCCTGAACGCTTGCCAGCTTTAGCTGACTCATCCTTTTCATCTTCAGCACCTTTTTCTTCCCCTGTTCCATCAGTTGGGCCTCCGGGACCTGGTGGCTTCCCGGGTCCTGGTGGGTCCCCAGAACCTGATGGGCTGCCAGAACCTGATGCGCCACCGGCCCCGGATTGGTTCTCGGAGCCTGAAGGGTTGTCAGAACCTGACTGGTTTCCTGAACCTGATGAGTTACCGGAACCTGATGGATTACTGGAACCTGATGGGTTGCCAGATCCTGATGGGCTTTCTTTATCTGATGGGCTACCTCCGCCTTCAATCATGCCATTTGGTCAGCCGTGAAGCATTTTGAAGATTGCCATTAATATAATTAAGAGGGTTGAAAAGAATATTTAGGATAAAAAGAAGAACACTTACACCAAACAAGAACATTTAAGAGAACAGTGACAAAAACCACCACAAAAATGCAAACAATTAACATTTCCAGAGGTCCAGCATCTAAACGTGTTTTGTGTCATACATGTTAATTCCACCCATAATGAAATCTCATTGGTTCAAAATCCTGCTACACATACACTATATTGCCAAAAGTATTGGGACACCCCTCCAAATCATTGAATTCAGTTGTTGTTAGGAGAACGGTACTTGTGCCAAGTGTAAAGTTTGGTGTAGGAGGGAATTATGATGCAGGGTTGTTTTTCAGGGTTTGGGCTTGGCCCCTTAGTTCCAGTGAAAGGAACTCTTAATGCTTCAGCATATCAAGACATTTTGGACAATTTCATGCTCCCAACTTTGTGGGAACAGTTTGGGGATGGCCTTCCTGTTCCAACATGACTGCGCACCAGTGCACAAAGCAAGGTCCATAAAGACATGGATGAGCAAGTTTGGTGTGGAGGAACTTGACTGGCCTGTGCAGAGTCCTGACCTCAACCCGATACAACACCTGTGACTGTGCGCCAACATCAGTGCCTCACCCAACATCAGTGCCTGACCTCACAAATGCGCTTGAAGAATGGTCAAAAATGCCCATACACACACTCCTAAACCTTGCGGAAAGCCTTCCAAGAAGATTTGGAGCTGTTATAGCTGCAAAGGGTGGGCCAACTCCATTTTAAACCCTACGGATTAAAAAACAGGATGCCATTAAAGTTCATGTGCATGTAAAGGCAGACGTCCAAAAACTTTTGCAATATAGTGTATCTGAGTATTAAGCATATTATATATTATAAATAATTTGATCAAGATCAAGATTTATATGCCATAGTACTATTAATTAATTTTTTTTTTTACAAGAAAGTTTCTAGAAAGTAATTTGTCTGCCCACACTCGGGCCCGGATTAAGAACATGTAGGGCCCTGGGGCTATGACAAACCCAAGGGCCCCCATAGTAGCCGATCTTGGTGCCACAACGTTTTCTACCACAAAAAAAATTAGTATTTTTAAAAACGAATTCTTCAAAGCACAGAGATACAATGAGTATATACTGTCTGAATTTTCCATTTTAATATTAAGTAGGCCTATATATAAATATTCCAGGCTGCAACACATTAACAGCATAACTGCATTAACTCCAGATATGAGGTCAAAGCAAACAGGTTTCCAGAAAAAGCAACAACTTTTGAGCATGCAACTGCCTAAAGGAGTTTTGAAACCTGTGAGGCCCCAAATTTGAGGTATTTTGGGGGGCATGGTCCCCCAAGAAAAGTTTGATTTATCTGATCTATATATATGCATTTTAAGGCAAAAAAAATAAACTAATAAATAGCTTCCAAAACCACGTTAGTGGGCACTGGGCAGTACTTTACTGTACACATGATGTGGGGCTTGTATCAAATTAAAATGGATAAAGCGACTGCCTGGCAATTATATCACGGGCCCGCTCCATGCTCGGGGCCCTGGGGCTTCAGCCCCACCTAGCCCTTATGTAAATCCGGCCCTGCTAACAACAAAAATGCTGCATGACTCTGCTGTACAAACAATCAAAACATAATGTTATGCAGACCTTGATATATGGCCAATGAGATTTCACAGTGGGCCCAGTGTGGCACCACATATATAGAAACCAAACAACCAGAATATTGTTTTCGTAACGTTACACTGACACTGAAAAACACTGACACACCACACAGCAACACACAATACAGGTACATGAACAACAAATCAATGAAACAAACAATAAAGACAGACAAACCGAGCAGCACATTTAGCTTAAAGGTTTGTGAATTTGTGTGGTAGAATATACACATTCAAAGATAAAGAAAATGAAAAAGAGTCATTATTTGATAAAGTGTTTTTAGTTTGATGTAATTTTACTGGTTAATTTTATTGTAAATTGCTTTAGTTGTGATTATTTTTTTTATAAGCAATTCTCTGTTTTTCCCTATGTTAAAGTAGTATTACTTAAAAATTCACATTATAATCACTGAATATTAATAATCATGCTTAAATAATTATTATTGAAAAAAAGTTAATTCACATCAAATATTCCGTTAAGATTTTTTCAGTCATTCAAGAAAAACAACTCTTTGTTTGTGTTACTGTTGATACTTTTTAGTTAAAAAAACACTATTTAGTTTTAATTCATTTTAATTCATATGAGCTGGATTTAGTGTGTTCATCCCACACTCTTACCAATCACTGTGTCTGGTATCAGTGGACCTTGTCTTACACGGGTACGGCCTGCAGCTTCCCCTTCCTGCTTACAATGCTCCCTGCTCACATCTGGAACTGGGCTGGGTGTGTTTGAGTTTCCTATCATGATTTTTGATGTAAACTTTAAATTAATCAACATAGGATGTGTACCGCTTTGTGTTTTGTGTGTGTGTGTGTGTGTGTGTGTCCCACTTGAGAAAAAACACCTGCAGGATGTAGGTGTGTTATGATGATAATTGCTTATGTTTGTACCAGTGGCGTAGCCAGAATTTTATTTTTGAGGGGTCCCATCTAAAAATGAGGGGGCCACAGAAAACGTCTTGATTACTGTACCGCCTTCCTGTAATACTGTAGGGAACCACTCGTTATACATAAATCATGTAACAGTTCATGTTTTTATGTGCACATACAATTTAGTTTTAATTCAAATGAGCATGTGTGCTGGGTGAACGATCATATATATATATGAGGGAACGGAGACGTAACGTCAGTGACTGACGAATGGGGGTTTTGCTTAGAAGCCAATCGCCTTTGAGCTCTAACAAAACGAGCCAATGGGATAAAAATGCCATGGGTCTGCGGAATTTGAATAATGCAAGCCCGCCCAACCGTGTGGGTATAAAGGGCGTTGCATAGCAATCTCGCATTATGTTACCTGCTGAAGAGCCAAAGCCTGAGCGGCCGGCCGTTCCAGCGGTACAGCTGAAGTGGCTGAGGGACGTTACGTCTCCGTTCCCTCTCTCAGGGAACGAGGGTTACAAACGTAACCGAGACGTTCCCTTTCGTTCAGTCACTCCGAGTAATGTCAGTGACTGACGAATGGGGGTCCCAATTCAATCACGCCACTCGGCTGTCTTCCAGTGCCCTGCGTAGTGCAAGCTCCCTGTTGTAAACGGACGAAGGACTGCACTAACACAGGAATACCAAGGTACACTGGGAAGCATATCCCACGTGGAGAAATGCAACACCATGCCTTTCTGCCGGCCACCGTAACAGACAAAGAGCTGGTCTGAGGTCCTGAAACACTGCGTCTGGCCTACGTAAGCGCGAAGGGCACCTACTGGACAGAGCAGTGCCAAGGCTGGGCCTCCTCCAACGGCAGCGCTTGCAGGTTCACCACCTGGTCCCTGAAGGGAGTGGTTGGGAACCTTGGGCACGTATCCGGGCCGGGGTCTCAGGATCACATGAGAATCGGCCGGCCCGAATTCCAGGCACGCTTCGTCAACCGAAAATGCCTGCAGGTCCCCTACCCTCTTGATGGAGGCCAATACAACTAGGAGCGCTGTCTTCATTGAGAGGATTTTAAGCTCAACTGATTGCAAAGGTTCAAAGGGAGCTCTCTGCAGGGCTGATAAGACCACTGCGAGGTCCCAAGAGGGCATATTTAGCCTCCTCGCCCCCCTCAAGAACCTGCTGACCAGGTCGTGCTGTTTTGGAATCCACTAGGTCATGATGGGCCGATATAGTGGCCACATAAACCTTCAGGGTGGAGGGAGACAGCCTTCGCTCCAACCCTTCTTGGAGGAAGGAGAGCACGGACCCGATCGGGCATTTCCTGGGGTCTTCTCGGCGAGAAGAGCACCAGGAGATGAAGAGGTTCCACTTCAACGCATAGGCCTGTCTCGTAGCATGTCCATTGCACATGGCACCCCAGCCCGTGGCAGAGGCATCTGTTGAGACAACAACATGCCTGGAAACTCGTTCTAAGGGAATACCTGCCCGTAGAAAACTGAGGTTCGACCACGGGGTGAAGGTCTGACGGCAGGCGCGAGTGACTGGGACCCGCAGCGTGCCCTGTTGCCATGCCCATCTCGGGACTCGATCGCGGAGCCAGTGCTGAAGCGGTCTCATATGAAGTAAACCGAGCAGTGTGACCGCCGCTGCGGATGCCATATGCCCCAGTACATATGACAATACTTCAGAGGTACTTCAGTACCTGAAAGTACTTCAGAGGAACCGCACTCTTGCCCTCGAATTGACTAAGGCAATTCAGCAGAGACTGTGCACGCTCGCTCGTGAGCTGAGCATGCATGGCGACCAAGTCGAACTCTATACCGAGAGAAGAGATCCTCTGCACTGGACAGAGTTTGCTCTTCTCTCAGTTGACCCGAAGGCCCAGACGGGCGAGGTGCAGGAGCACCATGTCCCTGTGTTCGCACACCTGATCTTGAGAGTGACCTAGTATCAGCCAGTCATCGAGATAATTCAGGATGCGAACCCCGTGTTGCCTGAGTGGCACAAGGGCTGCCTCGTCGACCTTCGTGAAGACGCGAGGAGACAGGGCTAACCCGAATGGGAGAACCGCATACTGAAATGCCCGCCCCTCGAAGGCAAACCGTAGGAACGGTCTGTGTCGAGGAAGGATGGAGACATGAAAGTACGCGTCCTTCAGGTCGATCGCTGCAAACCAATCCATCGGCCGCACGCATTCGAAAATGCGCTTGGCTGTGAGCATCTTGAACGGAAGCCTGTGAAGGGTTCGGTTCAAAATGCGCAGGTCCATGATTGACGGTAACCCAACAGTTTTCTTGGATACGATGAAGTAGGGGCTGTAGAACCCCGACTCCATCTCGGCTGGAGGGACGATCTCGACCGCACCCTTCGCCAGTAGGGTGTCGATCTCCGCACGCATGACAGGGGCATTGCCACCCACCATGGTATAGCGGACTCCCTGGAAACGGGGAGGAGACCGCGAACTGAATCACGTAGCCGAACCTGATGGTGCGAGTGAGCCAGCTGGACAGATTGGTAAGCGCTAGCCACGCGTCCAAAAACTGAACCAGCAGGGTCATGCGAACCACAGGCGTACTCCCGATGGGGCAGCGAGGTGGAATGACCGGCCCAGATGTGGGAGGCATGGGAGCGTCCCGAGGTGTGGGCGTGGTCAAATACCGTGCCCTGGCGGACGAGACCTGGGGAGGTAGAGCATCCCGCTGTGGTCTCGTCTGCCTGGGGGCTGGCGACAGAGGGGGCTGAGCGTGGCAAGGCTCGTGGGCGTCACGCACTACCAGCCGTGCCGTCTTGGGGCTCGGAGGTGTGTTCGGTTCTTTCTTTAACCATTGTAAAGGTACCGCCGACCATGAGGCCAGCGGCAGGGAATGGGGAAAACAAAAGATTCTCCCCCGGCCCTCCACCGGGGGAAGGAGTGGTCCTGCTACCATCTCCTGAGAAAGAACCGACATCACCTCCGAGCCACCTGTCTCAGGACCGCTGCTTTGACCGCCGTTTAGTGGGCTGCGGTGCTGGGACAGGCGGGGCCACCTTCCTGCAACGTCCTCCGCATTTCGGCCCGGGTGAAGGCTGCTGCTGGGGCCGGGCAGGAGTCACTGGAGGGCGGCCTCAGTGGGGAGCTAGGCGGAGGCAGCAGCGGACCGCCGGGGTAGGATATGTTTAATAGCCTCTTAGTAGTCTGCTTCTGAGCGGTTGAGAATTGTTGGGCGAAATCCTCAACCGCCCAGCCGAATAGCCCAGCCTGGGATATGGGGGAATTGAGGAACCGGGTCCGCTCAGCTTCCCGCATATCGGCCTGGTTAAACCATAGATGCCGTTCCTGGACCACCAAAGTGGACATCACCTGACCTAGAGAGCGTGCGGTCACCTTCGTCGCTCGTAGAGCGAGGTCGGTGGCCGCACGCAGCTCTTGCAATAAAGCAGGGTCAGTACCACCCTTGTGCATGTCACGGAGTACCTTGGCCTGGTAGACCTGCAGCACAGCCATGGCATGCAAGCCAGACGAGGCCCGCCGCTCTGGCCCGCCACTCTGTAGGTCTTCGCCACCAAAGTAGACGTAAACCTACAGGCTTTGGATGGGTGCTTAGGAAGACCATTCGAAAGGGGGCACCCCAGTGAATCCCTTTCACCGCGCCACCGTCAAGGGCAGTAAAGACGATCGATGACGAGCGAATGCGAAAAGTCAAGGGAGACTTGTGTGGCCCGAGGAATATTCATCGGGTTGTTCCACACCGTCACCCTCAAGTCAACGTGACCACCAGCTAAAGTGGACCCACACGGGGTGGGAACAGATTGGGGTGTGGTAGAGGGGACCCTCCCTCCTTTACGGAGATCACTGAGTCTCAACCGCAACACTGACATGGCCACGTTCCCGCAGTGAGAACATGAGTCATCCATGAACGCACGCTCAGCATGCACGAGGCCCAAGCATGCTAAACAGTGTCTGTGCCCGTCAAGCGGAGAAACCATGCGACCGCACCCAGAAACGCTGCAAGGGCGAGCCATCTTGAAAAAGATGTGCCACTTGCGCTCTTTTTGTGAGGAGTTTTTGCTGCGCTGAGATGTTGAAGCGCCCAGGGAGAAACTCACGCTGTGCTAATCACTGCACAGATCAGACAGGAATACGGGTCTCGCTGGAACGCGCCATCACACCAACACTTTGGGGAGTTGCTCGTCTTGAAAGAGGTAAACACGCTCAGGCTGTAATGTTGGCTCTGAAGCAGAAACATAATGCGAGATTGCTATGCGACGCCCTTTATACCCACGCGGTTGGGCGGGCTTGTATTATGCAAATTCCGCAGACCCATGGCATTTTTATGCCATTGGCTCGTTTTGTTAGAGCTCAAAGGCGATTGGCTTCTAAGCGAAACCCCCATTCGTCAGTCACTGTTGTTACTCGGAGTGACTGAACGAAAAGGAACTCAATTCAATGGCTATTTGTGCGCTGTATGAGGCAGCTCAGGGTAGCGCTTCGGATGTTTGCACACAGAAAACTGCTTGAAAAAATCATTTGATTACTGTGTACCGCCTTCCTACAATAATGAACCACTAGTTATACATAAATCATGTAACAGTTCATGTTTTTACTTGCACCTACATTTTAATTTGAATTCAAATGAAACTGGGTGAACGATCAGCAATCAAGAGCATGCAACAGAAGTGCGTACCCACCCTAGGCCCCCTCGTGGCTACACCCCTGGTTTTTGTGCAGATCAGATTTTAAGCATGCACAGTTATACAAGGATGTTGCACAAAACAATGCTCTTTTGCAAAAGCCTGTTAAATGATGTCAAAAAAAATATTTAAAAGGGTATCAATATTGTTGTTGATTTTGGAGTTGAATAGAGCTTGTATGTATGTTTTAAATTACATAACATTAAATAATATGACAGCATGATAGTAAAGACTTACATTCTTAAATAAGTGCTGTTTTTTTTTTAAAGAATGATTTCTGAAGGATCATGTGACACTGAAGACTGGAGTAATGATGCTGAAAAGTCACTTTAAAATTTAAAATGTAATTTTAAAATTAAATAAAAAAAAATTATAACAATATTTTACAGTATTGTTGTTTTTACTGTATTTTTGGTCAAAAATAAATAAAAAATGTTAAGATGATTGCAGAACTCTGGTTGAAAGTTTGGCCTGCTATGTTTTCTGTAAGAACCAACCACTTTTGTTTTTTTTAAATTAGAAATAAAAGCTAGAGGAAATCTGTATAGCGTAGATATATTTTGTGTCTCCTTGTATAATTTCTTACCTATAACAGTCTCAGGGACAAGAGGTCCTGCTCGCTGACGCTTTTTTGCTTCTTCATCACCTCCTCCCTCACCACCGTCTCCTCCAGAGCCTCCAGCACCACCGGCTCCACCAGCCCCTCCAGCTCCCCCAGCTCCACCAGCCCCTCCGGCTCCCCCAGCTCCATCCACTCCACCAGCCCCTCCAGCTCCCCCAGCTCCATCCGCTCCACCAGCCCCTCCAGCTCCCCCAGCTCCATCCGCTCCACCAGCCCCTCCAGCTCCCCCAGCTCCCCCAGCTCCACCAGCCCCTCCAGCTCCTCCGGCTCCTTCACCTTCTCCGGTACCAGTAGCTCCTGCAGCCCCCATCGCTCCTGCAGCACCAGCTCCAGCCTTCTCAAGCCTTGCTGCCTGTGCGGCCATTGCAGCAGCTGCCGCAGCCCCCGCCGCAGCAGATTGCTCAGCACTCAGGCCTTCACTTAAGGCCTTGAGTTCAGCCTGCTTCCTGGCCTCTTCCTGAGCTTTGGCTTTGGCTTTATCTGCTGCAGCCCTTGCCGCTGCATCTGCTGCGGCTTTAGCTTCGGCCTCAGACATACCTTTGGCTTTAGCTGCAGCAAGAGCATCCTTTGCAGCTTTAGCAGCATCTGCGGCCGCAGCAGCTGCAGCTGCCTGTGCAGCCGCTTTTGCCGCTTCGGCTTCAGCTGCAGCCTTGGCTTTGGCTTCAGCTTGTGCTGCCTCTCGTTCAGCCTGGAGTTTCTTAGCTGCCTCCAAAGATTCTTCCATCTCTTTCTTGTGCTTCTCAGCCTGCTCAGCAGCAATCTTCTGCAAGTCGTCTCCAGAACCGCCTGCCTGAGTGGTTTTACGTGCTTTCTTCTTGCCCTTTGTTGCAGGATCTTTGTCAGCTGGTGTGGAAACAATATTACCAAAAGATTACATTTAAAGGATTTAAAAATAAAACAAAACATACAATATATTGACTTTAAAGCCAAAATCTAAAATATCTCTATTTAGGAGCTTTTTATTTTATTAACAGTGTCTTTAGTTGTGGACAAATCTGGCAAATATTGACATTTGCTATTATTTGTGATTTAATAATACCATAAATAATACCAAAACCATAATTTGATTCGATTTTTAAGGTAATTGACAGCTTTATCTAATAAAAGGGCTGTTGTCTTTTGTGATTTGATTAATTAACCTGCATATCATGCAGTTATTTAAATTATTTTTCCATTCATTGACAACCCAGTTTTCTAATAGAAGGGCAGTCAACAATTTGGGGACTTGCAACATCCACATGATGTATTTAATTTAGTGCTGTCAAATCGATTGTATATATACTGTATATGTATATATGTGTGTGTGTGTGTGTGTGTGTGTGTGTGTGTGTGTGTGTGTGTGTGTGTGTGTGTGTGTGTGTGTGTGTGTGTGTGTGTGTGTGTGTGTGTGTGTGTGTGTGTGTGTGTGTGTGTGTGTGTGTGTGTGTGTGTGTGTGTGTGTGTGTGTGTGTGTGTGTGTGTGTGTGTGTGTGCATATAAATGCATATTATGGATAAATATAAATATTTTATATATACATTTAAAAAAATCTTAAATATATACATGCATGTGTGTGTATTTATATATACATATTCATTATACACAGTACACACACATATATTATGTAAGCACAAACTTTTATTTTGGATGTGATTAATTGTGATTAATCTATTTTGCAGCACTAATTTAATTTGATTACATTTTTAACAATTGACAGAACTTAAAAAAGGTTGTACGTACCTTCTACAATTAGCCAAGCACTGCAAGACTTAATGCCGGCTAGAGCAGCATAGATTCCAGCATCCAAAGGCATACAATCAATGATTCTCAGACGATGGATCAGTTTATCCTCTGAAGCAGTAATCTCATATTTGTCATTGTTAGAGAGAGGTGTATTTTTGAGGGTCCAAACAATCTCATTAATGGGCTGAGTTAAGACACACTCAAAGATGGCATCCTCTCTCTCTTGGGCCGTCACCTCCTTAATCTTCAGGGCAAAGTCCACAGGGGGAACTGTGTGTTAAATATGGATAAACACACCTCAGTCAATCCATGATGGCATTATGCATTCTGTGAGAGTGTTGCTGAAAAGGTCTGCAAAGCTGTTCACCACAGTATATAGTGTTTTGGATGCTGGTGTGCTGGTGTCTCCACTAGGCTTAATTTTCTACGGAAATACACTAGTAAACAATTTACATATTATTATAATGTTAGTGTAAAAGCAAAACACTATTTATATTAGCAGACCAGAGACCAGAAACATCACGTGTTGAATTTAAAGTAACTGTCAGAAGTGTGACCAAATAGATGCTTCCAGTGTCGACAGGTTTATTGATTATAATGGAATCGATTTCGTTTTGACGCATTGTGGCACTCAGCTCACATCCAGTGTAGATGTGTTTTTATGTTGGTTAACCAGCTGGATCAGCACCAAAGCAGCATAGACCAGCATGGGAATTCATGACAAATAAACAAATGTGCTGTGAAAACGTACTCTTGAAATCCGTTGAAAAGATATTGACACCCTCAACATCCACTTGATAGATTCCGGCATCTTCTGGATTGAGATTTTTAACAGTGAAGACGTATTTCTTGCCAACTTTTTTTAGACAGTGCTTCACTTCTGATTCAGCTTCTTTGGTGAATGGAATCATGACACCATCCTGAACAAAAGGGAAAAGGTCTCTTTTTTTTTTACATGATGAATGTTGAAATTCAAGACTGGTGCTCATAATTGTTGTGCTCATAGGCTTTCATTAGCAAAATATATGCAATATCAGAAACGCCAATGATGAAATCAACCTTCATAGCCATGCAAAACATTGCCTTCAATTATAAATATGTCATTAACCTGCTAAAAGTCTAATAATTCAATTCATTTCCGGTTGGGTGAATTCACTACAATGGCAGTATGCCACCTACTGGACTGGATGGAGCGCTGGAGAGCAAATATGTCCGCCACAATTCTACTGTTAAAATTTCTTAAATGACAGTTGTTGTTTTTTAGATATTATCATATATGAACCAATAGCAAAAGTCTGTCGGTCAATTGTCAGAGGCAATATCTCTTCTTTTCTCTCAATGCCATTCATTGATTGTTTGTAGCTAGCATTGATCTGTATCACTCGCTTTTAACACAGTTCTCACCTTGTACAGAAAAATGCGACTGTTTGGGTCTTTGAGCTCCATCTCCAGCTCAAAGGTTGCAGCACCCTCAGGCTTCACCTCAATGGGTTTGAGATTACCGAGTTGTTCGATGAACTAAAGCAGTGAAACAAACATAATATAACATAATTTGTCTCCACAAGCAGTCATGAAAATGTGAAAGCAATTCTTTAAGAAACCTTCTGTCATCTTGGCAGCTCTTTACCTGTGCCTGCTCCTCTTCTCTTTCCTGCTTCATCTCGACCAGTTTCTTCAGCATTCGACGGAAATCAGTGATTCCATACTCAGAGCAAATTCGCTCGTAGTCTTTCTTGTCTGCACTCAGCAGCAATTCCCAAACTGATTCGTCAATGTCACCGTCCTTTTTCTCCACATTTTTTTTGCCAGCACTTTCAAAACAAATGACAAATATGAACTTCAGGCCAAATTATAGCACATGACTGATGTTATATTATGAGATGGGCTAATTAACAATGGCATGAGTCATACGTATGAATAGAGCCTAATGTGAAACTGCACAGCTGATGACATGGCATTAATGTGTAACGTGATGGAAACAAATGTCTCACCCTTTCCTGAGCCTCTTTCTAAACTCTGTTGGGTCACCGGTTACAGCTTCAAAATGCAATCAACAAACAGAAGTCAAATTAATGCTTGTGTGTGCCATATACAATGTCACACGTATCCTATTAATTCGCTTTTGGTATAAAGAATTGCCGTCCTAACCTAAAGAAAATGCACTACCTAAATGTTGCCACAATTGTCTTACCTTCTTCAGCCTGTTGCATTGCTTTGTCTTTTTTGAATCCAACTGAAAAAATAGAAGAACATATTGTGTTTGCAGCTTTTTTTTCCCTGGTACTAGCTATACTCTGTTGCGAATAGAATAAGAAATTACTTAAAAATAAAAATAACAAACAAGTTGAGGACTTTAAGAAGTGTGTCCCACCTTCAATGACATTTAGGACAACAGTGCAAACAGCCTTCCCATATTCATTTGAGGCGTAGCATTTGTAAGTGTCGGCTTCATCACCAGTGACTTTAGGCATCTGCAAGTAAATGATCAGAGAAATGGGTTTGTATTTTTGATAAATCTTGCATAAATATTGAACGACAATGATAATGAAATTAACATTTAAAGGTCAAGTGTGTAACATCTAAGCCACAAAAGAAAATTGTAAAAATAGTAATGACTGTTTCCAAACAGGTTTCTTGATCACTCCCCCCACCCTCTACCACTGGTCAGCAAACAAGACGTCCTGCCCCAAAGTTGTGCCATTGGTTGTTCTCATTTTTTGCCGCACAGGGTACCCCATTGCTTTCAATGAGAAACCTTTGAGCATGGCCATGGGAATGTCATGATGAAATTATATATTGGGTTATAATTTTGCCATTATGACATTTTGGAGTGTGATTTTCAATTTAATCAGCCAGCATAATTGTATTTTACATTTATTTTATTAACGCTATTGTAGCCGTGTTTGAACACATAACCCAACACCACCCCTAAACCTACCCATTTGTGTATTATATTAAAAATGTATTCAAAAAGTACAGATATTCTAAGTGTTCCGAGGCCAACCGATTGATTTGTGTGAAGAAAAGCCGAAAGCCAAACGCGATCACCGTCTCCATCCGACGAAGATCATGAGCACATTCAAAAAATGCTGCCCAAAGAAACGTTACATCAGCTTTGATAGTGAAATTGCATTGGCTCTCGTGTGTCTCGTGACTGATTGCGTTATGAGTCGGGAAAGAGTAAAGAGTCGGGTGTATCTTTCGAATGAGATATGACTGCGTGCTTTCTTGGAGCGGCGGGATCATTTCAGCGATTAAAACATTAAGATCCACTCTGTTCTTTACATATAGATATATGGCTTCAGAAGACTTGGAAACAGTACTTTTGTACTGTTTTTGGTCAGTTTTTGCAATAAATAACTGACTGTACTTTTATTTGCCTGTTGTGTGTTTTATTTTGTTTAGAAATGGGTAGGTTTAGGGTAGGAGTGGGGTTAGTTGCTCCAAAATATAAAAGTAGCCTAAAAATATTTATAAAATCATGTCTACATTTACAAATGCAAATAATTATGTGTATCTGACACATGCAAACAACTGAAAGCAATGGAGTACCCTTGAACAATGGAGTACCCTGTGTGTTAAAAAGTGACGCCAAAGGGTCCTGACCAAGCGTCAATGTGTGGCGATTTGGGAGTGAGAAAGTGTTGGTTGTGACAAAGTTGCTTTGTTGGGCTCCTCAAACAACAGAAGCAAACAATGGCACAGGTCTTACACTATGTGGGTGAATGGACCCCAAAAATGGCTTGCTTACAGACTCTTCATATTAAACTGGGATATAAGATTAAAACATTACACACTTCACCTTAACTTATTGAGTAGTAGTTTAAAAGTAAGGCTAAAAGCCTGTGCATACCTCCAAAGTGTATTCATTAGTTGTGGGGTCATATTTGTTCTGAAACTTTTGGGGATTGTTCATTTCTCCTTTAGCTCTACGCCAGGTTACAGTGGGTGCTGGGTTTCCATTCACTTTGGCTTTAAAAATGGCCAGCTTTCCTGTTTATAAAAAATGTAAATTTGAATTCTTTATCAGGTGAACATTGAAAGGCTTTCAAAAACAAATTGTGAAAAATATTTGGCCTATAGTAGGGGAGCGTGGGGCACAACCTAACGCAGGGTTAGTTGTAATGCGCATGTTTTAACCATTTCCACACATGTCAGAATGACGAAACTTAGTGTATTTACTAGTTGCCATATCAACATTATTTAGAGAAAAAATAGCGCCAAAATTAAAAAATTCTCTGGAAGATATCACTAAACATGTATTTAACCATATCCCAGTTGCGCAGATGGGGTGCGTTGTAACACTGCGTAACAATGAGCCCCTATTAGAAATATGCCATTATATTCTATACTTTTATGAATTCTTTTGAGAAACCATGAGAAACAGGCGAATAATGACTGAGAGTTAATGTTCATAAATTATTAATTATTATTATGTTTTGAACTATGCTGTATAGCTGTATTTAGCGATGTGTTTGTAGTCAAACTCAAAAATGCTTATATTTTTAATGATTAAAAAATGCCATTATTTTATTTGAAAAAGTTAATAATTGTATTTCGTTGACAAAATATTTTAGTTTGTCTTGTATATATTTTTTTTATTATATCATATAACATTTTAAGCTGTCATTTGGTCAACATTGTGCCCCACCACATGTTACAATGTATCCCACCTACGGGGAATGTTGTCACATTTCACTTCCATTCTTTCGGGGTAAATCAAGAAAAAAGTATACACTGTATTAATGAATCAAAACCACATAATTGTACTAGACATGTGTGTAATTATTGTGGGAAACAATAAATACTCTGAACCTCAAGTGGATTTACACAAACTGAGAAAGTCAAAAAGCGTTAGGTTGTGCCCCGCTCTCCCCTACTCTTTTTTCATAAATCAACATAGCTCTTGTGCATTGACAACGTTGTTCTTGTTATTTATTGTGTCAAAAGTGTGTTGGGTTGTTAATAGCAGATTTTATTAAAATGGTGGCTTAAATGCTTGAAAGTATTTTTGTAGGCAAACATAAATTGAGCCAATTGGAGAATTTCTGTACAAAATGAACATTTTAATAACAAGTCAAAACGTTCCCTGCAGACTGTAGACTATTTAAAATGCATCCCAGTTGGTTGAGTATATCCAGAGTGTGCGCTATGTCATAGTTTACCCTTGGTTTCACAGACAAGGCTTAAGCTAGTCTCAGACTAAAATGCATGTTTGAGCTGTTTTAACTGAACGCAAGTTGCTCTGATATCTTAAACTATGCCATTGTTTTGTCTCAAGATGCACATCAATGTTTTTTTTTTCTAAGGCACGTTTTTAAAAGCTACTTAAATGTGCTAGTTGAACTAAGGCCTGACTTAATCTAAGACCTGTCTGTGAAACCAGGGGCCGGTTGCATAAACCGTTAAGACTAGTCTTACAAGTTAGACATACATTTTTTACTTTAAGACTGTTCATCATTTTTTAAAATCAGTTACGTAAAAACATAGACTGGCCTAATTTGATAGGAAAAGTAAGACTGAATGCCACTTGCCTAACTGCTATTGGCTCATACTAGATCTTTAGACAATCATAATGGCTTAGTTTATGCAACTGGCCCCAGGCTTTAATGACTACTATTCTTATGAAAAGGGGGAAAAAGTCATAATAAAATAAGTGTGTTAGAAATGGTTACAGTTTTGAGTTTTTCCTGAGAAGATCAGGACAATTGTATTGCAGTACCACACTAACAAAGTCAAATAGTTTAAATACAGGCAAAATGCAGAAATCCATAACTTGAAAGGTCAGATGTCATCATAAGCATAAATGAAAGCATGCATTACACATTTGTCGTCTTGCTCTGTGCATTTCAAACTAGCATGAAATGGGATATATGCTATTTGATTTCCTTCCCTCTGTGCATATATAGCTGTAGTCACATGTTAAAGCTGGAGGACAAGCAGAGAACCTGATAAATCACTCATCTACTGTGCAAGTTAAGTCTGCTTAGCTGCACAGCTTAGACATTTAGGGCAGTAAATCTGTGAGGTAATCCTCTATACGTGCTCATAGCTTGTTAATTTCACATTCAGGACCGTTTAGCTCTCAACTGTCGTCTCTAATCATATTTGCGTTCACTTTTGTTGTTTCTTCTCTTTTAATGTGCTTACCTTCTTGAATGGTTAAAGCGATGGGTTTACGTGTGAAGTCAGGAGTTGTCATCCCCTCTGGAAGTTCTTCAACATACTGTGTAATCATAACACCAGGAACCTTAGATCTCCTTTTGATGCCTGAGAGAATCCACATTCAGGGTACAATGTCAGAACATCGGGGGGAAACAACAAAACAACAGGTGCACAGTGATGTAACATATGCTGAAAAAATCATCTGCATGAATGCCTTTGTATTGAAAAAAATATTTACAAAACTGTGCAGAAAATTCAATACATTTCAAGTTGTGGTTGAAACGTTTCCAGGGGTAAAAAAGAGATCATATCTAAGACATCCAATGATATTTGAACCATGAAAATGTCCTTCTTGATTTGCTTTACATGTCCAGATTCTTGTTTTGCAAAAACTGTATGGAGGAATACATTGGAAGTTGTCACACTGTTCACTGAATATTTCTCAGAGTAGGCTTATTTTCGAAAGTCGATTTCTGTATAGTCATACGCCTTAAATGTATACCGTTATTACCCAAAAGATATAGTTTTCACTGAACACGCATTGAACTTTGTGACCTTTTCTGTACTGAGCCATGTTGACACGGCGTCTCCTGACTGTAATTTTAAGTAGGGCAGATTCTAATAGCTGAACACATGCACACACACTTTTGACAGAGTTTGTGTTTTTCAGCCTGAGGGTGGCGCTCTAATGTTGATTGACAACTTGTGGAGGAAATCCAGAAAGGAAAAGAAGCAAACATTTAAAAAAAACACACAACAGAACTGTATAAAGGCTATTTTATGGAAGTTTGTTTCCGCCACAGAATAAAACATTTTAAAAGATAATTGCGACTTTTTATCTCACAATTGTGTTTACATCTCACAATTCTGACTTTATTTCACACAATTCTCACTTTATATCTCGCAATTCTGACTTTTTCACACAATTCTCACTTTATATCTCGCAATTCTGACTTTTTCACACAATTCTCACTTTATATCCCACAATTATGACTTTATTTCACAAAATTCTCACTTTATATCCCACAATTATGACTTTATTTCACAAAATTCTCACTTTATATCTCGCAATTCTGACTTTATGTCACACAATTCTGACTTTATATCTCGCAATTCTGACTTTATTTCACACAATTCTGACTTTATATCTCACAATTCTGACTTTATATCTCGCAATTCTGACTTTACATCTCACAATTCTGACTTTACATCTCACAATTCTGACTTTATGTCACACAATTCTGACTTTATATCTCCCAATTCTGACTTTACATCTCACAATTCTGACTTTATGTCACACAATTCTGACTTTATATCTCGCAATTCTGACTTTATTTCACACAATTCTGACTTTATATCTCGCAATTCTGACTTTATATCTCACAATTCTGACTTTATATCTCGCAATTCTGACTTTACATCTCACAATTCTGACTTACATCTCACAATTCTGACTTACATCTCACAATTCTGACTTTATATCTCACAATTCTGACTTTATATCTCACAATTCTGACTTTATATCTCGCAATTCTGACTTTACATCTCACAATTCTGACTTACATCTCACAATTCTGACTTTATATCTCACAATTCTGACTTTATATCTCACAATTCTGACTTTACATCTCACAATTCTGACTTTATATCTCACAATTCTGACTTTATATCTCACAATTCGGACTTTATATCTCACAATTCTGACTTTATATCTCGCAATTCTGACTTTATATCTCACAATTCTGACTTTATATCTCACAATTCTGACTTTATATCTCACAATTCTGACTTTACATCTCACAATTCTGACATTATATCTCACAATTCTGACTTTATATCTCACAATTCGGACTTTATATCTCACAATTCTGACTTTATATCTCGCAATTCTGACTTTATATCTCACAATTCTGACTTTATATCTCACAATTCTGACTTTATATCTCACAATTCTGACTTTATATCTCACAATTCTGACTTTACATCTCACAATTCTGACTTTATATCTCACAATTCTGACTTTATATCTCACAATTCGGACTTTATATCTCACAATTCTGACTTTATATCTCGCAATTCTGACTTTATATCTCACAATTCTGACTTTACATCTCACAATTCTGACTTACATCTCACAATTCTGACTTTATATCTCACAATTCTGACTTTATATCTCACAATTCTGACTTACATCTCACAATTCTGACTTTATATCTCACAATTCTGACTTTACATCTCACAATTCTGACTTTACATCTCACAATTCTGACTTTATATCTCACAATTCTGACTTTATATCTCGCAATTCTGACTTTACATCTCACAATTCTGACTTACATCTCACAATTCTGACTTTATATCTCACAATTCTGACTTTATATCTCACAATTCTGACTTTACATCTCGCAATTCTGACTTTATATCTTGCAATTCTGACTTTATATCTCACAATTCTGACTTTATATCTCGCAATTCTGACTTTATATCTCCCAATTCTGACTTTATATCTCGCAATTCTGACTTTATATCTCGCAATTCTGACTTTATATCACACAATTCTGACTTTATATCTCCCAATTCTGACTTTATATCTCGCAATTCTGACTTTATATCTCGCAATTCTGACTTTATATCTCACAATTCTGACTTTATATCTCACAATTCTGACTTTATATCTCGCAATTCTGACTTTATATCTCACAATTCTGACTTTATATCTCGCAATTCTGACTTTACATCTCACAATTCTGACTTACATCTCACAATTCTGACTTTATATCTCACAATTCTGACTTTATATCTCACAATTCTGACTTACATCTCACAATTCTGACTTTATATCTCACAATTCTGACTTTACATCTCACAATTCTGACTTTATATCTCACAATTCTCACTTTATATCTCGCAATTCTGACTTTACATCTCACAATTCTGACTTACATTTCACAATTCTGACTTTATATCTCACAATTCTGACTTTACATCTCGCAATTCTGACTTTATATCTTGCAATTCTGACTTTATATCTCACAATTCTGACTTTATATCTCGCAATTCTGACTTTATATCTCCCAATTCTGACTTTATATCTCGCAATTCTGACTTTATATCTCGCAATTCTGACTTTATATCACACAATTCTGACTTTATATCTCCCAATTCTGACTTTATATCTCGCAATTCTGACTTTATATCTCGCAATTCTGACTTTATATCTCGCAATTCTGACTTTATTTCACACAATTCTGACTTTATATCTCACAATTCTGACTTTATATCTCGCAATTCTGACTTTATATCTCGCAATTCTGACTTTACATCTCATAATTCTGACTTTATATCTCGCAATTCTGACTTTATATCTCACAATTCTGACTTTACATCTCATAATTCTGACTTTATATCTCGCAATTCTGACTTTATATCTCACAATTCTGACTTTACATCTCGCAATTCTGACTTTACATCTCACAATTCTGACTTTATATCTCACAATTCTGACTTACATCTCACAATTCTGACTTTATATCTCACAATTCTGACTTTATATCTCACAATTCTGACTTTACATCTCGCAATTCTGACTTTATATCTCACAATTCTGACTTTATATCTCCCAATTCTGACTTTATATCTCGCAATTCTGACTTTATATCTCGCAATTCTGACTTTATATCTCGCAATTCTGACTTTATATCTCGCAATTCTGACTTTATATCTCCCAATTCTGACTTTATATCTCGCAATTCTGACTTTATATCTCGCAATTCTGACTTTATATCTCGCAATTCTGACTTTATATCTCCCAATTCTGACTTTATATCTCGCAATTCTGACTTTACATCTCGCAATTCTGACTTTATATCTCGCAATTCTGACTTTATATATCACAATTCTGACTTTATAACTTGCAAATGCAACTTTATATCATGCATTTCTGAGAAAAAAAAGGCAGAATTGTGAGATAAAAAGTCGCAATTACCTTTTTTAAGGAAAACAAGCGGAAACAAGCTTCCATAGGCTACTATTAACATGAGCACATTTCAATTAAATGATTTATAATTGTATTAATTTGATACGTTACTCCACTTAGGAAGAACCGTGAACTTAAACTTTTTTTTAAATCTCGCATTTAGTTGCTCCTCTAAGGCATCCATTGCTGCAGTATCGGAAATTTTAAACATGGTTTTGTTTATTGGCAGACCGTTAAAGATTGCTACACACTGACTGTAGAAGTCAGCCAATCAGATTCAGAATGACAGCAATCTGAACAGTCATATGCACATTATAAAGTTTGACTGGATATCATGATATATTGGATATGATATGATAGGATATACTGGATATCATGACATGCATGCAGATTCAGGTTGCTGTCATTCAGTTACCTTACCTTGTCTCTTAGGAGGTAGAATTTCCAGTCCTGGGACAGTATAGCCACAACATTACAGTACAACAGCAACAAAGGGAGGGAAACAAAGAAGGAGAACACAAAATTGTGAATCCTGGCTTCTTTTTTCCGTTGTCAGGATAATGTCATGGACAAACACAAATTTACTCACAAATACAACCAAAAACACAGGACAAGGGAGAGACGGAGATTAAAGCAATAAAACAATTATTCAATCCACTAAGGAGTTGAATGTAAGATTACTATAGACAAGATTAGAGAAAGAGCAGACAAACTGGGAAGAGAATAAAAGTGTAAGACCTGTTTCACACAGCATACATTACCAGCAGGTTTTTTTTTTTTTTACAGTATTACCACTGTATAGCTGTAACTCTGTATAGAGTTCCTGTGCAAAGCATATTTCGGCTGAATGGTCTATGTCATAATATAGGTTATACTATATATTATAATATAGGCTACTATAAACCAAATTATCTGTTCTTTTCAAATATGGGATTTTTGACGTAATATACAGTAAATTACATTAATAAACATGTAATCATTTACCAGTTACATTTAGTAAATCTGGCATGATTTGACGGCGCTGTGGAATACTTGATTTTGATTGGTTTCAGCAGTGCTCTATCATATGGAAGCTTGTTTCTGCCACAGAATAAAATATTTAAAAAGATAATTGTGACTTTTTATCTCGCAATTGCAAATTATAAAGTTAAAGTTGCGTGATATAAAGTAAGAATTGTGAGATATAAAGTCAGAATTGATATAAAGTCAGAACTGCGAGATATAGTCAGAATTCATATAAAGTCAGAATTGTGAGATATAGTCAGAATTGCGAGATATAAAGTAAGAATTGTGAGATAAAAAGTCAGAATTGATATAAAGTTAGACCTGCGAGATATAGTCAGAATTCATATAAAGTCAGAATTGTGAGATATAGTCAGAATTGCGAGATATAGTCAGAATTGCGAGATATAAAGTCAGAATTGATATAAAGTCAGAATTGATATAAAGTCAGAATTGCGAGCTATAAAGTCAAAATTGTGAGATATAAAGTCTGGTTGCTACACTGATTGTTTTGTACATTCTAATGGCAATTTTTTTCGTAGCGGAAGTTTTAATATAATATATTATACTTCTTTGCTTGCATTTGCGGTGTGAAACAGGCCTGTTTTTAATATCCTGCAATTTATATATTATCACCCATCATCATAAAAAAGGAGGGGTTCATAAATAACAAGGGGAAAAAAAAGGAATAAAAATGTCTAATTAAATAAGGTAAAATAAATCCCCTCCTCAAAGCAAATGAAATAAATAAAGTAAGTGAAAAATAAAAAAAATGGAAATAATCAAAGAAAATAAATGTTAAGTGGGTGTTTTTTTTTATATACTGTAAACTGGTTTGTTGAAACGTAAGCGCGAGTGAGTTACAGGCCTGAATCCAGCCTGGTCCATTTCTTCCGCTCTTCTTTTCTGTCTCTATTTATTGTCCTTCACAACAGACACTTCACATTCGGGTTGGTTGATGGCCGTCCCTCGCATCCATGGTTACACGATTCAAAGAAACCCATGCTGAATGACAGCAAATTCTCACAGGGATGTTTGGTGAGTTTCCAGATGAAGGCTTTGCTTTCATAAGCCACATGCACAGCCTCTTCTTCATTTGCATCTTGTGCACAGTGGCCAGTTTCCAAACCCACAACCTAAGACTTTAACCAGCTGTTTGATCATTCATGTGTTTAAACAAATTTGAGTGGCTAGGTTAGATTCAACACTTGCTTTTATCTCGCTATCTTGCTCTTCTAACCCCTCAGGGACCGATATATTATTCACTTTGCCACGGAGAGGAGGTCATTAGATTTTATCTGGAAAATCCAGCATTGCCTTTTAACGCAGCTGTAGTAGAACTTTTCTAAATGAGACCCATGTCTGATCAAGTGTGTCAAATTCCATTGCTATACTTTCGTCATTATGAATACAATGAAAACCGATTAACTAAATTACATCCTCTGGGAATAGTTACCATTAGGAAAGAGAAAGAATTATACAACAAAAAAAGGCGTTTTTTTCCCCCCCAACATCATCTATGTTTCACTACTAGCAAGTCTTCATGGAGAGCATGGCTGGATTTATTGTTTCAGTAATTCAGTAATAGAGCAGTTGGACAAGGTTCGGTGCCGGTGTCAGCCTGCCATATGGGAGAGAGAACAATTATATTGTTCTTACCGCCCTGCCCGGCAGCAGTTGGATCTAAAACCTTGGCTTTTTTCATCATCTTGATGCAGTCCAATGGCTCAAGAATTCAGAAGTATCTCTGGGTAAGAGAAAAGCAATATGAAAGGTCAATTCAATTTCAGTCTCATTAAACATTTGGGGAGATTCAAATGTTTGCACAGGATGCAATTAGATGCAGTTTTGTATTTATAATTTTATAAATCAATCAGTCTAGGATATTCGGCCAATGTGCTTCTGAAGAATTAATCCCCATTAATCAGATACCTCAACATAGGTGCTAGTATTTGCACATTTAAATAACCTATTAAGTCCACACAGTTTAGGTAAAAGAGCAATTCAGGTGAAATAGGCACAGAGACGGAGCGAAATAGGACGGCAGTTATCCCATCTGTTGGGATGTGATGTAGTGTGACAGTGCGGTGCATTATGTTCCATTAGAGAGGCTTTGGGCCTAGTCAGCAAAACCTCCACGGCTGTAGTAATTCATCTTTTCAAATCCACTCACATATATAGTTCAGATCCAGTCAGTGTGTCCTCACTAGTATACTAGCACTAGCATAGCACTAATATTGGATTTTGACGTGTTTGGATTTAACTGTCTCTTACAGGGAGTAAAATTGGCTTTGAGGAGGAGGGCTGAAAAGATTTTAGTGCGCATGTGTTTGAGATTTTGAGCTTTGTTCCAAAACCGATTGTGCTGTCTACTGCATACATAGGGCTGTCACACAGGATGTACAGTATGCATCCATTTGTGCTGTTTTAAATGTGTTTTCTGTGTGAGTACATGGTAGACGGACATATTTGGCCCTGTGTTTTTTGATAGAATGACAAGGTAACTGAATAAAAGAATGCATCCTTGAATGTGAACGGCGCCTAAGGCCCCGATCAGACAACGTGTTCCTCAGGTTTGAAAAATGTTGCTAGGCAAACCCCGAATCAGCTGTGCTGTCAGTCTAATCAAGGTAACCGCCACCATAACGGAAGGCCCGCCTCTCCATTCATTCAATTGGACAATGGAAGAAAAACGCGATGACGTCGGGCGCTTAATTTTTTTCAGAGCGCTGCTACAAAAACGCGAGACGCAGCAGGCGGTTAAAACGCGAGGCGGCTGGGGTGCACAAACAGCGAGCATACCGCTCCCTGCCAATAGAAAACTATTTAAAACTTTCTTCTCCTGCATACTGTTTTTCTGCAGTACAAAATGGCAGCACAGCTGAAAGGTTTGTTTAAGCGGCGCCCTCTGCTGTACACGCATGCATTTGTATTTCCTTCAGCCTGATTTCAATTTCTATGTGAAAAGGTCTTTTAATTTGCACCAAAATTTAAACTTTTTTGTTATTAAAAAACCCCCCAAGACTATCCCTGGTGAGAAAAAGTAATGCAGTAACTAAAAAGTAACTAAATAACACAATTAGTTACTTTTTAAGAGAGTAACGCAATGCATTACTTTGCAAAGTAACTTTCCCCAACATTGTGTGAGACCATAATTCGAATGAATCCCTTTTCTTTGGAGGACATATCGACATTACAGTACAGAATAGCTCTTTCGGCATTATTCTGAACATTGTAAGCATTCATTTTATGTCCTCGAACGGAAGAGAGACTCTCAGGTGCATGCGTTAACGTCACATCCTTTCAGTTTAGTCTTTCACATTAAAAAATCATTCTATAGGCTTTCTTAGACAACCGGGGAAGGTCTCATTTTTTAAGTTTCGTTACAAGCTGTTTACACATTGCCACCAAAAAAGTGATTAAATACATGAACATTCTTATATATAGCCCCTTTAAATGAAAAAAATGTGTTCAGTACTGAATGATATATGTTTAAAATGGAGATATTCTTCACACCGCTCATCGCATTGCATTACAGGATTCCCTCATTGAAAGGTAATTTTGGCCAAACGAGGTGAAATGCTGTCTAGGTAGGCAGTTGACTAGGTTTTGGACAGAGCTTGTTTATTTGGAATGAGCTTGTAGTCTAGGGCTCTCAATGAATCTCTTGTCATAGACTCCTGCTAATGGTAGTCTCAATCTCATCTCAGAAACAGAATGACGCAGGTTGTTTTATGCACAGGCCATCTTTTTTCACAAATAACTCTATGAAATTGCATTCTGTGCTACATCAGTCGTCTGACCGAGTGGCATATTCCATACACAATAGCATGCTGATTGGCCTCTTATAGACACTGCACAGAGCATAATGGGATATAAATGCAAGCATTTTTTGAATCACAAGCTGCTGAAATCTGACATTTGAGTGTCATCCTTCAACCTGCATGTGATTCATTGCACCCATCATTATGCATGGTTTGGCTCGTCATTTCTGTTGGCGTAAAACCTGCCAGCTATTATTTCAATTGCTTGCATCATGAATAACACTATGACAGTTATATTACTGCTTTGGATAGTAATACAAATTTAGCTAAATATTATCTGCTTATTCTGTTTGAACAAGTGAAGTCATAAATCTCATGAAATTAATTTGCATTGAGCATCATGAACTGAAATGAACAGCATTTATTAATCTAGATCAATGTTAATTTCTACATTCATTTCTACCATTTAAAATTGCATAATTTAGTTCATGAATTATTGTGTTGACAATAAACAATGGTATATTTATCAATTAAAATATCAACTTTAACCTAGATTTTTGAAAGCTGTAAAAATGCTGTTCATTGTTATTTGATGATACGTAATGCATTGCAATAAGGTTCAATTCATAACATTATTTAACGTTTTACCAAAACTGTGATATCTATTATACCACTGGTCTCAAATGGTGGGTCCGATTGGGTCACAGACTGCAGGGATCAATGCTAAATGCAAAAAATAAAATGACCCTGGACCACAAAACAAGTCATAAATCGCATGGGTCAAAATTATCGATCTTTCTTTTAGGATAGGATTAGGATATTTAGTAAAGATCATGTTCCGTGAAGATATATTGTAAATTTCCTACTGTAAATATATATAAACAATATTATTAGTAGTAATATGCATTGCCAAGGACTTCATTTGGACAACTTTAAAGGTGATTTTCTCGATATTTCGATTTTTTGCACTCTCAGATTCCAGATTTTCAATAGTTGTATCTTGGCTAAATATTGTCATATCCTAACAGAAGTAAAAAAAATTGACCCTTATTATGGTTTTGTGGTCCAGGGTCACATATCAGCTTTTAATAGGGAGGTGAATACAAATATTTTGCAGTTCAACAGCTGTGCGTCCTGCCAAATGTGTTATTTTAGTGCAAATGTATTTGTCAGTAGTAGAAGCAGCCAAATTAGGTGAATGCCAGCACGGACAGGTTGTATGACATACAACATCCTCGAAAAATATGGACACAATGACATGAGGTAGAACAAACTGGACCAATAGACTAAATTAAACACAGATCACTTTAAGCGAGAGCAAACATGGATTGTGCCAACCACAATTTGTTTTGTGGTGAGAGCCCGAAACCATCAAGATTCAAGAGGTTTGTGCAAAACAAAACGGTCAATTTCCCTTAGTTTTGTATGATAAATGCTTTCGCTATTGTGTCGGTTCACCACTTGATGTCCAGTGTAAAATCTGGCTGCTATAACAAAACTATTGGACAAACACTATTCCACATTTTCTGCTTGTGAAAAGACAAATTACTGTATTTGAACACCCATGCCAGTTTTTAGTATGTCCTAAGTAGCCCTTGGCTTCAGCTCATTTTGGAAAACGAGCTATCTAACCCTCCTGAGCAAAATATCCCGACACTGAAGCTTGCCAAGCTGAAGGTCTTCAGTTTACACGCAACCTGAGCTTCACACCACTCAGCGCAATCACATGTTTATATGGGGACAAGAAAGCACTTCATTTCACTGCCATTTTGGGTATTCTACTCTTAAATGTAGGATTATTCCCATCTTACTTAACAAATTAGTGGTTTATTGTGCAAAGTCCTGTGTTAGTATAGCTTCCAGGGATTTCCACCTGTATCTCAGAACTGCTCCATAAAAGGAGACATTTTCATCGTGCTGAGAAACCAAAGCCATGCTTCATAACATAATTACATGCCAGCGGCAGGCCGGGCTGTATAGCAGTAATGACAGTGCATGAGTAAACTACCACTTCACACAACTATATGAAAAGCAAGTCTAATGACATGCTCAAGTTTTAAACTATACCACTAACCCTTTTTCCCTCTCTGAGAATTGCCCTGCTGACATGTTTAGTAGGACACAGTCATTTGTCAAATGATAGGCTATCATGCCAGCTAGCGCAGCCCTCGGTTGGTAGTTATTTACATTTTCAAGAAACTGCCGAAGTTCAGTAAGAGAGCCGCTTAGAAAGTAATAGCATGCATATCATTAACATACAATGGTGACATTTATGTGAACACCAATAGCTAAGTTCTACTTCTAGCTTTTCCAAGGGGCCTTTTTAATATTACCCTGAAAGAATGTCTAAATGGTATTTAATCATCATGAGGAAAATGTTAATAAAAATAAGCCTCATTTCGAGAATAGTGATTATTTTAGTAATCGCCTAATCACTGCAGTGATAACTAAGTTATGCACACTTGCCAGGCTTGCACTAAATGCGATATCGATGGGAGCATTACGTCTATTTTTCCTCTTACGGAAGGCTGGCAATGAGCCCCTCAGCAAGACGTTTTAGGTGAGGAAATGACCACGTTATAAATCAGCCTGCTTGTCAGTACTTTATTTAGAGTACAGAAGATGCGATTCCACAGGGTGTTTAAGTGAGCAAAATGACCCTCAGTAATAGGCAAAGCCAATCTTGCTCTGTCTATCACCCTCCTATATTTCTCTGATTGGCGATAAAATCTCTTCCTCTGTGCTTTCAGCCTTGCCCTGTTAAAATGGCTCCTGTGGATAGACTCTTCAGGCATCTCAAATGTCCCCATGCACCTCTTAACTCTATGTGCAGATAAAAATCTTTGGCTCACAGAAGACATTTAAAAATAAATGAATGTTAAGCTCCTGTCAGTGACAAGCTTTACTGGTAAACAATAATTGCTGAGCCAATTTGTTGTTTATTTCCTGTTTCTATATTTCAGGATCAGCTTTCAAATTTTTTGATTTGTTTTCAGCACTTCACCACATTGTAAAGCATCAATGCAGATGCCAGCATGAGACGTTTTTGTGGATTCACTTTATAGTCGCACTGAATATTTTAAAGCAACTCCCATAGGTAGACATTAAGATTTTATTGTTCCATAAGGTCTTGTTGCTTTTTTTGTACACAGCTTCTTTGTCGTCCGAGGAAAGTGTAGCTATAAATGTTGGTTTGCATTTCTGTCACATTGATATTTTTGTATCTTCTGTATTTTACTAATTATATGTCTAATATGTTATATTGAGTTGGCAAGTAAAATTGGAATGATTCACATTTAGAAACTAGAATGTTGAATCCAGGTATACCCCGATTTAAGCAGTTCTTTGGTCTCTTTTATAATCCAGACGTTCTGTATTAGTATTTCACGTTATTGAATGTTACACTATTACTTGCATGCTTCCTCTGTTTTTTCCCACCATCACAGGTTTCATTACAATAGTCTTTTGGATGATTCGTTAAGGAACTCCAAAGCACAAAAAATGATGTTCACTAATCATTTTTTATGTCAAGTGGCACATCTGTCATAAATACATTAGCATGGACATCCACCCACTGATTCAAAATCCTTCAAGTACATTGACTTCGTTTGATATGATACTTGTATCTATAGTTAGAACATCCCTGCAACTGTTCTGATTTGACATCATGCCACCTGACTTGCAGCTATCACAGATTCCAGACTCCGAAACCCAAATCGGGAAGACCAACTCGAACGATTCTGATGTGGGGCCACCAAATTATCTGGAAGAAACTGCATTTAAAACATCTAATAATGTTATCAGACAGTATGAAGTAAGTCTATGAACAAGTCTTTAAACCAGAAGATAATTTTAGAGTCTAGAGGTGTCAGAACTCAAAGTAACACAAGGCTGTCAGCTCTGCATTGTAAAAACTTCACAGGGGCTATATTAAGTCAAAGCACATTCATAGTTCAGTACAAGTGCAAAACTTAGTTTGTGTCCCGTAGAAAATATGCAAGTGTCTGTTCAAGGTACACAAGGTGGTGAGAGACTTTGGTGCAATGCAAATGTATGAAGCTCTTATTGTTTTCTTGTTCTTTGTGCATGTCTCTTAGTTCTGTCACAACAACAACAAAAAGGCTATAAAAAAATCCCTACCTGTTCACAGTTCTCTGTGCTCCTCTCTTGCTTCTTTCAAAGTGCTCTGGCCTCTTCTGATATTTGAGTGCTGCCTCCAAGTTGTCCAAGGTAATAAATCCTTTGAGTTTGTGTGTGTGCGCGCTGTTCCCATGCATTCAACCTTGGCTTCCGTCAAAAGCAAGATCTCCTGTTTGAAGGGAGGATCGTTGGGAAGAAACCTAATTTCTGTTGACACCTTATTGTTATGAAATGACTATTGAAATGATTTCATCTTAATCTTACCTGGAAAGTTTATAGTTTTACTTCAGATTGACAGTCAAATAATGACCGGAATGAAATGTTGAATTGGGTTTATTTTAAGCTTTTTGCATTTAGCATTAATTAACTGAATAGTTCTGAAATTACACAAAATAACAATGTATATTGATATCTCAGCAGCAGTGAAAATGGGTAGTGTTTCTACTCTGTAATTCCCTGTAAAACAACGCAATTAAAGACATCATTGCGATACGACTTGGCAAAAAACTTGATTTTATGTCACTGATAAAATTAAGCATTTTATGTACCTTTAGCTGCACAGAGTTCTGGAGCCAGAGTGTTCTGACACTGGTGGTTTGTCAAAACAATCACAGATTTTGCTGTGAACAAAGTTTTTGTTTCTCAAAGAACTGAAGAAATTTTTCACTATTTCACTCTTAAAAATAAAGGTTCACGAAGAACCTTTAACATGGAACCTTTCTATTGCACACACTGTTCCCTTTCATTCAGTCACTACGACGTAACGTTAGTGACTAACGAATGGGGGTTTCGCTTAGAAGCCAATCATCTTTGAGAATTCAAAAACGCCCAATGGCAGTGCCAATGCCATGCGGAATTTGCATACGTAACTCCGCCCCACCGCGTGGGTATATAAAGAAGTAAGTGGGCAATATCGCATTATGTTTCTGCTTCGGAGCCAAGAGCATCTCTTCACTCCTGCAAGCCTGAATTCTGAAGTCCTCTCCTCAGTCTTCGAGACGAGCGGTTCTCCAGGGTGTTGGTGTGACGGCGCGTTCCAGCGATCTCGCATTGCCTGCCTGCTGATCTGTGCAGTGATCTGCAACAGCTGTGTGTGTTTTCCCTGGGCGCTTCGGCACTCTGCAGAGCTTTCCTCTCACAAAAAGAGCTTGCGCGTGGCACGTCGTTTTCAAGACGGCTCGCCCGCGCACTTCCGGGTGCGATCGATCTCCATTGCTGTCTATGGACACATTCACTGCTCGATGTGTTTGGGCTTCAGCACGTTCGGGCAGTGTTTGTGGATGCGTCATTGCGATGTCGCGGTCGAGACTCAGTGATCTCCGTGAGGAGAGAGAGTCCCCTCTGCCACACCCCAATCTACTGTCTCCGAATGAGGTGGTACTTTGGTTGGTTGCCAGGGTGACCTGAGGGCGGTGCTGTGGTATTAAAAACCCCAATGATACGTTCCTCGGGCCACGCCCCCCTCTCGCACATCGCTTCCCGCGAGTGCTGGACTGAAACAGTGGCCCGTCTCTGACGCCTCGTTCGTTTCGTTCACACTCCAGATAGCAGCGAAATGTCGATCGCCGCATCCCAAGGTGGGCTAGAGTCCTTTGGGGATGACGATTAGGTTGTGTTCCGCCTTCGGGTGTGCCAGCGCTGCATGATCCGACTTAGAGTTGAAAGCCATGTTATCTCGGGCAGCCGCGAGCCTCGTACTGATGTGTAACTCCGCCCTGTCGCGAGTGCTCGTGGTTGCGCGATTGGTTTTTGGGGGCTGCACCTGACAGCTGTTGGGCCCCGCCCCCAATGCCTTTCGCTCCCCAGGTGCATGAGGAGATCATGCGGTCCAGGAAGTCCCCGTGCTTCTCGTGACCGTTCGGTGGCTTCCCCCGCCTTCTCTGCCCTTGATGGGACCGCGATCTAGGGTACTCTGGGGTCCCCCCCACTGTTGAACTCTCTGTTGTACACTACGGTGTCCACGGAGGGCTTCGACGTGACGTGGCTATCCTAAGCACCCCCCCAAAGCCTGTGGGCTCGTCTACTTCGGTGGCATGGTCCTACAGAGCTACAGGGCAGGCTGCCGCCCCTTTGCACATGCACGAGGGTGGAGCCGACCCAGGGCTCTTCAATGAGCTGCGTGCCGCCACTGATCCCGCCCTCTGGGCGGTGAAGGTGTCCACACGCTCCCTCGGTCGGGCGATGTCCACAGCTGTGGTCCGGGAGAACCACCTGGCCTTACCTGGTGGTGTAGGGGAGGCTGAGTGAGCCCGCCTCCTCAACTCGCCCATATCCCAGGCTGGCCTCTTCGGCGGCGCGGCTGAGAACTGCGGCCAACGTTTCTTGGCTGCCCAAGAGCAGACTGAGGCTGTAACACGTACTGCCTCCGCGGCTAGCTGCTGTACCCAGCCGCCGGCTCAGTCGCCTCAGTCCGCTCGCTGCCGAGAGCGCCCTCCCTCCTCCCGCCCGGCCCCAGCAGCAGCCTTCACCTGGGCCATGCCGTCGAGGTGGTTGCAGGATGACGCCCAGTCCGCTCCTCAGCCTGGTTAAACGCAGGCTCGGCTACGCGATTCAGTTCGCACAGGCTCCTCCCCGCTTCCGGGGAGTCCGCGCTCCATGGTGGGGCCCAATAAAAGGCCCCAGTCATGCGTGTGGAGGTTGCCACCCTACTGGCGAAGGGTGCGATCGAGCCTGTCCCTCCAGCCGAAATGAAGTCCGGCTTCCTCAGCCCTTACTTTATTGTACCCTAGGAAACCGGTGGGTTACGGCCAATCTAGGACCTGCCCGTCCTGAACCGATTCCTTCACAGGCTTCCGTTCAGGATTTTGGCAGCGAACGCCTCCTCGGACGCGTTTGTCCGGTAGATTGGTTGCAGCAATCAACCTGAAGGACGCTTACTTCCATGTCTCCTTCCTCGACGCGTACCGTTCCTACGGTTTGCTTCCAGGGGCAGACATTCAGTACGTGGTCCTCCCATTTGGACCAGCTCTGTCCCCTCGTGATTCCACGTAGTCTATCGAGACAGCCCTTGCGCCACTCAGGCAGCACGGGGTTCGCATCCTGAACTACCTCAACGATTGGCTCATACTGGGTCACTCTCGAGAGCAGGTGTGCGAACACAAGAGTCCAAGTGCTCCGGCACTTGGCCCGTCTGGGCCTTCAGGTCAACTGGGAGAAGAGCGACTCTGCCCCGTGCAGAGAATCTCTTTTCTCAGTATGGTTTCTGACTCGGTCGCCATGTGCGTGCTGCTTACCAGCAAGCGCGCACAGTCACTGCTGACTTGTCTTCGTTAATTTGAGAGCAAGAGTGCGGTCCCACTGAAGTTATTTCAGAGGCTCCTGGGGCATATGGCATCTGCAGCCGCGGTAATGCCGCTCAGATTGCTTCATATGAGAACGCTTCAGCTTTGGCTTCGCGATCGAGTCCCGAGATGGGCATGGCATTCGGGCACGCTCCGGGTCCCAGTGACTCTCACCCCATAGCCGAACTTCATTTCTATGGGCCGGTGGCCCTTAGGACAAGTTTCCAGGCATTTTGTTGTGTCAACAGATGCCTCCTTCACGGGCTAGGGTGCCATGTGCAATGGACGTGCTGCCGCGGGCTCCTGGACAGGACCCCTGCGCCTCCTGCATGTAAATTGCCTCGAGTTGCTGGCAGTGCGGTTCACCCTGCACCGCTTCCTAGCGTTGCTGAAGGGTCAACATGTACTAGTCCGGTCAGACTACACAGTCAGTAGCGTACATCAACCAAAAGGCTGATCTATGCTCCTGCCGTATGTCTCAACTCGCCCGCCATCTCGTCCTATGGAGTCAGAAGCATCTGAGGTCCCTTCATGCTGTCCATGTCCCGGGAGAACTGAACCGTGCAGCCCACAAGCTCACGGTCTCAGCCACTTCCTGGAGATTGGAGACTCCATCCCCAGTCGGTCCAGCTGATTTGGGAACAGTTCGGCGACGCACAGGTAGATCTGTTGCCTCCCACAACTCTTCCCTCTGCTGCCTGTTTTATTCCCTGACCAAGGGCACACTCGGCACGGATGCACGGATGCACTGGCACACAGCTGACCGCGGGGCCTACGTGAATATGCGTCCCCCCAGTGAACCTTCTTGCGCAGCTATTGTGCAAAGTCAGGGAGGACAAGGAGCAGGTCCTTCTGGTCACCCCGTATTGGCACGGCCGTACCTGGTTCCCTGAACTTTTACTCCTTGCGACAGCCCCTCCCTGGCCTTTCCTCTGAGTATCTCCTCAGAGACACGGCACCCTATGGCACCCATGTCCCGATCTTTGGAACCTCCACGTGTGGCTCCTGGATGGGACGCGGCAGGTTTGAGTACCCTAGCACCTCTGGTGGTGGCTACCAGCACTTCCGCTAGGGCAGAGTACTTTGCCTATGCATTGAAGTGGAACCTCTTCGTCACCTGGTGTCTTCTCGCCAAGAAGACCCCTGGAGATGCCCGATCGGGTCTGTGATCTCGTTTCTCCAAGTAGGGTTGACGAAGTCTCCTTCCATCCTTAAAGTATATGTGGCCGCAATATCTGCCCACCACGAAGGTAAGTCAGCACGACCTGGTCATCAGGTTCCTGAAGGGAGCGAGGAGACTCCTCTCTCTCCCCTCGTACCCTCTTGGGGACCTCTCAGTAGTCTTAGTTGCTCTGCCGAGGTCTACCCTTGAGCCTTTGCGGTCAGTCGAGCTTAAGTTCTTGTCAATGAAGACTTCGCTCCTGACCGCATTGGCCTCCATCAAGAGGTAGGGGACCTGTAGGCATTTTCGGTTGACGAAGCGGGCCTGGAGTTCGGGCCGGCCTACTCTCACGTGATCCTGAGACCCCGGCCTGGATATGTGCCCAAGGTTCCCACCACCCCATCAGGGACCCGGTGGTGAACCCGCAAGCGAGCCTTGGCAAACCTTGCCACCCTGGGGTTAAAAATCCACCTTCGGCTGGTCCCCCAGAGTTTTCCATATGCTACCCGCAGCGGGTCATATGTGTACTCTCTAAGTCCTCCCTACGGGTAGGCATCTTTGCATATCTCTACCTGGAATATGCTCCCAGTGTACCTTGGTATTCCTGTGATAAGTGGGAGTCCTTCGTCCGTACTAGCCTTACGACAGGGCGCTCGCACTTACGTAGGGCACTGGAAGACAGCCGAGTGGCGTGATTATATTGGGACCCCCATTCGTTAGTCACTAACGTTACGTCGTAGTGACTGAACGAAAGGGAACGTCTCGGTTACGTATGTAACCCTTGTTCCCTGAGGAGGGAACGGAGACGTAACGTCCCTTTGCCACATCCGCTGTACTGCTGGAACGGCCGCGATTTCAGTCTTGGCTCCTCAGCAGGTAAACATAATGCAATATTGCCCACATACTTCCTTATATACCCACACGGTGGGGCGGAGTTACGTATGCAAATTCCGCATGCCTATGGCATTGGCACTGCCATTGGGCGTTTTTGAATTCTCGAAGATTATTGGCTTCTAAGCGAAACCCCCATTCATTAGTCACTAATGTTACATCTCCGTTCCCTCCTCAGGGAATAAGGGTTACATACGTAACCGAGACATTTTTTCTTTAGATTATTAAAATATTCTTTACACTGAGAAATGAATGGTTATTTTAAAATTGTTCAATTAAAGGTTCTTTGGGAAACCCAAAATGTTTCTTCTATGGCATTGCTGTAAAAACCTGCTTTATTTCTTGAAAACCTAAGAGTATAAAGAACCTTAAGTGCATTTTAATCATAAATGCCAATAAAGAACCCAAATCATATTCTTACTTTGAAAAAAATTGCAGCCCTAAAGGTTTTTTATTCTGTTTGAATGTTAAAATCCTAGATTGTTTTGTCTCAGACTTTTGGACTATGCATGTATCTTATATACATAACATTATGTGACATAACATTATGAAACAGCCTTGAAAAAAATAGGCAATCATAAAATACATGACATTATTATTTTACATAATCATATCCATTCAGTAAACAATCCCCTGGGCAATTATGTTTGTGAGTTTATCATTTAGATTATAATCATGGAGTGGAGCACAGATTGCATTAAGGTGTTAGGAAAGATACACTCCTCTCACTTCAGCCAGATAAAATAGGCATTTGTGTTAGAACATAAATATAATCTCCTCCATAATTATCAGCATGTGTTTATGGCCACATTTTAGATGTAAAAAGTACAGTGTGCATTAGTGTATCCATGTTAGTTTGTTGATACTCATGTTTCACTGTAATCTCCTTGACATTCTCTGCCTTCAGCTCCTGTACTTGGAATTGAACCCAACACATAAACCACCGGATTGAGAATGGAATGACTTGGATGTTCTATCATTCTCCTGACCATGTGAAGGCTGACCTGGAGCACTCGTGGTAAGATGTGGGAAAAGATGGCTAATCCTCTTGGAGTCATGAACGACAAAGGTCACTGGGTCACAAGTTTTTATTACCGCCTCATTAAACGTCACCATGGCCTTGGTGCTAAGTCCACAAATGGATGCAGGACGAATGGGTGACATTGTGCACTGAGCAAAGTTATGTAAGGAAGGCCTACAGTGAAGAAGCGTGTTCTCTGTTGATGAGCGACTGTTTGTTATTAGGCGCTCAGTTACAAATCGTACATATTGTTTACACACAGAACAAATTAGTTCATAATCAGAAGACTGCATCACATGATAAACAATACCTGAGTACAGAAACTGCACTTGTCTCAATGAGTATTATTGTTTGATAGCATAAAACTAATAGTTTGACACTAAATCCTTTCCCTTATCTCTTTAATAAACACCAACCTCTCTCTCTCTCTCTCTCTCTCTCTCTCTCTCTCTCTCTCTCTCTCTCTCTGTATATATACACAGTATATATTGCACAGTACTGTGCAAAAGTCCTAGGCATGTTAGTATTTTCACCAAAAAAAACTTTTGCTGTAGTGTTAGTAGAAAAATTATAATTTTACATTTCCAAACATTTCTTTTGCCATTATTTGTAATAATCCAGTTATTTGTAAAAAAAAAAAAAAAAAAAATTCTGAGATTTTTGTATGCTCAAGAAGTCTGTCAACAGTCGGTATGATCCACACAGAGATCTGATCATTGAGTCCATCTGGGATTACATGAAGATAAAGAAAAAACTGAGGAAGTCCGGAAGAACTGCGGCAACATCTTCAAGATGCTTGAAAAAACCTGCCTGCAAAGCTACAGTACTGTAAAAAGTTTTAGGATGTAATGTTTCTTCATGTAATGTAATATTGATGTATAGGTAGCACTTAGGGTTAGGGTCCAATTCTCACTATTAACCAACTATTAACTACGATTTTTGCCTCAAACTCCTAATTGCTGCCCTTTAATAGTTAGTAAGGTAGTTGTTAAGTTTAGATATTGTAAAGGATTAAGGTCGTGCAGAATAAGTCATTAACATGTGTTTTATAAGTACTAATAAACAGCCAATATCCTAGTAATATGCATGCTAGTAATAAGCAACCAGTTAACAGTGAGAACCCTAAACTAAAGTGTTACCATATTGCACATAATTTGGTCTAATTCTCACTATTAAAGGATTAGTTCACTTTTAAATAAACTTTTGCTGATAATTTACTCACCCACATGTCATCCAAGATGTCTTTCTTTCTTCAGTCGAAAAGAAATTAAGGTTCCCTTTCGAAAGGGAACTCGCACTGCGTCAGCTTTTGCTTACGCTACGGGGAACGCCTCCAGCGTGACAGGTGCCTGAAATCACAATCAAAAAACGTCAATCCTATTGACCAGCGACAGCCTATGATGTCATCAAGGCGCGACCAGGAAGTATATAAGGGCGCCTTGCCAACATGACAGTATCTTTTCGTCTTCAGGGACTGTTTTGCCTGTTTCACCGTTGGGAAAGATGTCTTCAAAGTGTGCTAGCAAGCAGCGCCACTTCCGCAGGTGCGTGGATCCGTGTAACAGGTATCTTACACCTGATGACACACACTCACTTTGCGTGTACTGTCTGGGGGAAGAGCACGCACGGGAGGTTCTCGAGGGAGCCTCCTGTGCGAACTGCGAGCGTTTTCCTATGAGAACGCTCCGCTCTCGTCTGGCTCTCTTCTCGAGGGGAGAGAGCTCAGCAGCTGGGAACGGCCCCGCTCGTGCTGAGGCTGAGCGGCGCATACAATCTTGGGGTTCCCAGCTGGATCTGGCTCGTCGCCTAGAGGCTGGTGTGGTTTTGGTTGACGACGAGCCAGATCGCGAGGGGCGGACCTCGGAGGAGGAACTGGATTTGGGTTCCTCCTCCTCGTCCGCTGCTCTTCCGTTCGAGCAGAGGATGGTTGGGGAGGCGAATGAAGCGCCTGAGGCTGAGGCTTCCCAACCACCCTGTCCCATGTATGGGGAGTTGTTGGAGGTCATGGAGCGCGCTGCAGGTAGACTGCAGCTGCCCTGGCAGCGTGTTAGGAGAGATGACGTGCGTCCAAGTAGGTTGGACGACCGTTTTCTCTCCGCCCATGACCAACCAGCTCCTGGGAGTCTTCCATTTTTTCCCGATCTCCACCAAGAGATCTCGAAGGGATGGAAGAAACCTTATTCAGCCCGTATCCATCGACATCAGCGGGCTAATTTCGCTGATGTTGAGGGATTGCCCGAGGCTGGATATGTGTCGTTGCCACCCGTAGACGAGCCGTTTGCACACTATCTCGCCTCCGGGAGGTTATCGACACTAAGGGCTCCCACCCTGCCGACGGAAGCGCTCAGGACCACCGCGCGCTTGAACGGCAGGGCATACATGTCGGCGGGTCATGCCGGGGCGGCCTTACACACTATGGCTGTGTTACAGGCCTACCAGGCAGACCTGCTGGGGGACCTCGATCAGGGGGAGGGAATAACCCCTGAAGCGGTGGCCGAGTTGCGCCGGGCCACGGATTTGTCTCTCCGGGCCACCAAGCAGACTGCTTTCGCCATCGGTCGCTCGATGGCGGCGATGGTGGCCACGGAGAGACATCTGTGGCTCAACCTGGCGGACATCGGGGGGAAAGAGAGATCCTTTCTCCTCGATGCCCCGGTGTCGCCCTCTGAGCTTTTCGGCACCTCCGTGGAGGCGGTGGTGGAGAAGTTCAGAGAGGCGAGGGCGCGCTCGGCGGCATTTAAAACATGCATTCCGCGGAGGTCCGGGACCGCGCCCAGGCAGTCGGGTGTCCCTCTCCCGTCTCAGTCTGAGGGCTGGAGACGGGAACAACGAGCCAGCGTTGCCTCTCGAGCGCCCCCGCCGCGGAGGAGCGGGACGCAAAAGAGGCGGGACACCCGCAACCGGAAGAGGAAGGAAGCCGGGGCTGGCGACCGGAACCAGCGTAGGCAGCGGACTCCGCCCCCGAGGGAGCGGACTTGAACGCTGCCTTTTTCCCTTCCTCTGACCTTTTCCCCGGGCGTTTTTACATCAGGCCGGTGGGCCCATGATGAGCAGGAAATGTAAGATTCTGACGGCCCGCCTGGTTTGTTTGTTAAAGCGCCCCCCTCAGGAAGCGGTGGGCGGATACTTGCTCGAGGGCTGGTTTGAAGCACCGCGAGGAGCGATTGGTGAGTCCCCCTCTGTAGGGCGAAACATTTTCAAACTATGTTTTTCAGGACTTTTTTGTACCGTCGCTCCCCTGAGGGGTTGCTTGGGGAAGTCTGGATCATCGCTGGATTTTGCAGGGCCTGCAGCTCCCCGTGAGTAAGCTAAGAACGATCTTCTTTGCAACATTATGTGGTTGTGTGTGTATGCCTCACTTTTGCTAGTAGAATTTGCTGCCTCTCCGTGTATGTTTTACCCACTGATGTGGGTAACTGAATTGCGCTCTTGCCCGAGGGTTTGTAGTGTCGGGGGCGAGCTGTGTTTTTCCTAGCGTAAAAGTGTGAAGTAGCTGAAGACCGGGTATGCACTTTTGCATGAGCTGTAGTGAGATCTGCGCCCAGCTCTGCGGGGCTTTGGAAAAAGGGTTTTCGGGGGCCTCATTGTGTATTATTAGAGGTGATAATATTTCTTTCCCGAGCCCTGAGTGGATCTAGTGCAGACTGAGGTCGCACCACTTGGCCTAGGTTCCGTCAAGGATGGGGGCGTTCCCTTCTAAGGAAGGTCGTTCGCCCCTGGCCTGTCTTGAAGTATAAACAGGGCTTGTTATGCATCCTTGACCTAACCTCCTCTTGTTACAGAGTTGTCCGGCCAAGGCCCGCCCCCTTCTCTGCGTTCTGGGGTTACAAGTAACGCAGTCGAGGTGTTGCAGGAGACAGCGACTTTGCCAGTGGTCGTGGGGCGGAACGAAGCGTCTTTCGCCGGTTTGCGATTAGACTTTATCTGCTGTTTCCGCCTTTCAGAGCTTGGTGGCCGCCATCTTTTGGCGGCCCCCGGCCTCTTCCTGGAGGATGGTTCGGCCGGTGGGTTCTATTTTTTCTATGAAAAAGTAATGTTTACCCTTGCTTTATGTCTCTGCTCCACCTTCTTTAGGGCTCGGGGTAAGCTGAACATCGGATAAACCGATGTTTACGGTTCTGGTCGGATGCTCCCCTGAGGCCCGAGCATTGCCATTGGCTGACGCCCTCGCATTACGGTTGGCCGCTGCATGGGAAATAAGACAGCCGCCCCGAGGCAGGTGACGTAAGTTGTACTCCCCTCGCTTAGAGGGTTTTTGTTAGCACTTCTGCTGAGTACACCGCTGTTGGCAATGTGATTAGGTCCATGTCTGTAGGCACTGCCCGAGAGACTGCGCCGTCTTGGGGGCCCTAGGGCAAAGTGAGAACTTGTTTCCTAGTTACCTCCGGGAAGGACCAGCCCCAGGTGGGGTATAAGAGCCAGCTGGTTGTTGGTAGCCAGCTTGGGCGGTCTGGGCAGCAGGACTTCAGGACAGGTAGTAGGCATCAACCGGCCTCCTTGCAAGAAGTCTCGACGCCATGGCACACGAGTGTGCCTGGGAGGATTTTCTCCACTGGTGTCGACGTCAGCAGTAACCTCGTCAACTAGCTCCCTGGGGACGAGTTCCCAGGTGATATCTGGATTTCCAGGCCTTTGTCAGCAGCAGACAGCTGCCGTCAGCCCAGGTGCAGCAGCCAGCCTTCTTAAAGGCCTCCCTGAGGGGTAGGCTCCTGGTTTGGGTTATCTTCGCTCAGGTGGAGGCCACGTTTGGCCTCCCTGAGAGCCTGCTTGGTCAACAGGCGCTGCCTGGTCTCCCCCGAGGGGGCGCCACCGGCTTTAAGCCCCTCGATGGCTGGTACGTGCTGCTAATAGGTGGCCTGGCCTCCCTAAGAGCCTGCTGTGGGGTAAGCAGGCTCACCTGACCTCCTCTGTGGGGGCGTTCCTGGGCTCCAGTCACTGGAGGGCTAGCATGAGTGCTAGTAGGTAGTGGGCCGCAATCGGCCCCCTGAGTGACCTTCCTGGCTGTGGCGGTGAGCAGGAAGTGCTATGAGTAGCACAGTCTGCTATCAGGTGGTAGGCATTGGGCCTCCCTGAAGGCGAGCTCCCGCTCTGAGACGGGTGGCATGTTCTGCTATCAGGTGGAGGCATTGCGCCTCCCTGAAGTCGTTCCCCGGTCCCCAGTTTCGGTAACGGATCGTAGCATGGGTTGCTATCAGGCAAGCGGCACGGGGCTTCCCTGTGGGATTCGCTTGGAGTAGTAGGCCCCACGGGGCCTCCTCTGAAGGCACGCTCCTGTCTCGTGGTCTCTGGATAGGTCCAGCCACTGAGCGGAGGGCTGTGATGGAGAAATGCCCAACATTCTTGCAGGTGGTAGGCCCGCTAGGCCTCCCTGTTGAAGCGAGTCCCTGGTCTTCCCAGCTACCTCGAGGGCTAGCACGACTGACACGCGAGCAGTCGGCACAGGTTACCGGGTGGAGGTCCCTCTCGGCCTCCCTGGGGAACGAGTTCCCTAGGCGGGAACACACAACTGGCTTTACGCTGACAGCTAGTGGTCACCTGCTATCAGGCGCCGGTCTCTGGCCGTTCGCGAGACCTGAAGGCGGTGTGCTTACCCTAGCACGACGAGACGTTACTGCTGCTATGCGGTCCCCACAGGAGGGGACTTTCATAGTTTGCCTGCGGCATGGGTACCTACCGGGCAGGCTTATGAGCTCCTCTCAAGTGAGGGTCTGTTATGAGCTTACGGCCGCCTGGCGCTGATTACGGTTGTAGGCCCCTCGGGGCCTCCCTGGTATGATCAGCCTGTAAGGCCTCTGGCCTCCTAAGCACGTTTTAAAGTAGGTGCTTGGTAGATCCGAGGATTGAGCGGCTGAACTCCCCTCGCTAGCAAGGGTTATAAAGCACTTCGCTGAGCGCCGCTCTCCGGGATAACCCGTCTCTGAGATCCGGCTAGTGGATGTCACTGCCTTTCTTGCAGCACCCTAGCGGGATGCCTTTTCATAGGCGTGTACCAGAGGCTCTGTACACTACAGACAGGGTTGACCGTATTACGTGTCCCATAGCAGACTGGGTCACCAGGTCAGGTCTCCCTGGTGGCATTCGGTGAGGACCTCCCGAATAGTGACTGGCATAGGGTTCCCTCGAGTTCCCTTGCCACGTTCCCTTAAAGGGACCCCTTCTAAGTCGAAGGGGTGGTTCCAGGCCTTCGAGCAGGGCCTGGGAAGGACCTCATGTGTGTGAGGGTTCATTCTTGGGTGATAGCTTGGGCTATGACCGTAGGGAGCGCTGTCACTGACAGCCTGACCAGAAGGGGAGTGATTCAGGCATTTCAGTAGAATTTGCTTGTCTTGACAGTTGTCACTGCCTATGGGCATGCACTCCCGTCGGCATGGCGTAGTGGGTATATCGTTCCCCGTAGCGTAAGCAAAAGCTGACGCAGTGCGAGTTCCCTTTCGAAAGGGAACGTCTCAGGTTACTAATGTAACCATTGTTCCCTGAGAACAGGGAACGAGACACTGCGTCGCTGTGCCATGCCGCAGGGCCTGCCTGCCAAAACAGTCCCTTCAGACGATTAGATACTGTCATGTTGGCAAGGCGCCCTTATATACTTCCTGGTCGCGCCTTGATGACATCATAGGCTGTCGCTGGTCAATAGGATTGACGTTTTTTGATTGTGATTTCAGGCACCTGTCACGCTGGAGGCGTTCCCCGTAGCGTAAGCAAAAGCTGACGCAGTGTCTCGTTCCCTGTTCTCAGGGAACAATGGTTACATTAGTAACCTGAGACGTTTTGGATGAAAACAGTCCAGGGTTTTTCTCCATATAATGGACTTCAATGGGCTCCAAACGGTTCAAGGTCCAAATGACAGTTTCATTGCCTCTTCAAAGGTCTTTAAACGATACCAAATGATACCAGACGATGAATAAGGGTCTTATCTAGTGAAACGATCAGTTTCTGTTAGAAACCGAGCAGTATTTATGTTATTATTTTGCCTCTTATCAGACGACCGTGATCATTTCTGAGCTCAGCCATTACTTCCGCTAAGTGAGGTCAAAATACGAGCGTGGTCATAGATGTATACGTAGATGCCTCATTAGCGTTTGTACGGATCAATAGAATTAGGTATCTACGATTGATATATCTATGACCATACAAAAATATCAATGTGTCAGAAATGCTAACCAATAGGTTCACTTTCCTCGGAAGATGACGACATTGTACGGTAAATGCAATGATCTTATGAAACAATAAAATCTTAATGTGTACCTATGGGAGTTGCTTCAAAATATTATAATAAATATGATTATAAGTACTAATAAACAACCAATATTCTAGTAGTATACATGCTAATAAGCAACTACTTAACAGGGAGAATTGAACCCTAAACTAAAGTGTTACTAAAGTTGGTCTCCTGTGTGCCTCCTGTGTGCCTGTTTGTAGCTCTGTACAGCCTTGCTCACGTTTGAATCTTTATCTTGATATTTCCTCTTTATTCTACTGCTAAATATAACTTACTCATCACCATAAATTGTTTAAAAATTGCCTATCACGTTAAATTTGACATCGCTAGCTTTTAATCTAAATCACCATCACACGTTAGCATTTCGCTAGCCTGTTAGCTTGTCATCTCTGCACCCGGGTCTCCTGCTATCTGAGTTCATTAGTTGGATTAGTAAATAGTGTCCAGCATACGATTGTGGTAAGTGGTAAATTGGATTAATCAACAAATACGGTAAGTCATGTCTTCTCCTGTCATTATCACTTGCACTTCATGCTGCATGTTTAGTATAGGCTTCTCCGCTGGCGAACAGGGCTTCACATGTGATAAATGTAAGGAGATAGTTAGGCTGACGGAGAAGATTTCAGAATTAGAAACACGCATCCATACTTTATCTGAGAGTAGTGAGGATGTAACAGCTTTAGACACTGATTTGGATGTGAATAGCTTAGTGAACTCTGTACATTCTTCGGTTCCGGCTGCAGGGCCCTCGCAGCAGGGCAACTGGGTGACAGTGAGGCAGCATAGTCGCAGACCAAAAAAACGCTTTTCCGTTCCGGTTAGAACATCAAACAGGTTCTCCCCTCTCAGTGAAGCACCCACTGAGTATCCTGTTGAAAGTGCCCTAATCATTGGCGATTCTATTATACGGAATGTGAAGATACCAGCCACCATAGTCACTTGTTTACCGGGAGCCAGAGCGCCTGACATCAAAGCAAATTTAAAAGTGCTGGCTAAAGCTAATCGTAAATTCTCTAAGATTATTATTCACGTCGGCACTAATGATGTTCGACTTCGCCAGTCGGAGATCACCAAAATTAACATTAAAGAGGTGTGTGAACTCGCTAGTACGATGTCAGAGGCTGTTTATTGTTCTGGTCCGCTCCCCGTTAGAAGGAGTGATGAGATAGTTAGCAGGCTATCATCACTCAATGGCTGGTTGTCTAAGTGGTGTCTGCAAAATAACATAGGGTTCATAGACAATTGCAAAAGTTTTTGGGGCAGACCTGACCTGTTGAAGAAGGATGGCATCCATCCCTCCTGGGGTGGTGCTGCTCTTCTCTCTAGTAATTTGGCACATAGTCTTAGAGCTAAACCTTGACTCACTAGGGCCCAGGTCAGGAAGCAGACAAACTGGCTAAACCGACCGTCTGCTAGCTGTCTCACGTCACCGGAGTCAGATAAATCCCAGCACATAGAGACTCTTTCACCGAGATATTATCATATAGAGACTGTGTCTGTTCCCCGAATTAGTAAATACAAAAAAACATCAAAACCATTCAACAGTAAAAATTTAATTGATGTCCAACAAATAAACAAAAGATATAATACAGATGAACAATTGATAAAGCTTGGGTTGCTGAATATTAATAAACCCGTCTCCAGCGTGTTGCCTCCGGTCCTTTGAATATTCCGATCTATTATGACCTCTGACCTGTAAAGCAGCCAGAATAATAATAATAATACATTGTTTGTAAATTGGCCAGAGGAGAACTGGCACCCCGACTGAGCCTGGTTTCTCCCAAGGTTTATTTTTCTCCATTAGGTCACCTAATGGGGTTTTGGTTTCCTTGCCACTGTTGCCTCTGACTTGGCGTGCTCAGTTGGGGACACTATATTTTTCAACTAAACATCGAAATAAATCTAATTAATAAACTAATTTAACCATATAAACTAAATTACTGATCTAATTATTGATCTAAAGCCCACACTGTCACCGTATGGAAATTGAAATGAACTGATGACATCAAATGGCTATACAGCTGAATAAAATTAGGCTGCATTATTTTGCTGTTTAACACTGTAAAGCTGCTTTGAAACAATCTACATTGTTAAAAGCGCTATATAAATAAAGTTGACTTGACTTGACTTACCATATAATATATAAAGTATCTATATATATATATTCACACAGCCAACAGCAGAGGAGCACTGAAGAGGAGGTGACTGAAGTAATGAAAGTGAGTGATGATGTAATCCCCAGCTAGAAAAACATATGTGGCCCTTTCACGTATTTGTCAGGCTGCAGTCTTGCATAGCCAGACCTTCAGACTGACAGAAGGTCTGGACTCCATATCAGATTTCTCTATCCAAGGACTGCCCAAGAGGACGTGTAAAGCAACCAATCAGTAACAGTAAAATAACAGATCGGCGAAAATGCAAGTTAACTGCAACAATGTAAACTTTACATACTTTAGAAAATCTAGCGTTTAGTTGATATTGATAAGCGCTCATTATTACAGTTGTAAACATGACAGCTTTCTTCTTCAATGAGGGGGTTTGGCATCACAACTGCTTTGTTTCCAGGTGGACCATTAAAGAATGCGACACACGTCTCCCGGAAATCCTGGATAATTCACCCATTCGGATGACGACTTTGAAACTCCCAAAGTGTTTCCCATTTTGTGTGACACATGCATCAGGCGTTCAGCCGTCTGAGACTGAAACTCGTTGGACTGTAAATAAACCTGCTACACTACAACTATTAAACTTAAAGCTACTGAGCAAATACATATGGTATTGAATAATATCACATAAAGCAAAAAGGAAAATTGCCTAGGCCAACAAATTCAAAACTTCTACTCATTGATATCCATGAACATAAACATGTTTTAGACCACCAGACAGTAGTGCAGAAGGTTAAAATCATACAGATTGATTGAAAATCATTCCCCTTAGAGCTCTTGAGATAATATTTGCACCTTCAATTATGCTTTGCACTCGGTTTACAAGTTTCTATTTATATATGACAATCTCTAATGAGTGAACACAGCTGGTGGCAGTAAATGCACAATGTTCAGAGGATCACGGCATAATACACACTGAATGCCATGTTGAACGACTCTAATGTTCTGCTTTGCTGTCTCTGTTGTATTCTGTTCTGAAGTTCAAAAGGAAGTAGTAAACTGAATGCTGCAATATAATTAATATATACATCAGTTAGAAGATCAAACAAAATATGTAGATTTTTTTGCGCTAAATGACTTGTGCTTATTAGCATTGATAATACATTTCCTGAGAAGTATTTAAAGACATTTTTGTTACTTATTACATGTCGGACTGTATTGTTTTAATATATTAAGGAAATAAAAGTGATGAGCTTTTCTGCATTAATTAATACAAATCCAGCCTCACTTGTTAATTAATTACAACATCTGTAGAAAATTAAAAAGTCAATTATTTTTTCCAGGGTGTTAATTTGTTGTGCATGTGCAAATAAGGGCGTAAGCGGGAAAAAGTTGGATTTCAAGGTGTTAACCAATATGCAAAGGAAGTGATTAGCCACGTACATTTATATCTGGAGTAAATAACACAAGCAGGCGCCTAAGATTAAGTTATTTCAATGCAGACAAATATTTGTGAACTAGGAATGTAGTGGTCAAAAGATAAGATATAGCAGAATATATAGCAAGTCCATCAGAAGATATACACTATATTGCCAAATGTTTTGGGACGCCTGCCTTTACATGCACATGAACTTTAATAACATCCCATTCTTAATCCGTAGGGTTTAATATAGATTTGGCCCACCATTTGCAGTTATAACAGCTATTCTGGGAAGGCTTTCCACAAGGTTTAGGAGTGCATTTTTGACCATTCTTCTAGAAGCACATTTCTGAGGTCAGACACTGATGTTGGACAAGAAGGCCTGGCTCACAGTCTCCGCTCTAATTCATCCCAAAGGTGTTCTGTTGGGTTGAGGTCAGGACCCAGTTAAGTTCCTCCACACCAAACTCGCTCATCTACGTCTCTATGGACCTTGATTTGTGCACTAGTGCGCAGTCATGTTGGAACAGGAATGGGCCATCCCCAAACTCTTCCCACAAAGTTGGGAGCATGAAATTGTCCACAAATGTCTTGGTATGCTGAAGCATTATGAAATTCCTTTAACTGGTATTTATGCGCCATGCCCAACCTCTGAAAAACAGCCCCACACCATAATCCCCCCTACACCAAACATTACACTTGGCACAATGCAGTCAGGCAAGTACCGTTCTCCTGGCAACTGCCAAACCCAGACTCGTTCATCGGATTGCCAGACAGAGAAGCGGGATTCGTCACTCCTGAGAACATGTTTCCACTGCTCTAGAGTCCCACGCTTTGCATTGCACTTGGTGATGTAAGGCTGCTCGGCCATGCAAACCCATTCCATGAAGCTCTCTCTACGTACTGTTCTTGAGCTAATCTAAAGGTCACGCGAAGTTTGGAGGTCTGTAGCTATTGACTCTGCAGAAAGTTTGCAACTTCTGCGCACTGTGCACCTCAGCATGTGCTGACCCTCTCTGTGATTTTACTTGGCCTACTACTTTGTGGCTGAGTTGCTGTTGTTCCCAATTGCTTCCACTTTGTTATAACACCCCTAACAGTTGACCGTGGAATATCAAGTAACACAGTAACACGCTTGAATTCACTGAGCTCCTGAGAGCGACCCATTCTTTCACAAATGTTTGTAGAAGCGTCTGCATGCCTAGGTGCTTGATTTTATACACCTTTGTCCATGGAAGTGATTGGAACCCCTGACTTCAATAGTTTGGAGGGGTGTCCCAATACTTACTAAGTCACTCTAAAAAAAAAAATTATTGACTCAAACAAAAAAAAAGATTTACGCAACAGTTTGCATCAATTGTTTGGAGTTATGACAACTTTTAATGAATTTACATTCAACTAACAAGCTACATTGAGTTAGAGGAACTTAATAATTTGTTGCAAGTTAAGTCGCTCCAACGACTAGAGTTGTAGTACTGGAACCAATTAATCTTATTGATTTCAGTTCAAATCAACAGCTATCATAGAACATGCTAACATAACTTATTTACATGTATATTTAATGAACAAGTAAGATATTACTTGTCACTGGCAGTAACGCAGTCATTGCTTATAGAATCAATGTTTACCTTCATATATCTACTCTTCAGCACAATGGTAATCACAAAAACTTCAACATTACAGAAACTCTTTTAAATGTTCTCATCTGAAGGGATAATTTGTTTGCAGGTCTTCTTTCTAGGCCTAATACATACATATTATTTACACAAAGGTAAAGTATGTGAAGCAATGATCCCTTTTCAAAATAAATTCAAATATATCACATAATGAATTATTGCTAAAAGATAAGTCTATGTCAGGCATATTCTGAGACCAGAAGAGAAGCTGATGTGTTGATTTGATGGTGGTGGTGGTGGTGATCAAGACTTTATGAGAACCACGATATCCTCAACTGCAAATCCAACATGTGGATATTATATATCCTCCTTGTTTATTTTTGATCACCCACACTACTTCTTGTTCTATAAAAAATAGTTGATGTTTATTTGCACCTTCATCTGGACTGTGACAGCGAAATGGCATGTTTTTCTCGCTAGCTATATGGAACTGATTTTGAAGTATAATTGAGTTTTCATAACTGAAGTTCCATTTAAACAAAATTATGTAGCCCTCATGAGGCTTTCTGTTTTGTTTTATTTTTGCTCCAATGGCCCAGAAAATCAAAATTTTGTGGCAGACAACTATACATAAACCTTTATTTTACAGCTAATGTTTGCACGGTTCATGCCTCCCAGGAAGCAATTGGTTTTCTAGTTAGTCCTTGTCTAGAGTGGGAATTCTCGATGAGTTGTAAGCAACTGTTAGGGTGACATCACTCTCAAACCCTTCAAGTGGCAAAAGGTCCCCCACTGAAGCCCTAACACGGGACTCCTGATTTACAGCACCTTCATGGCAGCCATTCCAGCGCAGCTTGCACAGAACACAACACCAGACAGCATGTAAATCAGCAGTTATTTTTAGGGAAGACCTCATTAAATGACTGGCTGAGGAGATGTTACTGGAAGGTGGGAAAAGTTTGTCTCTTACACACTGCGCCAAGGTAATCTGGATCTATTGACACCCCATGATGTTGTCGTTGAATGAACATTTATATAATTGCGATCCATTTATGGAAATTACTGGCAGATACTTTTTTTTTCATATAAAAACACTTAAAACATTGCAATAACAGTGCAATTATAATAAATCATGTTTTTCTAATATGCTGATATTGTACCTCAAAATCATTTTGATGTTGCTCTAGTTCCAGGTTAAAGTTGGCAGTTCAACAAGGGCCAGCAGGGGTCAAATTGAGCCGAAATGATCCGCAACAGCAATCTGGCACCTCTGATGCAAAAAAATTTGACATTTTTGGATGTTTGTTTGTAGATATAACCCATCCAATACGCTCCAGGCCAGTTTTTGTCTGATCCGGTACAAACTTTCTATCCCCATTCAGCAAGTGTACTGACTCAAACAACATTCTGGCCTATTAAGAGTTGTATATGCAGACTGAAATTTACAAGAACCATCTCCATCTAAGATATGGCTGGGCATTTTTTTGGAGTGACCAACCCTTACTATAAATGATGTTTTATTAAACAAAGTTCGGGAGGAGCACGTTCAGATAATTGACACAGGTGGAGGAGCATGTTCAGATAATTGACACAGGTGGAGAGTACTCAGCTAATCAACAAAGAGGTGTATATATACGCAGCCGTCTCACCTCCATTTTGTTGACAGTTCATCAGCATCCCTCCACCACCCCTTCTCCACGTTTCTGCTCTTTTAGTTCTAACCACTTACATACGGGGGGTACTCTGGGTTCGGGCCAAAGACCGAGCTCGAAGCCCTCCCCCCGGACAGCACGCCAAATACGCATTAAATTTACTCTATGAATTATATGTAAGTGTGAACTCGTGAAACAACATTAATGAGATTGGAGATGACTGAGAATATTACATAAAACGTTTGTTCTAAGCCCCTTTGGGAAGAAATAACAGCATTCTAAGTGTATGTTGTAGAACAGAGGACATGCTAAAGTAGTTTTTTTGGCTAATTCACAGTTTTTGAGGAGAAAATAGCATCTGTGCGTAATGAAATGTCAACAGCTTATCTGTGAATTTCAGCTCGTACATTTTTAGAGCTGTAACAAAGTTAATCAGTAGAATTGCTGCATCTTGCAGTCACAAATATGGCATGTCAAGCATGGAAATATTCATTTCCAAATAAGATGATTCATCATGATAATCTGTAAATACCAATGCTGTCTGTTTCTGGCTGTAAACATTTAACTGATTATCTTACAGCATAACCAACTGATGATTTTGATCACAAACATGACACCATATGTAACCCCTCACCTCAGGTCCTACTCGCCCCGCTCTGTGCGGGCCTCGATCCCTGTTCTCCAGCGTGAGAGTCGGATTCTAACAAGGAGGCTAAAGGCTGCAGTCTCTAGCGCCAGTCGCTAGAGCGTCTCTTGAGATCAGAGGAGTGAGATTTACTCTCACAGCGACTACTACCTGGCCTCCGTTACACTCATCCCCCTAAATTTCACTCCCATCAGGGTCATGGCACCAATTTAACCCCTCAGGTCCTACTCGCCCCGCTCTGTGCGGGTCTCGAACCCGGGGCTCCGGCGTGGGAGGCGGGTGCTCTAACAAAGAGGCTAAAAACTACAGGCTCTTGAGATCAGAGGAGTGAGGTTTACTCGTGCAGCGACTACTAGCTGGCCTCCGTTACACTCACCCCCTTAAACCACACTCCCATCTGGGTCATGGCACCAATGTAACCCCTCAGGTCCTACTCGCCCCGCTCTGTGCAGGTCTCGAACCCGGGTCTCCGGCGTGGGAGGCGGGCGCTCTAGCAAGGAGGCTAAAAACTGCAGTCTCTTGAGATCAGAGGAGTGAGGTTTACTCGTGCAGCGACTACTATCTGGCCTCCATTACACTCACCCCCTTAAACCTCACTCCCATCTGGGTCACGGCACCAATGTAACCCCTCAGGTCCTACTCGCCCCGCTCTGTGCGGGTCTCGAACCCGCGGGTCCGGTGTGGAAGGCGAGCACTCTAACAAGGAGATGGAAAAAACTGCAATGAGGTTTACTCGCACAGCGACTACTAGCTGGCCTCCGTTACACATACATACCAGCACAAACAATATTTCAGGCATCAATGAATATCAAAACCTGAATTCTTTCAGACTGCAGTCAATTCTCATGGAATTTCCCACAGGCTGCTATTTTTTGGCTGTATTGCAGAGAAAATAGTTTTTACGTTTTGTACTCAGGCCTATGTTAACTTCTCAGTGGTATGTTTATGTTGGAAATCTAGTTCAAGAGTCTATTAACCAGCTCTCCCATGGCTAAATAATAACCAGTGCAAGGTATTAGATGGCTTCCAGCAGGTCAAGGCCTGATTCATTTTAAGTCACTCTGTGTGAGAGAATGAATTGCTTCCAAAAATCAATCCCACAGCTACCACTTTTTTACATTCTTCCACATTCACATTTGACAATGCCAGGTGCAAAGACGGCAATACATATTTGAAACCAGAGCAGCAAAATTAACACTAAGCTAAGTGCCACTAATACTGAGAAGTCTCGCAGTAACTATTTCCATTCATATCAAGACTTCTTACCAGAAAAATGTGGTAAAACAATGTTTTCTGGGGATTAAGGCTGATGATAGGTCTACTGCATTGGACCTTAACTATTTATTTGTATGATACAGCTGCAAATAAGTATTTGAACACCTGAGAAAATCAATGTTAATATTTGGTACAGTAGCCTTTGTTTGCAATTACAGAGGTCAAACATTTCCTGTAGTTTTTCACTAGGTTTGCACACACTGCAGGAGGGATTTTGGCCCACTCCTCCACACAGATCTTCTCTAGATCAGTCAGGTTTCTGGCCTGTCACTGAGAAACACAGAGTTTGAGGTCCCTCCAAAGATTCTCTATTGGGTTTAGGTCTGGAGACTGGCTAGGCCACGCCAGAACCTTGATATGCTTCTTACAGAGCCACTCCTTGGTTATTCTGGCTGTGTGCTTCGGGTCATTGTCATGTTGGAAGACCCAGCCTCGACCCATCTTCAATGCTCTAACTGAGGGAAGGAGGTTGTTCCCCAAAATCTCGCAATATATGACCCCGGTCATCCTCTCCTTAATACAGTGCAGTCGCCCTGTCCCATGTGCAGAAAAACACCCCCAAAGCATGATGCTACCACCCCCATGCTTCACAGTAGGAATGGTGTTCTTGGGATGGTACTCATCATTCTTCTTCCTCCAAACACTTTTATAAAAATGCAGTATTGTACTGTAGGATTTTACAGTAATGTGCTGCTAAATCTACAGTGACATTTAACAGTGTAGTTGAAGCCACAAGCCCTCATTATTTCAACTTATTTTAAAATATTCATGTTTAACAATGGAATTCCTAGTGGAAAAACTACATTGTCCATGATTTTGCTAAATAAAATAAATAAATAAATCTCAGAAAAACAAACCAAACAAAACACTTTAGGACACTGCGAATTATGTAATCGAGTTAATCTTCCTAGACACTTGTTGCACACTGCAGTAAAATAGATCGATATTAGAATATCATATTAATAAATGCTGGATGGTTTGTGTTGCTAAATGGCATGCAATTAATTTGAAAACATATTGTATGACTGAGAAAATGCTGTGTACAATAATTAGTCTATAAATGTCTCCAAACAGTTGTTCATTTGTCTAATGAAACATAATATATTAAAGCGTCTTTTGTGTTTCCATGGTTTCTACAAAATAATCAAGGGTAAGGAGTGTGTGACGTCACTGATAGGAAACGCACGGACACAGTCCGTGTCCTGGTTAAAATTGCTTATTTCTCTGGATTTAAACATTCTTGGAAACATTTGGGATAATGTAAATAGTATTACACAAGTCAACAAAATATATAACATTGTTCTGTTCTATCGGTTTTTGGATATTTTAATCCAAGAATTGTACATATTGTGCCTTTAATCCTTTATTTATTCTTTATGCATGCATATCAGCATCTTTAAATCAGTTGCTTTGTTTATCCATTGTTCTTTCCTTCATTAAAGCTTTTGAAAACACAGTCTTGTCTTTTTGTCAAAAATTTAAGTTTATAATGTTGTGATTCAGTTTGTATCTGGTTAGTTTAGTTCATGGCTTACAACTCTTTAATGAAGAATACACTTTATAAATTGTTGTAGAAATGCCAACACTGACAAGGAAGTTTGTTGCAAGTTGAGTTATTAATAATTTAGTGAAATTATTTTTTATGTCTGGTTTTGTGGTTCTATGGATAAATAATTATATTTTGGTCACAATTTAGGGTCCAATTCTCACTATTAACAATGACTTTTGCCCCAATAAACTCCTAATCACTGCTTATTAATAGCTGATAAAGTAGTTGCTACGTTTAGGTATTTAGTAGCAAATGGGTAGGATTAAGGGATGTAGAATATGAGCAGAATAAGGCATTAATATGTGCTCTATAAGTACTAATAAACAGCCAATATCCTAGTAAACCAACTAGTTAACTGTGAGAAATGGACCCTAAACTAAAGTGTTACCTATAATTTTAATGTTTATAATGTTTGCCAGTTACAGTTTATGACCATTTCTTTCCAACCAAGGTCTATTACATTCATTCCCAATGGACCCTTGTCAAAAAATCCTATTGGAATTTCAGTTTATCCTGTAGAATCTTATTGGATTCTTAGAATCCTATTGGACATTCTGATTCATTTTAATGGAATTTCACTTTGTCCTGTGATATTTTTAATTATTACTTTTTTATTATAATAAATGATTAATTAATCACTGTTTAGAGTAACACCTTTTTAGAGAGAGAGAGAGAGAGAGAGAGAGAGAGAGAGAGTGAGAGAGAGAGAGAGAGAGAGAGAATCATGCTGTAAACATCTACATCTCTATTGTAAAATAATTTAACACAATGGTTTAAAAAGTTTTTTTTTTTTTAAGCTGGCATATACTGTGCTGACAATAAAATATTTGCACAAGTTGAGCTGTTTTTTTCAAAAACTACTATTGGTTAGTAAAAGATACAGTGGAAAAGTGCACCTTTAGAATTATTAAAAATGCTTGATTCGTTAAGATTTAACATGAAAAAAAAACCCAAAACAACAACAACTAAAAAACCCAAATATATATACAAATTCCCTTATAGACCTGAATAGGGACCTTATGTATTGTCTTATAAGACAATTCCCACAGAATCCTATAGGAATCAGATAAGAATCTTATAGGACAAGACCGATATCCTATAAGGCAATTCCTAACGGAATCCTATAGGAGCGGTTCCAAAATATGATAGAAATTCTAAATGGAATCCTGTACAAGTTTCTTATTGGAATCCTTTAGGATTTTTTGACAAGGGGATGCAAATCTTTTTCACACAGGAAGCATAAGAATGTATTTAAAGCAGAAGCTACATACACATTTTGTGATTTTACTCTGCCAGTGTTTGATTGAACTTGATTATGAAGTCCTACATTACTTTTGTGCAAATTGTGCAAGTACATTTTACTGTTTGCATTCTGTAAAGCACATCTGAGTGACTTGGGTGAAGGTGGCTAGAGTGTAGCTTTGAGTCAATTGTATAATCCAAATAAATATTACCCTGATCTTCACTTTGAAAGCTGACACCAGAACAATCCCAACCTTGAACTCTGCTTGAAACGCCTGACATATTACTAACAGGAATGGCATATCATAATCACGAGTACCATATTAACGACTGTTCGCATGTATTAGGTACTAGTTATATTAAGCCTGCAGTGCTGCATTTGCCAGTCACTCCAAATCCACCTGGATGTATCAGAGGAGTCTTCTTCGGAGAGAGAGGAGTGTGAGTGGGTGGTCGGCATGGTATTTTCTGTACATCATGTGATCTGTGAGGGGAGGTTGTGCCGGGTGGGGCGCTGAAAACTGAGATGTCTCTATTTACAGCTGCAGTCGATATATATGCTTCAATTTCACCTTTATGCAACAGCTTATTGGCGAGCTATTTGCCTCGTGCTCAATTTTTTTTTCTTCTGTACTCTCATGTTACCCATTAGGCAACACGGTTTCCCCATCTCCTCGTCTTTTTGTGATTTTTGTCCTGTCTCTTTCTCTCTCTAGGGAGAGGTTACACCTATAGCTGATCCTTTCCCACCTATCGACTGTGAATTCTTTAGGTCTTTAGCCAGAATCTTGCAAACACACTCTGTTGACTTGACCCTGCAGCCACTGGTGCACTCGTGACGTATCCAATTAATGGCACTAGATCCTGTATTACGATGTGAATAAATACTTTTGAAAGGTGAAAGTTTACCGGGACTTGCCTTGGCTGCGTGTCAGAGGTGTATCAACACAGTCTTGTGATAAAGCAGACAGCCTGAGAGTATTATAGGCCTGGAAGCCGGATGAGTCAAACGCTTTAGTCTGCAAGGCTGTGAACCAGTGGAAAACCTCCAGGGGCTTGATGTTCAACTTTGATGTGTATGCTTATAATTACTAGACGACAAATAGACTAAATTATGAATGTAATGTAAATACTGCACTGTAACAAGATAAATATACTGTGCATAGTGACAACAAAAAGACTTGCATTACACAGTGTGATATACAAGCTGTTATGAAATACGTATACATGAGTCAATGTACAGTATTATTATGCAGGGATTTTTCTGCATTGAACATTTTTGTAACGCCAAAGCCTTATTTGATCCTTTATTGTGATTTATGAGTGATGACTGTTAGATAGGGTGACCAGACGTCCCTGTTTTCCGGGGACAGTCCCGGTTTTTGGTGTTCTGTCCCCGACTGGAGCTGTCCCCATTTTACAGCTCGTTCAAAACAACCCGCAGATATATTGCAAAAAAGCGCAATTGCAATTGCAAAAGTATTGTACGTACAGCAGCCTGCTGGTTCTAGGAGCAACCGTGTAGTGATTATTGTCACCAGCAGACGGCGCTGTGAGATACGCTGACTCTACTTGGATGCCGCTACTACTTCATGAAGAACGTAACCAAGAGCAGAGCGCCATTAACGTCAAATATCTAAAGAAACATCGTTATCGCTTTCAAGGTAGTAACATACTAACTATTAATTTTAAAGTAAAGTAAAACTGTTTGTATGTGTTTTATAACAGAGCCTCAACGGGGTGAGGGACACATCTGAATTATAAATATAAAACAACCTAAACAATTACACTTGCAAAAAATACATGCGCAGAATACATACTTTCTGCTTAAAATAAGCCTAAAATGCAAAATAACAAGACCAACTAAGGATAGTAAGGATTATTTTCAAGCTAAAACGTAACAAAACATTTGAAGTAAAAAAAAAAAAAAGTTGCCTAATTTATATAGTATGAACTTGTGAAAATATGAAATACAATTATAAAATCTTACAATATTTGCAAATAGTTTTATTTATCATATTTATGTTGTTTTATTTTTGTAATGTGTTTTTGTTAAGTCATGTTATAATATTGTTTTGAACTGCTTGTTATTTACAATGGTTACTATATTAACTGTTTTCATTGTTTGTTTGTTTTGGGGTTTTTTTGCGGGTGTTGAATTAAATCCAGACCAAAAATCCTAATAATCAAACTAAATCATATAGAGAGCCCGCAAAAACAAGAATTGTTTTTACTGGAGTAGATGCCAATTACATTAAATACAAATATACCGCTTTGCTTGCTAAACGTATAGTTCGGAAAGACAAAATAACGGAAATCGCCATATCATTGAGAGCGGCAGTAGTGTAGGGGTAAGACGCACGGCATCAAGTTTTGACACAAATCGACCCACGGTTCGAGTCCGCCTTTCGCCGAGCTCAATCTTCTCCCTTTTCCCATCACATATCAGATCGGAAAAGCATTTATTTTCAATAAAAATGAAGAAAATATTAGAAAAGTGGAAATAAAGCGTCTAACATGTGTTTAATAATAAGTGTTTATCGATTAGGGGTAGGTAAACAGACATGTGCTGAATATTAGAGACGATAAAAGTGAGTGGGTCCAATATCATTGATCGTAAAAAGTGGGTGGGTCTTGTCCCACCACATACAATGGTTCCGACGCCCATGAACAAGATTTTAGTGGTTTTAGTGGTATTTAGACCACTCAAATAGGAAATGTCCCCGGTTTCCATTTCAGAAATTTGGTCACCTTACTGTCATGGAGCCGCTCCCGCGCGCTCTCTCTCTCTCTCTCTTGCTCTTCAAAATAAGCACTGTCTTAGCGCTCATATTTCACATTTTAAACAAAATCAAAAGGTCGGAAGACCGAAATCTATGTTGCACGTGGCGCATTCGGACATTTTTTTTCCTTGAATTACCGCTGGGTGTGAACTGCACTCAAAAAACGTTGACTCTTCACTGACCAGCTGACATAAACCATTCTTTCAATAAACGGGAAACAAATCCTGTCCAGTTATGAAGTGTTTTCTTTGTGTTGACAAATCTTTTGCGATGTTCTAACAGACGGGATTCGCACACAACGTGTCTGCTAATGTCTGATTCGCAACCTAATGACTCATTTGAACCGAATCATTTTAACGACTGGTTAGAACAACTGATCTGTCCAACACTGAACGTCTCGGTTACGGATGTAACCCTCGTTCCCTGAGGAGGGAACGGAGACGTACGTTAGTGACTAACGAATGGGGGTTTCGCTTAGAAGCCTATCATCTTCGGGCATATAGAAAACGCCCAATGGCTTGCCAATGCCATGGGGCATGCGAATTTTGCATACGTACCTCCGCCTCACCGCGTGAGTATAAAAGGAAGTACGTGGCAATATCGCATTATGTTACCTGCTGAGGAGCCAAAACTGAACTCTAGCGTTCCAGGTAGCACAGCTGATGTGGCAACGGAACGTACGTCTCCGTTCCCTCCTCAGGGAACGAAGGTTACATCCGTAACCGAGACGTTCCCTTTCGTTCAGTCACTACGACGTACGTTAGTGACTAACGAATGGGGGTTCCAATACATTCCCGCCACTCAGCTTTCTTCCAGTGCCCTGCGTATACAGACGGGCTAAGTGCCGAGAGTGACCCAGTATGAGCCAGTCATCGAAGTAGTTCAGGATGCGAACCCCGTGCTGCCTGAGTGGCGCAAGGTCCGAGTTGAGGAAGGAGACATGAAAGTAGGCCCCGATCTCGGTACAGCGAACTCCCCTGAGCGGGGAGGAGCCTGCGCGAACTGAATCGCGTAGCCGAGCCTGATGGCCTTCGCGACCCAGCGGACAGCCCCTGAAGCTGAAGCCAGGCTCCAGGAACTGACCAACGGGGTCGCTCGAACCACAGACATACCCAGGGTGGGGCAGTGAGGCAGCATTACCGGCCCGGACATGGGAGGAGTAGCGTCCCAGCGTGGGGGCACGGTAAACGGCTGCGTCCTGACAGAGGAGACCAGGGAAGGACGCACGTTCCACTGGGGTCCGCTCTGAGAGGAGGCTGGCGACAGAGAGGGATGAGAGCGGCGTGGCACGGGGGGCGGCACACACTCCCATCACCGGTCTCTGGGACCTCAGAGATGGGACACCAGTTATTTCCAAGTGCTGCCAGCCCGGGGGCCAGCAGCAGAAGGAGAGGCCCAGCAGCAGAAGGAGAGGCCCAGCTACCATCCCCTGGAAAGAACTGGGACCCATCTCTGGGTTGTCCGCCTCCAGCCCGGCGTTTTAACCAGGCTGGGGAGCAGACTGGGCGACATCCTGCAACCACCTCCATGGCGCTGCCCGGTGAAGGCTGCTGCTTGTGCCGGACGGGAAGAGGGAGGGTGCCCTCGGTGGCGAGCGGACTGAGGCGACTGAGCTGCACCAGCCGCCGGGGCAGTACGTGTTACAGCCTCAGTCTGCTCTGGGGCGGCCGAGAACCGTTGGGCGCAGTTCTCAGCCACGCCGCCGAAGAGGCCAGCCTGGGATATGGGCGAGTTGAGGAGTTGGGCTCAGTCAACCCCCCCATATCACCAGGTAAGGCCAGGAAATTCTCCCGGACCACAGCTGTGGACATCGCCCGACCGAGGGAGCGTGTGGCCACCTTCACCACCCAGAGGGCGGGATCAGTGGCGGCACGCAGCTCAAAAAAGAGCCCTGGGTCAGCTCCACCCTTGTGCATGATATTGCCACGTACTTCCTTTAATACTCACGCGGTGAGGCGGAGTTACATATGCAAAATTCGCATGCCCCATGGCATTGGCACGCCATTGGGCGTTTTCTATATGCTCGAAGATGATAGGCTTCTAAGCGAAACCCCCATTCGTTAGTCACTAACGTACGTCGTAGTGACTGAACGAAAGAGAACTCATGAATCTGTTGAAACTCATGAAAATGTAAAATGTAAATGTAATGAATCAGTTTAATCATTTACTCAGAACACATCTGAAATGAGAACACAAGTGTGCTCACCCCATTTAGCAATAGTGCTTAGTAAGAATTAGTATTAATAATCCACAGTATTTTTAAGTTATTTATATTGACAATGTGTAGTAAAATATATGAAATCATTTAGTTTAGACTGGAGTTAGATGAACCATGAACAAAGTTGTTGTTAGCTAGCTGATCATTTTATTAAATTGTACATGGTAGAAAATTAGGTTTGTTAATATTTTTTTAATGCTACTCTTTAATATTGATATGATTATAAAACAATTATCAGTAAATAGTGTAAAAAATGAGGAACAAAAGAAACAAACAAACATCAAGGTAAGAGATCATACATAATGTCAGATATCAAAATAAGATAAGCAAAAATTACAAACGGTTTCTTTGCATTTATTTTAAATGTATTGACAGTATTGCGCTCACAGATCACGTGGGTAGGGTCATTGTTTTACTGTGTGTGTGGATGACCATGTCTGTCAGCCACCACCGAAGACCATTTTTGACCCAGGAAAAACCCTGTTATGTAACCTTTATATATTTTTTAATAATATATTAATGATCTGCAAAGCATTATATGCAGTAAATTCAAACTAGACACGATGTATGTATGTGTTTGAATGCATATAATGCTTTGCAGGGCTGTCAAACCATTAATCGCGATTAATCGCATCCAAAATAAAAGTTTGTGTTTACATAATATATGTGTGTACTGTGTATAATTATTACGTATATTTGAATACACACACATACATGTATATAATATGATCCTATAATATGGAATATTTGCATGTATATACTCTATATATTTATAACACATAAATATACATATTTCATATATAATTTTTTTTTTTTCATGCATGTGTATTTATGAATGCATAATAATATACATACATACATACATGCTGTCTATAGTCTATACTGAATAGTCGATACTGTCTATAGTCTACAGTACTATCTAGTGTATATTCACATGTTCATAACATACAATGATTATGAATATTTTATATTCATAAATAATCCTAAAATTGTATGCCTAGTTATATTCAAATTTAAAAGCTTGCATACCCACCCATATTAATTTGTTAGTTCTTTTTTTCCCATTTCGCCAATACCTTTTTGCTTTCTAGTCCTTATGGCTTCTATTTGTGTTTTACAGAATATGTTAATTGAGTTGTAATTAGAACTTATATGATCTTTTGGAATTCAGTGTGAACATGATTCAGATTAATTCAGATCTTTTGACATTTTGCAAGTTGTACCCAACTGTAAGGCATCAATGGTCTGTGAAAACAAATGTTTTTAATTACACTAGTAATTTGGTCGCTTGCTGGTCTGTATCTTGCATTTTGCACATTACTCAGGCATCCTATTTCCATCTTTCAACTTGTGTAAATTAACACTGTCACAACACCAACATGGAGTAATTTGCAGTGTACAGCTCCCTAATCGAGATGTGATTACCGCTTATATCCCCTTGGGATTAGTGACAAGTGCACCGGTCAAAATTACATACTCTCAATCTGCTGACAAGTAAAAAGCAAGAAATTACACCAGATACTTCGGTGACAAGCTGGAGACTGGCTGTTAATCATAGTAACCGTGGTTTGCTCGTAATCAATCAAACAGCTGTGCAGCGCGTTTACCCAGAGGCAAGGAGTGGAGAGCACATCGGCCTCCCAGGGCTTTGACACAGCAGTACACCCTGGATTCCCCACAGGGCAAAACATATGATATTGACAGTGCTTATTGCTTCCTCGAGCCCACCACATTTGTCATTGGGAGCAAAATATAATTACATCAGATATTACGTCCAAGACATATGTGCTGCAAACTGAAAAAACATGGCTCTTTGATTTTACTATTTTTTTACATTTTTTTCCCCAACATAATACTGTATGTTATAGACAAATAACACACACACACACACACACACACACACACACACACACACACACACACACACACACACACACACACACACACACACACACACACACACACACACACACACACACACACACACTGGCATATGTGGTTTACAGGGTCTCTCCACAGGCGTAATGGTTTTTATACTGTACATACTGTATATTCTATTCACTACACTAACCCTACCCATCACAGAAAACATTATGCATTTTTTGAATTTCATAAAAATCACAGTTTAGTAAGCTATTTTTTTAAAAGCCATTTGGTTTACGAGGACACAGGAAGTGTCCTCATAAACCACCCTTATGTTATAATAACCATGTCATTATACACATTTCTGTTCATAAACCACATATGCCAAATCTCTCTCTCTCTCTCTCTCTCGCTCTCTCTCTCTCTCTCTCTCTCTCTCTCTCTCTCTCACTCACTCACTCACTCACTCACTCACTCACTCACTCACTCACTCACTCACTCACTCACTCACTCACTCACACTCACACTCACACTCACACTCACACTCACACACACACACACACACACACACACACACACACACACACACACACACACACACACACACACACACACACACACACACACACACACACACACACACACACACACACACACGTCTGGTTTACTATCTTTGTGGGGACTCTCCATAGGCGTAATGGTTTTTATACTGTACAAACTGTATATTCTATCCCCCTACACTCTTAAAAATAATTTCGATTGCACAAAGGTTCTTTGTAGTGAAGAAAGGTTCTTTACACTACAAAATGTTTAGAAAAAATTATTCTTTAAAGAACCTATCACAAAATGGTTCTTCAGGGAACCGAAAATGGTTCTTCTATGGCATTGCCGTGAAAACTCCTTTTTGGTTATTCCTGGAACCTTTATTTTTAAGAGTGTACACTAACCCTACACCTAAAACGTACACATCACACACAACTTTCTGCATTTTTACATTAAAAAAAAAAAAAAAACCCCGAATTCTATATGATTTATAAGCTTGTTTCCTCATGGGGACCTCAATTTAGGTCTCCACGGTGACACGAGTCTGTGTGCGAGTCTGTGTGCATTCAGGTTGAAGTCCCCACCAAGATAACATGATAAATAAACTAGAAAACATGAACGCACGCACACACGCACATACCCAAACAACCGTTCAAACCTTTTGGATCAGTATATTTTTTATGTTTAAAATGTGTCTCTTATGCTCACCAAGGCTGCATTTATTTGATCAGAAATCAGTGATATTGTGCAATATTATAACGATTGAAAATATCCATTTTCTATTTGAATATATTTTAAAATGTAATTTATTCCTGTGATGCAAAGCAGAATTTTCAGCATCATTACTCCAGTCTTCAGTGTCACATGCACGATCCTTCACAACTCATTCTAATATGCTGATTTGCTGCTCAAGAAACATTTTTATTTAATTGTCATCAATGTTGAAAGCAGTTGCTGCTTAATGTTTTGAACTGTGGTAGTTCAAAGAACAGAAAGATCAAAACAGAACAGTGTTAAATTAAAATATAAATCTTTTATAACATTCTAAATGTCCCCTTTGATCAATTTAATGCATCCTTGCTGAATTTAGTTCCCCCAAAAATGAAAATTCATTCAAACATGTAAGACCTTCGTGGGAGACTGGCGCAGACAAGAAGAAATTGTTGAATAGTCATTATTTTTGTTTGTTTTTGCGCACAAAAAGTATTCTCATGGCTTCATATAATTAAGGTTGAACCGTGTTCAAATTTGAACAATGTCTTTACTACCTTTCTGGACGTTGAAAGTGTTAATTACGTTGATGTGTATCTCCATACACCGCGGGTCCCCTTACAGTGAAATCGGAATTTTGCACCGTTGTGTTTCTACAGTAGCCCTAAACGGATAAACTTCTGCACTAGTCACTCTCTGCTCTCTCCGACAATTACATTTTTGTCCTGTGTCGGCCACCGTAGCTTCTCTATGCGCTTCGAAAGGGAGGGGTGAGCGTTGGGTAAAATTCACACACTGCACCTTTAAGTATTAATTTCTGGCCCTAAACTGATATGCTGATGACGTCAAATAAAACAATTTAATGCTAAACACAATTAAAACCCATATTAATTATCAATAATTATTTGCAATCTTCATAAGACATTCATAAGCCCTGACCTACATAATTAATAAAAGAGCTTATGGCCACACTCCACAAACACAAGTGGAGTGTGTTTGTGAAACTTCTCAAAATTGACTAAGGCCCGAATTATTCTTTTTTTAAGTGCAGCAGCTATCTTAGGCAGTTATGAGATGAGATCATTAATTCGATTTGAAGGAATCATTAAATGGTCACTTCAGCGCAGTTATTGTGTTGAGCGACTGCAGGGAAATTCCCACTGGAGCAGCACAGCAAGTAAGGGTTAAATGACTTTCTCAAGAGCACAATAATAATAAAGCAGAACGTGATGTGACTAACACTTGTGAGACCACATCCACAGTTCAGCAGCTCTGGGATCTGCTCAGCCTGTAGTTTAGTATGCATAACTGAGGGAAGATTTGGAGTGAATTTATGCTTTGGGATAAAGGGACAATTCAGCAAATACACTTGACCTAATTCCTTATTGTACGATCCTGTTGAATTCTCTCACTGTTCACTACTGTTTAAGGGACTTTTCTGTGTTAGAATGATGTCCTAAAGACATCAACGTAACACAGGCTATTTATCAGAATGTCCAGGCTGCTCTTTTTCATTTAAACAATGAAGGGCAATGGCATGGGCGGCTGGCCAATGTAGGGCGCTGCCATGAGCCAGACCACAGTTTATGAGCCATACGCAACAAATAAATAAGTAAATACATACAAATTGTCAATATTTGTGTGTTTGAAATATTAACCCTCTGCACAATAAAATTTCAATGAGGAAAAAAAATATTTGTGGTGTTTTCCTGCTTAAAATTCGACACTATAGCAATGCATTTTTATTGATTTATTTTTTGAAAGTTTGTTGCCTCAAAGCAACATTGTACCACAACGGACAAATTGAAACATTTGACATTTTCATGTAGAAAAAATAAATATATTTAGTTTTTAATGTATTACAAATTTCATATTTAATAAAAAGTAACATTTCTAATTCAGCTCTCAGGCAACATTGTACCATCGTGGAACACAAGTACCAAACCATCATATCAAGTTATCATCTCCATCTCTCCCTCACTCTCTCCCTGCCGGATTGTCACTATGACCTCATCTTCCTCATCACAGTATGACACCTCATCCTCATTTATACCTAAGTGCTATAGAAAATGTGCAGCTCATAATATGTGCAGTTGTAGAGGCAACGTGCATTACAAAAATGCATGCAAAAATGCAAATATTTAGAGAATTCTGACTCTTTTCCTTACCAATATACTATATTTGTATCCTACCTAGTGTGGTATGGCTTTATGCGATTCCATTGTGGTACAATGTTGCCTTGAGGCAACAAGTTTTTTTTTGTTATTTACTCTAAAACATTTGATGATTCATAATGTAGAGTTCTTGAAAATACTTCTTTACTTACCAGTGAAGGTGACTTTTTGTGGGTGACTAACTGGACTGAAGTTAGTGAAAAATGCACTTTTCATTGGAGAAAATATGGAGCCACGTGACCTGTGCACATGTGCTGAAACAGGACACAAAATGGACCCCTGTGGGTCATGTGACCAATTTTTTGCACTTTCATTGATTAGTATTTGAGTACTTCTTTCCTGAGATAGGTTTGACCAATAAATTGGTGTTTCATTTTATTAAAAATAAACTAAAATAGTAGGGGTGTCAGTTGAGTACTTACAATATCACAAATGTTTCCAACTATTTGTAAATAGTGAGAAAAATTGCTATTTTAACCAAGGAATCAGGACGTGTGAGGGAGTCGCCTGTCAATTCCGTCATATCTGCGTTACTCTCATTTTCCGGTTTTATTTTGCAGAAACTCTTTACTCTCACTGCAGTGTGCAGAATGTCATAGCAGCCGCGGCGTGAACACAGAGTAACGTCATAACATCATTTTCAACACACTCAGATATATCTAATATGATAAACAGAGCTGCGTTACCTCATACTCATGACCGGAAAAGCGGAAGTGGCGCCAGCGACTGTGGCATAATAAAAGTCCCGCTGACGACTATGCCATTATAAAAGTCCCGCTGCTCGCGAGGCGTGTGTTCTGCTCTTCTTATTAACAATCACTCCAGTGGCCTTGCTCAGCTCCACAACACTCGGTGCTGCTCTGCTTCATACTACAGTAACATTAATAATCACACCCATGAACATGATTTCTGTCCCAAGATTCTGCGCTCAAACGTGGCAGTACATGTGGTAATACATGTGACACTTGCATTTATTTTCTTGAATTATTCAAGCCATAAAATATCTTAATGTGAGGAACAGATCATAATTCAAGTTGTCATAATCACCAAATCTGGCTCGTTGAGTGTTTAAATTGGGAGCCATACAAATATGAATTTGTTTTTATTCTGGCCATGATCACCTACTTAGAGAAGAAAAAGATGGTCTAACTCGAATGTAAAGCGACCGAAATGGCTAAATCCAGTGATTACATCAACCCAATACACAACTTTATTTCCAGACAGATCTGTGACACTCAGACGTTGTATAAAGCCAACCAATCAAAGTGGAACTAAATGGCAATTTTGAGTGCAAGACAGTCTCTGTATTGCACAGAAAATTGTCATTTAGGAAACATGGTTGAGGGAAGCTATAGAGGAGAGTTCAACCCGCAAATACTGCTGACACAATCTTTTATTTTTTGACATTTTAATCATAAAACACAGTAAACTAAATAAAGAGAACAAATAAAGCATACTTTCTTCAGGAGAAGTCTCCAAGGACCTGCTGCACCAGCTGCCATTATGACAGATTGAGGCTCGGTGCAAATTGCTTGGCCCGACTATAACTTGACACCTCTATAACCGTAAACAAAGCCACTTTTCATCACAGCACATTCCCAACATATGTACGCCTGCAAATACACATTTACACAACCTAATCCGTTAGCCTTAAGTGTTTAGGAATCCCTCTTTAAGGCAGAAGGAAGAGTTAGCGCTGCAAAATTAGTCTGAGTCAGTGAATTTAAATAGCTTAGTGTCTATTTTGTGTGACGATGACAAGCTGCAGGGTTGTTCTTACAGTATTACACCGCTTGCTTGCCGCACACGTGCCAGAATGTGATATGTGAGACCAGGGTGCACATGGTAAACACACGTCCACAAATGACCACTATGAGGTGCTGTTTGACTGAAGTCAACCTCAGCTGAGATGAGCTGTTTGTTTCAATTTCTTTGTTTTGCTCCAATGTGTCCAAATGCATCTGAATGCAGCTGATTTGAAATGGAATCTGAGATGCAATGTGCATAATGTATGAAAAGAATCATACATGTCTCCAGTAATAGGCAACCAAACTAATCTGTCACTTCTGTAAGTGCGCTCAATTTGTATTTAAAAGAAATAATAATAATACAAATAAGCCAAAGAACATGTTAGTATATAAAAACAATATGCTAATGATTGTTGTATGTTTCATGATTGATTGTCTGTGAGAAAAACCACCAAACATAACATGATTACATAACATCTGCAAGTATCAAATGTATAAAAATAAAGATTGGGCTCCAAAATTCTGAGACATCGAGACATCTTCGACATCTGGAAAAAAATGAATGTTTTTGATTTTTGAAAGATTAACGAATAACAAATATTTATGAAAATACTGGGTGAAAAAGAGCTGATCTAGAATCATTATTAATAAATTATTACATGGATCTGTAGAATATTTGATTCTTATAGTTGCAACATTCTCTGGTTGTATAAGCTAAACTGTATATTTGACTGTTGTCCCTGGCAACCACTGTCCTACATTGTTTCATGTCTTGTATAGCACTCTGTGATCTCTTTTTTCTCACATATAAAATGTATTTCAACATTCATATTTCATGTTTCCATTTTTTTATTGGTTAAGTAGGCTAGCTGTGTAACGATCAGGATAATGTAGCCCAGTTCAGGGGTCCGTTCGCTTAATACATCTGAGATTTTTGATCTGATTTGGTTTTTCAAATAAATTTGCGAATTTGATTCAAATATCTGGATTAAGTTGCTTGATATTACTGCGTGTTCTTGTGTTCACTGGATAGGGCAGATATATCGATACTCACGACTGGCTGGTGTCAGGACAGCAAAGTAATGACATCATATAATTAAAAATTAAACAGTCAGCAAGCAGGCAAAATTACATCAAAGTTCTACTAGACCTTAGAGAAACAAGCGCGCATGCAGAAATCTTTAGAATTTTGTGTTTGAACTTGTGTTTTTGCAGTAGCTCTGTATGGCATCGCTGTTGGTGGATTAAAGTGGATTTACTTATTGAAGAGTTAATGAAAGTTATCATGAGCATTGTAATGTTTGAAGTGGATGTCATAAGAAATGTCAGTAATTCATTTCATTTTAAATGTGAAGCAGATAAAGCTCAATAATTACTCACCCTCATGTCATTCCAAACCCGTAAGACTTTCGTTTATCTTCAGAACACAAATGAAGATCTTTTTGATGAAAACTTTCTTTCAGTTTTCTGTCCCACCATTGACAGCTACTCAACTACCACTTTGGCACTTCAAAAAGTTCATAAAGAGATCGTAAAACTAATCCATATAAATTAAGTGGTTTAGTCCAAATTTTCTGAAGAGACTTGATCACTTTATTCTATGAACAGACTGAATTTAGTCTTTTATTCACATTTAAAGGGGTGGTAAACCACAATTTCACTTTTCTAACTTTAGCTAGTGTGTAATGTTGCTGTTTGAGCATAAACAACATCTGCAAAGTTACAACGTTCAAAGTTTAAAGCAAAGGGAGATATTTGCTTTTAAAGAAATCAATTTCTAAGGACTACAGCAAACGGCCGGTAGGGACTACTACACATTCCTCCAGGGTTGCTGACATCACCAGCCCCAATATTTACATAAACCCCTCCTCCGAGAATATGAAATAAGGGGGGCGAGGCCATTTTGTATCGCAGCAGGGAAGCGTTGTTGTGGTATAGTTAGTAGGCTGGAGTGTTGTTGCCAATGCCGACGAAACACTGTTATTTTCATCCGGATTGCAGGTCCACTTTGTTCAGCCTTCGTAGGGACGGGGGTGTGTTGCAGTGCGTTTAACATACAACGTTATATGCATGTGTGTATGAGACAGAGGGGAACACGGTCGCATTTGCAGCAGATATATGCTGCCCATCATAAATCAAAGCACGAGACAGACAGGGGTCGGAGGAGAAGACCGGAAAATGTGACAAAGGACAATATTCGTCTGTATTTGCAATACACGAGCCGTGGTTCAGCTGCGCGAGACAGACGGGCGCGTGAGGCACATTTCACAGAGGAAAGCTTCCACAATCTTCGCAAGTTCAATGCAGGATTCCTACAACGGCTTGTCCTGAAAGATGGATTTAAAAACAGAAGCTGTTTACGGGCCACAACCTGTAAGTATGATTTATTTTTCGTTGATGTGTTTTCCTGTAATAGTTTGTGTTAATTGTACATTGTAGCAAGGAAGTAAACAGATGACAACGTTCATTTGGCTCTGCAAATCAGTTTGTTAAATGCTCATTCATATTAACGTTATCCGACAAACACCTAACGTTACAAACGGTTTTAAATCTCAACAGTGAACTTGGCATTAGTGTAAATGATTCTTTGATTAGAGCTTTTATGTATTGTTTATCTACAGGAATGCTAAACATGGTTCTGTGTTTGATTTGGCTACTATAGTAAAGCCAATGTTTAGTGTTCGTTCTTGCGACAGATATTTGGCAAATCGTTCTAAAAATACAAAAGTAACAGTGCCATTCAGTAGCGATCACTATAGATCCGCAGTCTTTACTCTTGAGGACTGCACAGGTTCTGCTCGATCATCTTCACTAAAATTGTCTGGGTCTGAGTCGGGCTCAAATTGGTATGGTTTTATTGACGCCATTGTACTACCCAAAGCACAGGCTAGTAGCCTGAGGCTACCGGTAAAGGTAAGGGGCATGACGTTTCCGACAAACGTGCACTAGGCGGTTAGCGAATCACAACACACTGGGCCAGCTAACCAATCTGAGCCCATTGCGTATTTTTGAGGGACTGGCTTCATACAACCCGGAAACCATCAGACCGTTTTTACAAGGAGGGACAGAGCAGTGTAGAACAAAGGTAAAATATATGAAAAATAATGAAATTTTTTAAAAACGAAGCATGAACACGTTACAGTGCCCCCCACAAAAACAATCAAGCCTTCGAAAGAATGTGTTTTACCACCCCTTTAAACATTGGATCAGTGAACATAAACAGAAGCTCAACCAAACCTGCTTGATGCGCAAGAAAAAACATTGGTTCTTGCAGAAGCTCAAATGTGCTGTGTAACACGAGAATGAACCTCGTTGGGTCTTGTAGAAGCTCAAATGTGCTGTGTAACACAAGAATGAACCTCATTGGTTCTTGCAGAAGCTCAAACATGCTGTGTAATAGAGGTCTTTCAAAAAAGAAAAAACACGAGCGATCTCTCTCTCTTGCTCACTCGCCTCGTGCTCGCGCTCTCTCTCTCTTTCTCTCTCTCTCTCTCTCAGCTATTGCAAGTGCACGGTAATAATGGATACCTTCATGAGTGAAAAAAGCTTAAAAAAAAACAACAAATATAAAGAAATTAAACCCACGGGCACCTCTTCTGCCTGGGCATTCTACATGCATTTTGTGGACAAACATAAGACAAAAGTATTACGTGTGACGCACTGTTGAAGTTTGATTTGAACTTATATTTAAATATTAACAAAATCTTAGGTGAACTGTCACAAATTTTTTAATTGCATAAAAAAGCTCATATTTCAGGTTGCTCCAGCTATGTGCAGTCTCAAGCGTGTATGTGCAGTCTCAAGCATGTATGTGCAGTCTCAAGCGTGTGTCATGCTTCTATGCCAACCCGAGCTTCCGCAGTGACTGACTAATAATAATAATATGAATGAACCGTCTTATTTAATCTTAAAGTTTTGGTGAACAGACCGGCTCACTGAGATTATAGCAAATAAATAATGTGGACGTCAGCGGCCACCGAACGAGCAATCGTTATTATAGTTTAAAAAGGCAAACAGTCAAAGTTATTATGTGAGTTAAAGTTAAAGACGCATTTGTCATCCGTCACCGTGACATAAAGTGGACTTTTAAAGCTGAAATGATGAGTGAATTAAGCATGCTTGGAATAATAAGAGAGGAATAACATGGATTTTAACTTTTTGGCAAGGATTAATGCATTACAATCAAGTAACGTTACAAGGAAGGGAGACGACGGCTATGGGTAAGACAAAAAGTTATATGTTTCGCAACTTGGTTATTGACTTGTTAATATCCGTTTATTGTGGAATATGTGACAATCGGGTCTGTGTCTTCCCGCCAGGTTTGGTTCCAGTTTTTGAAATAATAGACGGGTCTGGGTCGGTTCCGTTTAGCACATTACGGGTCTCTTCGGGTTCGGGTACGAATTTTTGGACCCGTGAAGACCTCTACTGTGTAACACAAAAATGAACCTCAATGGCTCTTGATGAAGCTCAAATGTGTTGTGTAACACATGAGAATGAACCTCATTGGTTCTTGTAGAAGCTCAAACATGCTGTGTAACACAAGAATGAACCTCATTGGTTCTTGTAGAAGCTCAAACATGCTGTGTAACACAAGAATGAACCTCATTGGTTCTCGCAGAAGCTCAAACGTGCTGTGTAACACAAGAATGAACCTCATTGGTTCTTGTAAAAGCTCAAACATGCTGTGTAACACAGGAATGAACCTCATTGGTTCTTGATGAAGCTCAAACGTGCTGCGTAACGCGAGAATGAACCTCATTGATGAATGTTTATATGTGGATAAAAGCCTTAATTTAGTCTGTTCATCATATAAAGTGATTGTGTATGTTCAGAAAAAGTTTTACAATCTCTCTATGATATTTTTGAAGTGTCAAAGTGTCAGTTGCGTAGCTGTCAATGGAGGAACAGAAATTGCCCAGTTTTCATCAAAAAGATCTTAATTTGTGTTCTGAAGATGAACAAAAGTCTTACGGGTTTGAAATGACATGAGGGTGAGGAATTAGTGACAGAATTTACATTTTTGAGTGAACTATCCCTTTAAGGGTCGATATCATATTTGGCACAGCAGATTGCATTTTTTACATTTCGTTATTTTATTTTACAGTTTTTAATTATCTGCTTCTCCTGCACTGCCACAAACTCCCAGCATAATAGCTGTCATCGTTCAAATTAATGCATGCTTAATACTAACTGCATGTAGCCTAATATTTGTAAGGCTCCAATAAAATCATGAGATAATTATTCCCTCCCAAATAAATCTCTCAATGAGTAAAAGCTGTTTTTTTTTTAAACAGATTACATAAACAGAGAATATTTGTTTTCGATTTGATTTACATGATTTAAAACCTGATATTTCATCGATGAAATATCAGGTTTTAAATCATGTAAATCGTTTCTTTAGACATACATTATGTCTCATGTTTGTGTGAGTAGTATTCACTAAGTTACAGTTCATTTTCAGAGGAGAATCAGTTTAGACTTCATTGACAGAGAGGCTGCGGATCGCGCATCATGTTGGTTTTCTTAATTTTGCAAAAAGCACAACATTTTGTTTTTATTGTGAGTGTACACAAATAAAAGTAGAAACTTAACAGATTATAATGATGTATAACACTTGCCTGAATGATAAAAATCAGCAGTTATTTGAGTCTCTTTGGCACTGATAAGAAAAAAAATCGAGGCAATCACGCCAACATGATCTTCGACCTCTTGGTGTTATTATAGACTACTCAACATTATAATTATTTTCAAATTAATTTTCAAATTATTGTAATTATGTACGTATATAATAACATATTTACACTTATATTTTTTATTATTAATTTCCCTGATTCAACAGGGTGCTCTTGTAAGAAAGTATGGCTGGGATAGACTTTCACCTTTAAAAAGATGCAGTCTAAAAAGAGCAGGTTTGAGCTTATAGACTTGTTGCTATGGCAGCAACTCCAGGATGAGCTTCGAAAAAACCTAACAATCCTGAATCATGTCAAATCATCAACAGTAAAATCCAAATAACCGAGTAATCCACAAAGAGCTGGCCCCAGGATGATATGTTTTAAGTAAGGGATAATGTACATCCAGCCGGGTTGTTATCGCAGAATAAACCTGACAGAGTGATCAGGACTCCAGTGCGAAGCGGACAAAGTACTTGTCTCAAGTAAATTACACACAATATTTTATTAGCTCTTACGCAAAGCATCTGTGAAGAAAAAAAGTTCCAAACTGCTTTAAGCCTTTATCTATTGTTGAAAAGATTTGTTTTTATATGTTGAAATTCATGCTGAAAGGGATAGTTCACCCAAAAATGAAAATTAGCCCATGATTTACTCACCCTCAAGTCATCCTAGGTGTATATGACATTCTTCTTTCAGACGAATAAAACTGGAGCTATATTTAAAAAGTCCTGGCTAATCCAAGCATTATAATAGCAGTAGTTGTAGCTCTGTTTTTGAAGTCCATAAAAAATGCAGCTGTCCATCAAATAACGTGCTCCACACGGCTCTGGGGGAATAATAAATGTCTTCTGAAGCGAATCGATGCATTTGTGTGAGAATATCCATATTTAAAACTTTATAAAGTAAAGTTCCGGCCGAGTGTTTTTCAGTCACAAGATGGCGCCAGACAGTCAACGACAACGGAGCATAGAACGTAGAAAAATATGGACGACGCATCGCTTCTGCTGAATAGTGATGGCGATGTGAAGCTTTCTGAACCAGTGGAGCTTTCAGCACAATTGTATCAGAAAAAGGTTCATTACTCGAAGCTTTTCAAATCAGAGCTCGACGAGGACCTCTGCTGGTGAAAGTGAAGGAAAGCACTGTGTCGCAAAATGTTTTGCAACCATTATCTTAGAAGCAAAAATTAATTAATGGATATATGAATAAATGAATGTATGAATCAATATATTAAATACATGACAACAATCTGTTCCATTGCATACTCCTAGTAACTCAAACCAATAAAGATAACATTTTGTATTGTGAATGTGGACATTTTTCCAGGTTGTAAACAAATAAAACTCATTAATAATGGAAGTAGACTGAATAAATGCAGGAGCATGCAGACAAAGAAACACGCACGCACGCATGCACACACATATATATATATATATATATGTATGTGTGTGCATATGGAATATGGCGCTGACATCTTGCGCAGATTTGGGACAGAGTCTGCGCAGTAGTGATCTCGGGACCGGAATCTGCGCAGTAGAGACAGGAAGTAGAGGCGCGATATCAAAAGCCTGCCCACACTCTCGCAGATTATGTCATTATGTCGGTATGAAATAAACAGTTACGGAATGGAAATGTAGAATTTAAAGCTAAAGTTCCAATCTCCTCCCAAAAATCCAGAAAAAGTCTGTTAGTGCCTCAGTGACAACTTCACTCAGATAAGCCGTCAATCTCAGCTGTCAATCATGACGTCACACCCCCCGTTTTCATAGCATCAAATAACTAAACTTATTTAAAAAATGAACACTTGAAATGAAATCGTGATAAAAACTGCCTACAATGACAGAAACCAACTTTGGGAAACAATTATTTGAAGTGTAATTTAATTATTTAGTTTGTCTCGAGTCCATTAGAAAACACGGAGGGACGGGGGTTAGGACCTATACTGGGACCAACCACCTGGGGGCGATCGAGGCGCGGAGGCTTCAGTTTCTGAGAGGAGTGCTACAGGCTTGCAACGGAGTGACAAGTTAAGCATGTAAGTAGTAGCGGTCAAGATAACTCGTAGTACCTGGATGAGCGGTGTGTTATTCACTTTGGGGTTGTTATCTGGGAATAACACAGAGCCGTGCAATAAAAACATAGATGGATGGATGGATGTTTTTTTAATATTATATGTCTTATAAATGAATGGTAATCCATGTTTCACTCTTCTAAAACACCTTCAGCTTGCATATTACAATGTATACACACACACACACACACACACACACACACACACACACACACACACACACACACACACACACACACACACACACACACACACACACACACACACACACACACACACACACACACACACACACACACACACACACACACACACACAGTATTGATCTCAGAGTACATGACCTCCTTTGCACAGCATCCTGATCCACCCTTCACTGTACGCTCTTTCCATCAGTTTCTAAGCACTGTCAGAGAGATGGAGTAGCATTCCAATCAAGTCCCTGTTTTATGCCCTGTATTCGAGACAGACCTAAATAAGCTTAACATGGGCTATAATTTATGTCTGCTAGCTATGCCGTTATACATCACCGGCACTTTTCTTTATAGCACCTGTCTTCTTCTACTCTGTTGCCGCTGATGGCAGATACATCTCACACTTAATAATGGGGCCTTCAGAAATGCACATTAAGATAGACGGCTGCCTGTTGTAAAAGCAGTACATCTCAGAAAAATGACGTTTCTTTTCATTTCCACTGTGCTTTTGTGCCAGGTTGTCTCTGAATCTTCAGGACTAAGTGGCTTCTTGAAGGAAATTTTAAATGCACCAAAGAGAACATTTTCATTTAGGTGCACGAGAATAACCCTTTTGTGTTTTTGACCAAAACTATATATTTAAAAATAAATGCAATCACATTATGAGGAAATGCAACACTTCATTTTAAATAATGTATGTTTCAGGCTGTATGGTTAGTTTGAATACAAAAAGCATGATGTCTTAATGAGTCTACTTATTAAGATTAGAGTTTGTCTATTATTATAACCATGCTTGTAAAACTATTATTGTTTGTCATGTTATTATTATTCTAGCCACAGAAAGCTTGTGCTACATATCTGAATCATCAACCAGATTGGGTTTATAAAAGAAAGCTGCGCTATCGCTTTTCTAAGCAAGCCGACTTTCGGGTTTTGCCTGACAGAGGAAAAACGAGTGAAAGAAATCCCATAGATTCAGTAACCGACAAGCAATGCACTAAAAACCACCATAACAATGATCCCAAGCCATCCGTGACATACACATTTGACATCGCAAACATTGCAGATATGATTTTTTTTTCAGAAAACGATGCGTTTTGAAAAATTTCTTTATTAGAAATTATTTATGTATAAAAATTAACATGCTTCACATACCTCATATGTCTTATTTTACAAATACTTTAATTCAGGCACTGTTTCTGACGTTTTTTTTTTTTCTCTTTTAGGATGAAAAAGCAAACATTAGCAATCGGGAACACACATTAAGTTGCCATTTACCACGGTCAACATAGACATTTTATTCTGCAGCACAAACAGTGCAAAAACAAAGAAGAGAGGAGAAATCATAAGAACTGAATCTTAAATTCACAAACATCTAAAGAGACAAATCAGCTTGTCTCTCTCTATCACCTGACATTTCCGGATATGAATACTGAATCCTTTCATCTACTCGGAACCGTTCTTTAACTTGAGATTGGTGACGCATTGAATTTCTTTATAAATCTTCGGTAAATGTATTCTTATGAAAGTGACTTACGCGCGCTCTCCTGGTCCAGTGGATGTTGGTTCCAATATCTCGAGCGTTCCTTTCCAAGCTGGCGTTGCGCCATTTCTAAATTGTGATTTTCTGATTTCGCACAGGTGACTGTGACAGCTATAGAACATTTTGACAACAGGGCAAATTTGAGTTCCTCAAACGTGTGTACTTATGCACAAGCAAACATTACTCCAAAGAGCACTTCGTACATCTTCAACAGTTTCACAAGGCCCATGGTGAGGTAACAATACAGCAACATAGTTCAACAGCATTCCAGAAGGTTCTCTTTTTTTTGTTGAAAAAACAAAAATAAAGAAAGAAAGAAAAAACAACACAGCACATGATGTCAAAACCAGCATGCTCAACATCTGTAAACAATGGTCACTGTCTTTGCTGTTGTCATCACCAAGGAGAAAACAAGAAGAAAAAGCTCCAAATGATTTTTTTTTTAAATACTTTTTTCTTTTTTTTTAGCCACCCACATAGTGTTAGCGTCAATGAAACAGCAGACACTGACATGTTGTCCTTAATTAGTGTGTATCACTTTAACAATGACATCTGGAATAGATAGAGCAAGCTGTAATGGAAGAGTCTGGGTGACAGACCGTCATTCCAACATCACCGTCTCAACAGTCACGGCCTCCCCAGATGCTCCCTGTGACTTCACATAAGCTTCATTAATGGAAACATGTCTGTGGGGGTCCTCCAACCATCTCACTTCCATACGTGACATAACGTGAGAGTGATTTATCTTGAGATGCTGTCTTCCAGGGGTCACTTCTGGGATTCGGTAGTGGCCTTTTATCACTTACCTAGATTGCATGGTTGCTGTAGCTGATGTACGTTTGTTTAGGGCTGAGTCCTGCAAGGGAAGAGAGAGTGTTACAAAAATAGATAACTTGAGTCTCTTAAAACATGAACGCTGCTGCTTTATTCAAATTTTTCGATGTGAAGTAACTTGGTAACACTTTGGGCCATATATCATACACCTGGCGCAATGTTTTTTGCTAGTTTCAGCCCGACGTAGTTATCATTTTTATGTCCAGTGCCACGTTTTTTAAATAGCAAATGCACTCACGCCCATCTGATCTCTTATGGGTGTGCTGGTCTGAAAACGAGGTGTGTTCAGGCGCATTGTTGGCGTGTTGCTATTTTGAGGCAACTGAAATCAACCGCGCCACTGACAAATACAAACCTGGTCTAAAGTCAATAGCGCAGTCTTATTTAAAGGGCGTGTTAGTAATATGCGCCTTTATTCGGGTGCACTCTACTTATTACATACACAGGGATGCGCAGCACACAACATTTTTAAATATTAAAAATAAAAGGATTTCTCTCTGGAGAAGCGTTCAGTCTTTTGGCTCAAAAATTCCGCCATGTAAATAGCGAATTCACCATGCAAGCACAACTGGTTTTTAAAGGGAACGGGAGCTGAGACTCTGATTGGTTTATTGCACGTTACGCCCAAAACACATTCATGTTTCATTAAGAGGCTAGGTACAACCATTTTGGACGTTTTTATCCGTCGACTGAAGTGGATTCAGATGGCCTATGTGCACCTGTGCAATGCGCTTCAGACCATGCACTCAGATCGCTAAAAAAGGGCCCTAGATTTTAATAGTCCACTTTAGAAATTCTACTAACTAACTTTGCAACTACATGTCAACTACCAGCAGTGTTGGGAGTAACGCATTACAAAAGTAATGCCATTAAAGTCTAAGGGTCATTCGCACCGGGTCGTTCTAACTTAGTTATAGGAACTAACCACCAGGGTGGTTCCCAGAGAACTAAAAGTTCCCCTAGGGTCAATTTGCAGTGCATTCGCACTGCCAGTAGGAACAGTAGGAAGTAACGTAAGCCATTATTGATTTTGTTACTTTTATTTTGACGGCGCGGCGGACCTTTATTTTTGACGGCGCTGAGAACGCCAGAGCCTGAGCACACAGCTTTCACATTCTCCGTCTTCATTCGTCTATGATCTGTCCAATGTCGTTTTGTTCATCATTTCATTTCGTATGCGTTCGGCCAATCAGCATACACTTACGTCACTGGTAGTTCCCATTTTGCTACTCTGAAGTAGGAGATAAATTAGTTCCGCAAATGGAGTTTCTAAACTCCTTGAAATCGTTCCTAGTTCCTGTGGTACTTCCGCCAATAGTTATAGAAACTATGATAAGGTTCCTCCGGTGTGTAACACAGTAATATAACGCATTACTAATACAATTTTAGTAATATTATACTTGTTACAATCTCAGTAACGCATGTTACATTTTAACCCGAAGTAGAGTGGTGCAGCCCCATTATGCTTATAAATGTGCTCTTATAAACGATTCTAATTCAAACGTTCTATGAAAATGTTTTTTAGATAAAAACTGAAAGAGTTGTTGAAGCTTAGTGATGGAGATGTTGAAGTCAAGCGCCCGTGGTGTAGTTCGTTTATAGCCTAGCTTTTAACTTCTGCCGACTGTATTTAGGCTTCAAAATTCATAACATTTGTGTTAATCTGTGAAAATGATCTTGATGGTCAAAACGTGTAAGTATCATAAACTTGTGTTGATTTCAGAGCTTGTTTTTTGCGATAATCCAAAAGCCTATGACAAAGGAACCAGTGTGATGCTAACTGTCGATTGGCCTACAAAGTGACGTCATAACTGCACCACTCTATTAAAGGTCCTGTAAATATCGTTTGCCCCACCCCCTCATCCTCCGACTCGACGCTCACACAGGTTGCCAGTTTGAGGGCACGCAACAAGGACGACCGCAGTTGATAATGGAAGGTGCGGAGACTTATAGTAACTCAAAAGTAACACAATAGTGTAACAACATTTTAAATGGCTATTGAGGCTTTTTAGGTCAGGTAGAATCTGTGCTCTCTGACCTAGTTTTACCAACTGGCAACCTGTGGTGTCGAAATACTATTGGGTAAATTGGCAGTGTGCGGTATCGCACAGACCAAAGCAAAAACAGATATTCCCTCACAGAACTCATTTCAAAGTAAAATAACCATCTTTAGCTTTGTTTTTCAGAGAAATGAGTATGTGAACTCAGCATGTTTCCTAAATACCTGCAAACATATTATGGTATTTTTATGTCTTAGTACAGTCAAAAACTTACATACAGCACTTTTAAGTGGTTACGGTTTTTTTATGTTTTTTTTTTTACCAACATCGCAAGACATTGATTCCAGCACCAGAGAAACAATTCTGCTGGGAAAATAGTATGTCTATTTCCTGCTGCTGGAATTCGATGGTTGAGATGACTGCAGAGATGGATTCTACATTTGTGAGACGGACATACTCCCATTATTTTCAGTTTGTCAGAGAAAAGGACAAGAACATAATAGTCAAGTGCAATCTATGTGTGATAAAGAGGGAACTAACTACATTGAGAAATAGCACGAGTAACTTGAAGAAACACCTGGACCGGTGCCTAAACTAAGACTAAGTCTAAACTAACTGAGAGCTGCAGGGTAGGAGAAAAGACGGATGAGAGAGCAGGCAAAACAAAGCAACAGAAAGTAAGTTTCTCTCGGTTTGCCATGCTGCTTGAACCGAAAGAATGAAGAGACTTGTGTCCACCCATTGCGTGGCAGGTTTGTGCAGTGAACTTGAATTAAAAGGAAATAAAAGAATAGAAACGGAAAGAAAAAGAGGTTGTACGTCTTTCCATGTAATTAGGCTATAGGTTGCATTATAGTGGGCTCTAGTTCTATTGTGTTTGGTATCTCTACCATAATTTACCAGACTTTAATTGTTTTGTGATTCTGACAGTGATTGTTACTTATTGTATTGCGCCATTAGCCTTCCTACACAGTCATTATGCCATACCACATCACCCTCCACTGGATGTATAATGAGCAGCAATACAATATCTTTTAGAATGCCTAGTCATATTTATGTGGTTATTTTGGTGAAAGTAACACAATAGTATAACACAATAATAGTATAATTAAGAGACAGTAATATTGTAATGTAACTACTACTTTCAAATTACAGTAACTATTAATGTAGAATGTATTACATTTTGAAAGTAACTTGCCCAACACTGACTACCAGTCAAAGTCTTAGCAGACTGTCTGCTTAATATCGGCTAACACCTTATTGGTAATACATTAGTATGGGGAACACATATTCACTATTATCTACGACTTTTGTAGATTGTAGATTTGTAGATTAATAATTGCTTATTAATAGTTAGTAACATTTTTTAAAAAGTTTTTGTAGCGTATAAATGGCAAAATGGTAAATGGACTGCATTTATTTAGCGCTTTCAACAGACCCATGGACATCCAAAGCGCTTTACATATTGCCTCGCAATCACCCATTCACTCACTCATTCATACACCGATGGCGGTGTCAGCCATGCAAGGCGCCATCCAGCTCGTCGGGAGCAGCTGGGGTTAGGTGACTTGCTCATGGACACCTCGACACTTGGTCATGTGGAACCGGGAATTGAACCACCTACATGAGCCACTGCAGTTTAAGTTTAGGTATTGGGTAGGATTAAGCAATGTACAATAAGATCATGCAGAATAAGGCTTTAAAGGATTAGTTCACTTTTAAATAAACTTTTGCTGATAATTTACTCACCCACATGTCATCCAAGATGTCCATGCCTTTCTTTCTGTAGTCAAAAATAAATTAAGGTTTTTGATGAAAACATTTCAGGATATTTCTCCATATAATGGACTTCAGTGGGCTCCAAACGGTTCAAGGTCCAAATGACAGTTTCAGTGTAGCTTCAAAGGGCTTTAAACGATACCAAACGTTACCAGACGATGAATAAGGGTCTTAAACGATGAATAAGGGTCAAAACGATCAGTTTCTGCGAGAAACAAAGCAGTATTTATACTATTATTTTACCTCTTATCAGACGAACATGATCATCTCTGAGCTCAGCCATTACTTCCGCTAAGTGAGGTCAAAAAATGAGCGTGGTCATAGATGTATATGTTGATGCCTCATTAGCGCCTGCACGGATCATTAGAATGAGGCATCTATGGCCACGCTCGTATTTTGACCTCACTTAGCGGAAGTTATGGCTGAGCTCAGAAATGATCACGTTCGTCTGATAAGAGGTAAAATAATGGCATAAAAACTGCTCGGTTTCTCGCAGAAACGGATCGTTTCGCTAGATAAGACCCTTATTCATCGTCTGGAATCGTTTAAAGCCCTTTGAAGCTGCACTGAAACTGTCATTTGGACCTTGAACCGTTTGGAGCCCATTGAAGTCCATTATATGGAGAAAAATCCTGGAATGTTTTCATCAAAAACCTTAATTTCTTTTCGACTGAAGAAAGAAAGACATCTTGGATGACATGGGGGTGAGTAAATTATCAGCAAAAGTTTATTTAAAAGTGAACCAATCCTTTAATATGTAGTTTATACGTACTAATAAACAGCCAATATCCTAATAATATGCATGCTGATAAACAACTAGTTAATAGTGAGAATTGAACCCTAAAAGTGTTACCATTTTATTTTGATGGTCCCCCAACTACTGACTATAATTAACTTTACAAGTACATGTCAACTTATTCTACTAACTAACCCTAACCTAACAATCTACTAATTCTCTAATGAGAGTTGGTTGACATGTAGTTGTGGAGTTACTTATAGTTAGTAGAATGTCTACAGTGGGCTATCGAAATAAAGTGTGATTTGGTAGCATACGCACTCGCGGAAACCTTTATTTAAGCGGTTTGATGCAATTTTATTTCTTGTCAGGCCTGGTTGGAACCTTCTTTGACACTGCTATTAGTTTGCTAGAACTCAAGTAGCATGTCTTTTTTATATCATACTCTGTCTTTTTTTGATATCAAAATGCTGATTACTTGACTGAGACGGTTGTCACCTTTTGCACAGGAGGGCCATTTAAAACCTTCAAAAACACAGTTACCTGCAAACAGTGACAAGTCTGTTATTAAAGCATTCTATCAACAACAACTCATAATTCACAGCCTAATCCTGTCATTTGGCATCCATCTTGCAGTAGCTGCGTAGTACAAACAATCACAAAGGGTAGCATGATTGACATTGCCTTCAGCTATTCATGTAATAACCTTGCCAAAGAAGGAGGGTCAATGGAAAATTCAAGCACGTTGCATTATTATATCAAAAGGTTACCTCATGCAATCATGCAGGGCCGTTTGAATAAGGTAGGTGAAGTGACATTTGACCCAACACTATGGTGTGCTTCTCCGGTCTGGACTCTCCCTCTGTGTATGGAGCACTGACCCATAGGTGCAGTCAGATAAATAGCTCCATTTCAGCTTAGAGGGAGGGGCGTTGACACAAAAAGCAAACTTACATGATTCGGTCTCTATATAAAATATCATCTGAGAATATTATCTAGCATAGAATCTATTTGCGTCTGCTATCCCAATTTGTGTTTGTGTTTCTGCAATCTAGGCCATGCACTGTTCTGAAAGTTTTCATACATACTCTCTGTAGGTTGAAAAATGCATAAAAACAAATTTGTTGCTATCTTTAGGATTTTCCCCAGTATAGTGTTTCGCACCAACAAAGCTCTGTGCAAACAAGTGATTTGCAAAAACAATGTGGGATGCATGCTTTAGCGAATCTAACAAATGTCAGCTTATTCTCAATGCATTGTCTATTATAAACTAATTGGTATGTGCAGTTTAAGCATTAAAGCTAAATGGAACATGGTTGAGTTTAACAATAAGCCAAGCAATAACCAATAATTCAAATCTTTACCTGTTTTCACTGTTTAGTTATCATCAACATATCCTGAAACACAGGTTGAGTGGTTACATATATTAGACAGGTTTTATGTACAATAACTGAGCAGCATTCTTATGTTTGTATCAGTATTGAAAAGAAATCCTGAATACAAATGTAAATAATGGATGCTGCTTCTTGACTTGGATTTTTGCATTTGCAAAACTTCAAATGCAGCACACAGTAGGTATAACATGTTTGACATCATTAATGTCATATGGCCATGAAGAGAGAAAAAGCATTTGAAGCTTGTATACAAAGATTTGATATATTTCACAGAGCATTAATCAATGTTGGGTCCAAATGATTCTTCTCAGATGCATACTATTTGAAATGCTTTTCAACCCCCTGAATGCTCTCTAAGCTTGAGCTGTATATTATATTATTTTTAAGTGTTGCATTCAACATGTTTACAGCAATTTAAGCACTTTGTTTATTGGTTGCATCGTACTGAAGTACGTCAACCTCGAAGATGTACTTCATATTCACAACCTGAATAATGATCCCTTTAGTGTAGGGTTACTTTTTTTATCCAGAAAATGTGGTCGTTATTTTAATGATTCACAGGCGGAGCACAATTGTGAGGTAATTGTGTCCTCATCAGGACAATTGTTTTCCATCTGTGTAAATTGGGATCGTCTGCAATGCAGGGACAGGATATACTTATGCAAAAAGCACTTTTCAGCAGTTTAACTCTGCTAGGAAGTTTCCTAACACAACACTACATGCCCCGACAAAAAAAGTTGCTGTTTGGATTTAAATAGACAAATGCTTGAGATCCTATGATTGGATCATTATTGTAGTGATTATTATTAGTGATGCAAAGTCTGATTCATTTCCGCGAACCAGTTCTTTTCAGACAGTTCGGCTCAATGAACCGGTTCAAAAAGCCGATTCATAGGTTCCTGACGCACTATGCATTTCTTTTATGCTTTCAGTTCTCAGTGTCATGCTATATCAAGGAAACATTTAGATAAAGTAATCTGTGTCAATGCATATTGAAACAATCGAATAAAGTTATTTGCGTGAGTGCATGTTGCTGATTGTTACCTTTCATTCACTTAAGTTAATGGTGTTAACACATAAAATTTATATTTCCTTCACATCGGATTCGACTGAAAACTACAGCACACTACAGGCACTGATCAACAAACATGGATATTTATACCATAGAACAAGCCGATTTAATAAAACCAGTTCACTTAAGTTAATGGTGTTTGTGGTTATGGTTTCATTCGCGTCATCCTTTATGTCGGATACGACTGACCAATATTGAGTAGACCCAGCTTGGATAAGATTCCTAAAAGTTTTGCACATGCAGCACACAATACAGACACGCATAAACGATATAGAAAGAATAAACCAGTCTTATACATTTCGGTTAACAGCTTAAAATATAATCTGCATGCATTGTATTTAAAGCTGCTGTCCGTAAAACATTTTTTTGTGTTCAAGATTTACAAAAATTATACAATGAGAATGTACAACATGAATCTGCAGCTTTAAGTCTCTCGACAGAAAGGTTTTTGCAGGTTTTAATAAAATGTTATTTAATAACAGTAGTCATAATAAGCATATTTCAAGTAGCCTACGTCACCTACTTGCCTCAGACTTGCATCTCCAACTCAATCATCAGAATCCTCAAACACTTTGACAGCTGTTTGAATCGGCTCTTTCGGTTCTTTTTTAGTCGGACGTGCTACATCGGCTTTTGCGTCTTGCGTCATCAACCAGAAACTAAAGTTCGATTCAGTTCGATTAATGGACCGGCTCAACCGGTTACTTGCTGAGAACTGGCTCAATAGAATGATTTGTTAAAGAACCGAACATCACTAATTAATATTTTTCTAGCATGTTATATGTTTGGCAACAGTTCTTCTAACCCCCATTCATGGAGTTTGTAGCTTTTCATTTCTTAAACAACCAAGTAAGGAAGACACATCATGGGCATATTCCAGGATGACAATGTCAAGATGACAATGTCATTCTTTTACACATTTTTGGTCAAGATCTTGTATTGCCAATGCAAGAGTCCAGCACTCTGTAAAGTCTCCTCCAGCACATCCCAAAGACTTTCAATAAATGTAAGGTCTGAAAATGATTCTTCATGCTCCCTCCCAAACCATTCTTTAACAATTTGAACCTGATGAATCTTGACATTGTCATCCTCGAATATGGCCGTGATGTGTCTTCCAACATGGTTGTTTAAGAAATGAAAAGCTACAAACTCCATCAATTGGGGTTAGAAGAACTGTTTCCAAAGATAACACATGCTAGAAACATAATAATCACTTCAATAATGATCCAAACATAGGATCACAAGCATTTGCCTATTTAAATCCAAACAGCAACTTTTTTTGTCCGGGCATGTAGTGTTGTGTTAGGAAACTTCCTAGCAGAGTAAAATTGCTGAAAAGTGCTTTAACATGCTAGAAACGTATGTAGATTTCAATGTAGGATTGACAACGGTTGTGATTGTGAATTTGCAAGGTACAGCAACATGTTACTATAAATGTTATTCATTCTAAATAATTTAAAGATAAAAGCATACACCAATATATTTGTCACAACAGTCTTATCAAAACAAAATACTGTATAATAATATCCTATTTTAAAATACATAAACTTCAGTAGTTTTTATATGCTACAAGCAAATGTTTGCATTATAACATTATAACACTACACTCTAAAAAAAAAAGGTTCTATATGCAACCAAAAATGGTTCTTCGTCGTAATCATAGAGAAACCACTTTTGGTGCTATATAGCACCATATCTTAACATGTTATGTGGTAGCGGTGCTATATAGCACCTTAGTCAAAGAACCGGTGAAGAACAGCTGAAGAACCACTGAAGCACCAAAATTGGTGCTATATAGCACTTAAAAAGGTTCCCCTATGATTACGAGCCAAGAACCATTTTTGGTGCCATATAGAACCTTTTTTTTTTAGAGTGTACTACCATACTTGGCCACACGCACAAATTCCAAGTATGGGTCACCATACTTGGCCACACGTCACTTCACTTTCACTTTCATAATACAGCCTATTGGCTTACATAAAAAATGCACCACTAGCATTGCCACTGGTCAGAAAAGTCACTTTTTAGGGAAATCATCTTACAAATGGGTTTACTTATAGCTGCCTTATAGCTGCCTTTGCTTATTAAGCTGTGATAGGAGAAAGCAACATAAACCAAGTGGAAAAAATGTAGCTGCTACTTAGACTGAATTATTCAGTGACTTTTCACTTTTTTCACTAACCACTCATAAAAATAATTTTCTCAAAAAGACAAACTCTTATTATAGCAGAGTTTGTGCTGAATGCGCTGTGTTATCAGACTTTAGCCATGGAAATGTCACATTCAACTGATATAAGCAAATGTCAGCGCATGCCAAAACACCTCCAGGGCACCGGAAAACACCTCAGACCCCTAGAGGGTTAAATGCTGATGCACAAAATATAATAGCAGCAAAAATGTACACTGTGCAATGTAAATGCAAATACTGATACATGCTAATCATAAAGTGTAAATATAATGCAATATGTTATTTGTACTAAACGTAAAATATCCGAGCAATTGTGGGTGGCGCTAGTGAAAATAGTTTGAAGGGCCATTTGAAGTCAGTGATCTGGAAATAAACATTGCTTAAAAATGACACTTCAGCTATAACTTAAGTATTCATTTTGAAATTGCTATCCACCTTTTGTTATGCTATTTTCTGTGAATATGTGCTAACTTCATTAGCTGGTAAATAACGGGAAGAATATCAAAATCCAGTAAATGGTCAAATAATTTGCGCTACAAGCCAGTGTGTTTATGATTAATATAATACATTAAAATAATATTATAACAAATAACATTTTGCAATATCAAGCAGCATAACTGACTGTTTGTACAGCTGAAAGCAGACAATGGGAAGCTCATGTTAAAAATAAGGTGAATGGAAATAAATTTGAATTAGGACAAATAAGCCCAATGGACACAGGCCCTCTATAGATAGTACTTGAAAAACAGCTTTGAGAGTTATAACCACTGGATTTTAATGACATGTTGGGTATTTTGTAAAAGAGTCTATGCTTTCGGGAACAAAAATACAGTATTGTGTATAAATAAGAATGATACAGCAAATATTACATCTGTAAACATTAACAGTAATATCATTGCACACGTGTGTTTAAATGACTGATTTAAGGAACAACAATTTCATTTCTGTGCTTTGGCCATAGACGGATAAATGAACAAACATAATCTGGTGCTGAAATAAGTTTTTTTTTTTCAAAGTAACATTATGAACTCCTTTTTATGCATGAGTGCATTCAGCTCTGGCTGTTATTACATGCACACAGCAACTCACACTAACACGCTTTTAAAAGCACAGTGTGCATCCTATGATTTGAGGTTTTACGTATTTTCCATAAGTAGATACATTTATTTATTTATTTTAATGAAACATATGAGCAATTAAATCTAAAAATCTAGCAGTCTCATTTACAGTAAGCCAAAGCAAGACCAGTTTAACAGAACAATACAGTCTCTCAATCTCTCTTGATAAATTCTACAGTGTGTGTAGGCACCCATTGCAAACACAGATTTATATATTTCTGTGTTATAATTGAACCTGTTGGGGCACATTTGGCCTTAAGGCCCATTGAACTTGGATTTGCAGAGGTGCTTTTTCTGTGGCTCAATCTGCCCTGAAATTAAACGACCTTGCAACGAAATTGTCAGGAGGCATTCAAAATGTAATTGTCATTAAAAGGTAGCCTGAAGGAATATGCTGCATACATTAACTAATCATAACTATTTAAAAAAGAGAGAGAAAAAATACATTTAAATAAAAGCCTAACACAAATTTAATTAGTTTTAGATATGAAACATCTATGTATGCTTAATATTTAAACAATTTTGCTTTGTTTATCCACAGAAAAGATATCCCTGATATTTAATTGCGGGTCAAGAATCGAGGAATCTACAAATTATGTATCAAATTACTACAAGGCCATAACCATGTCTTGAACATTGGGCAATTGAACAATTTATTTTTTATGTTTTATAAAGCATAAAGAAACAGAACAGTGAACAATTCTAGGTCTAATTCTAGTTGGGAAATAATCCTTTTGGGACTATTTGCAAACAATATTTACGTCAAATATATTATTAGTCCCGAGATTCTTCGCATTAGAGAATAAATACATAGATCTGCTGCTGACATTCGAATTCCCTATAGTGGTCTGGTGGTAGACTTTTTGTAAACCGTGTCAAAGGTTCAGGGTTCTAATCCGTCCTCATATAGTTTTTTTTTTCTTTTCTTCTTCTTCATTAAAATCAAACATGTTCATCAATGATTGTATATTAAGAGCAGGGACACGTTTGTGTAGTTTGTTTTGTGATTTCACCGGAAATAATAGAGTCTCTCTCCGCAACGGCATTAAGTGATAAATTGACGCGCTCGTCTGTGTGTGTAAAAAAGCAAAAGCCCTATTTTACTGATCAGAGCTCATGGTCTGAAGCACTTCGGGTGTGTCCGGTTGACACGCCAGGAACATGGTCCAAAAGGGTTGTACCCAGTCTCTTGATGAGTCATGGGTGCCTTTTGGGTGTAAGGTGCAATAAACCAATCAGAGACTCATCTCCCATTCCCTTTAAAAGCCAGTTGCGATTGCACCATGGCAGATTCGCTATTTACATGGCGGAATTTGCGAGTTGAAAGACTAAACGCTTTTCCAGAGAGGAATGCTTTTATTTTTAATATTTAAAAATGTGTGTAATATTGCTGTGCTTCAGAATATCGATACAATGATACATCGTCCTGACGATGTGCACATCGATACAGCAGCTGCCGTATCGATACTGTGTGCTTTTGAATGTAATCAACGCGACGCGAGCAGCAGTGCAAGACATTTAAAATGGAAAAGAGGTTTTCAGTTAATGAATGAACTGAACATTGCAGCGCGCCTCACATCCATTAAATAGCAATACTCTTTGTGCTTTGTTGCTATTGATATAAAACAAAGTCTCAGATTTCAAATTACGTCCATAAACATAAATATCGCTTTGGCGCTGTGGCGTGAGATCGTTTTGGCGCAGCTCAGCTCTAGAGAAGCGGCCGCGAGCAGCGCACGTGATCGGATCTTCTCTTCCGCCTTAAAACTTAATACCAGTTACAGCGCGAAATAAACACGAATGAACATCTGAACGTGTGTTTAAAGATAGAGTACAACTTACCGAAATCTGTATCATGTCACATGGAATCACTCGATCAGTGTTTCAAACGCGGAAAGGCGTCAGTAAAACAGCTTGTAAATAGTGTCATGTAACATTTACCTCAGAAAAAAACATATCCAGTGTCCATAAACTCATAGGTCAGCTAGAAAAATTTACTCTAGAGAGGAGCATTTTGCTAAATATATGCACCATATTCCATAAGCATTATAATATTTAATGTTCTTCAATATTTAATGCATGTTTGAATTAATCTGGCAAGTTTTTATGACAGCCACAATTTAAATGTTTATATTTCAAAATGTTTTTATATGTAAACTTTATTATAAAAAAAACATTGTGCAATTTAGTGCAATTTAAGTGTTTGTACAAATCAGTTCATGTTTACCTTTAATATTATAGTACAACTGACTCCCATAGTTTACAGCATTAGTTAGGAGATTTGTTTTCCTGAATTTGTTTTAGATTTATCGCGAGATTTGTTTTACATTCCAAAGTTTGCCATGTATTGTACCTGATATATATCCAAAATAATTAATATTGAACCAAGCCTTTCCAAAGTTTTTTGTGACAATTTATTTATTTCATTTAACTCATAGTTTTTTTAAATGACAAAACCAAAATAGTTTTTCAGTTATCACAACTGTTTTAACACTGGTTATTCAATAAACAGATATTAATGTTACTAAACTCTGCTCAAAAGAAATTAATTGTGAAGTGACGTGTGGCCAAGTATGGTGACGCATACTTGTAATCTGTGCTCTGCATTTAACCCATCCAAGTGCACACACACAGTAGTGAACACACACACACCGTGAACACACACCCGGAGCAGTGGGCAGCCATATTGCTGCGGCGCCCGGGGAGCAGTTGGGGGTTCAGTGCCTTGCTCTTTTTCAGTGCCATTGACTTTAGACCAGATTTTTGTTGGTCAATGGAGCAGTCGATTTCAAAATAGCAACACGCAAAGAATGTGCCTAAACACACCTAATTTTCAGACCTGCACGTCCATGGGCGCACAGATAGGAGCGAGAGCATTTGCTATTTAAACAGTGTGGCACTAGACATGAAAATGATAACTGCGTCAGGCTGAAACTAGCAAAAAACACACTTGAGCCACACCTGGTGTCACATAAAATGATAGGGCCCTAAGGATTTAATGCACAGTAAATGAAAAAAAAAAACTACATAAAAAGACGTGTAAAGGATTTAGCTGTTCCACACTGCAGAAGACTCTAACCAAGGCAACAAAACGTGATACTGAATTGATATCTTCAATTCAACAAGTCATTCATTAGGATGGTTATATTGTGCCCATGCACGATCATAATGTCAAGAGACTATGTCGAGGAGACCCACATTGATCAGTTTGGTCATACAAATCCTGACACATAAAACGTCTGATGTAAAGCAGACTCATATTGTTATTGATCATATTTACAACTCACCCAAGTGCGAAACTCTATTCCTTACAGGACATAAGAGAAAACCTATTGTTGTTTATATAACGTAGCTATGCCTATGAGTTTGATCAACTGACCTTTTCATTCTCATCCTCTCATCCTCATTCTATGGCAAGTTTCTATGATCTTTGCAAGCAACATCACACACACACATATTTTGATCTTGTTTGCACGCATCAATGAAACGCAATACATGTATGGCATTGCAATGATATCAAAGACTGTTACTTCAGGATTTTGTAGCAAGGGGTCCTCTATATCAATGAAAAAACTTTTGTAGACACACTAATGGAGTGCATGACTGTGAAAAATATGTCACAAATATGTGCTGACACTATAAGAATAGCTACACCAATGTCATGCACTCATCTTGATTAATTTCAGGATTTATTTTTTTACTACCTGTAGGTGAGATGACAAGAAGTGTGACTTCAGAAGTGTGACTTTAGGAGCTTCCGAGAAGACAGAGTGAATAAAGTCACATATGTGGTACATGTGATACTGTGAAGACTTACTGGTTACCTGCTAGTCAAAAACCGTGAAAAAGCAACGGGTGGGAAAGGTGTCATATTCCTTTTGTTAATGGCTAATCATCTTAATAGAATGCACTGCTGCAAGGTACACAGTGCTTCTTCAAATATACTTATGATATTGGATATTGCACAAGCCAAATAAACAAACAACCTATCAGTGTTGCATAAAATATATTATTGTAAAAAATACTATTGAATAATACAATAAGTATAATTAGCCAGAACACAAAACTAATGGAAGCAGCTCTAAAAGAGATTTTTTGAATACATAATTATGATTTGTGATAACTGACCCTTCGCAAAGACCCAGCCTCCTTAGTTACTATTGCTTCATCTGACAAGCCATGACGCTCTCACCCTCACACAGTGGAAAATGCATCATGGAGCAAAGAGGACACTGAGAATACGCCGACAGACAGGACAGAGCAAGTTACTTTTGATATAAACAAAAGTCTCAGCTTTCAAGTTTTGTTATTTTTTGGGGGGGAAATTCAAACAATAAATACAGTTTTGTGACTAACATGATACTTTGAATCTGCTTAACTATATTTTATTCTAGAAGTAATCAATGTACAAATACATCGACAGGTGGAGTGAATAACACTGATTCTCTCTTCATCACGGCACCTGTTAGTGGGTGGGAGATATTAGACAGCAAGTGAACATTTTGTCCTCAAAGTTGATGTGTTAGAAGCAGGTCAAATGGGCAAGCGTAAGGATTTGAGTGAGTTTGACAAGGGCCAAATTGTGATGGCTAGACGACTGGGTCAGAGCATCTCCAAAACTGCAGCTCTTGTGGGGTGTTCCCAGTCTGCAGTGGTCAGTATCTATCAAATGTGCTCCAAGGAAGGAACAGTGGTGAACGGTGACAGGGTGGCCAAGGCTCATTGATGCAAGTGGGGAGCGAAGGCTGGCCCGTGTTGTCCGATCAAACAGACGAGCTACTGTAGCTCAAATTGCTCAAGAAGTTAATGCTGGTTCTGATAGAAAGGTGTCAGAATACGCAGTGCAGTGCAGTTTGTTGAGTATGGGGCTGCATAGCCGCAGACCAGTCAGGGTGCCCATGCTGACCCCTGTCTACCGTCGAAAGTGCCAACAGTGAGTATCAGAACTAGACCACGGAGCAATGGAAAAAGGTGGCCTGGTCTGACAAATCACATTTTCTTTTACAGCACGTGGATGGCCAGGTGCGTCACTTACCTGAGGAACACATGGCACCAGGATTCACTGTGGGAAGAAGGCAAGCCTGCAGAGGCAGTGGGATGCTTTGTGCAATGTTCTGCTGAGAAACCTTGGGTCCTGCCATCCATGTGGATGTTATTTTGACACGTACCACCTACCTAAGCATTGTTGCCGACCATGTACACCCTTTCATGGACATGGTTTTCCCTGGTGGCTGTGGCTCTTTCAGCAGGATAATGCGCTGATAATCACAAGTTTGAGGTGTTGACTTGTCCTTTAAATTCCCCAGGTCTCACCCCATTCGAGCATCTGTGGAATGTGCTGAACAAGCAAGTCCGATCCATGGAGGCCCCACCTCGCAACTTACAGGACTTTAAGGATCTGCTGCTAACATCTTGGTGCCAGATACCACAGCACACCTTCAGGGGTCAAGTGGAGTCCAGAGTTGGCATCAAAACGAGGACCAACACAATATTAGGTCATAATGTTATGCCTGATCAGCGTATAGCTTGGGAAATGTCATTTTTTTAAATATTTTCTTTGCACATCTCTGACTGGATTCCTATTTCTTCATGGTTTTTCAGCTTCCACGGCCTATAACATGCACATAAAGATGAGTCCTTGCTTGACTAGAAACACAATTAGAGACTACATAATTATTCAATGTCATGTAATTCACTTAGAAGTAATTGTAACACTTTATAGCAATGTTTCTATCACATTACACTACATTAAGACACTTAACAGACACTTTTATTTAATGCAATTCAAGCCTTAAAGGAGGATCACAAATCAATTAAAATCAACAAGGAGATCCTATTCCCCGTTTAATGCCTTCATGAAATGTTAGACATCCCAGAGTCAAGGAGAAATTATTTGTTAGCTAGCATTTGCTTTAAATGTAAAGAAACTGCCTGTATTAAATGACTCTGGTAAGATTTTTAAAAAGGGCACATTCTAATGTAGTCACTGACTCTAATACCTCATTTACAAAAGCACATTGTTCCACTGCAGTGAATTCAAAGTGGTGCTATAGAGAGCAAACAAGGCACCGAGCACATGAAATTCACACTGATGAGGGTGGTCGTCTGGCATGGCCATGCAACCGCTTTTAAATGTTTTCCGAAAACATTCTGTGCTAACTAGTCATGCTTAATTGGGTGAATTTTCATCTATGTAACAACCTTCATTACACAATTGAATTCTGTTGTCAAAACATTTATCTGGACGTCTCCCTTAATTCAGAGCTATTTGTTACTAAGACCCACGATATGATTTACTGGGTATTGCTACATTGCAAAATTAATACAAAATGCAACATAATGAAAGCAGAGTGGATGCGCGTTGCTGTGAATGCCAAATGCAATGTAATGGAAGCAGATAATTTGTTCCTTCCTGGTCTAACATGATACTTTGAATCTGCTTAACAAAATATTTGATTCTAGAAGTAGTTGATGTACAGATATATCTTGGGAAATATCATAGTAAATTCACGTCATTTGAATTTTAATATCTTTTGTGCATATCTCTGACTGGATTTCGATTTCCTCATAGTTTTTCAGCTTTTCCATGGCCCACAAGCAAGGGGTCAAGGTATTTCTGGACAGCATGACCCCGCTAGCTCCTGCTGGTAGATGTGACACCATCTGGCTGCAAATAAACAAGTTGCTCCATTGACGACAATTCAACATTATCTGTTTATTCTGATGGATTTTGTCACTATATTATAGTCCCAATCATTTCACTTGAATATATGTCTAAATAGGGAAGAAAAGACTATCTCAACTTCCATATCAAACTACTTTAAGACGATGATGCTAATGCTTGATAATAATAATACAATTTAAAAAAAGACTAAAAGGGTATGAACTGCTGTACAGTCTAACTACGTTCACATAAGCAGTGAAGCACATCTCTACACTGTGATTTAAGTTTTGTGCATATAAAACACATGCAAAGCAGATGGCACATGCAAAAACTGTCTACTGAGGATTGTGTATTCCAGATAAAGCATCAGAAAATAGCGCCTCTTCTCTGTTTTCGCAGGTTTCTCTTAATGAATATGTCATTTGGGGCGTGCAAAATAAAGGGTAGCGTCAATACGAATGATTTAAATAGCATGTGATTCACCACCCCTACAAACTATTTTAGGAAAGGGTAACTGTGCAATGAATACCGCATTACATCTAGAGCACAAAGTAATTTCTGAATGTAACATATGTTGTCATACTGTACTTCAAACTTTTTTTTGTAAATATTTATTTTTGCCTTTTTTTCTTTTTGAGAGAGAGAGAGAGAGAGAGAGAGAGAGAGAGAGAGAGAGAGAGAGAGAGAGAGAGAGAGAGAGAGAGAGAGAGAGAGACAGAATCAGTAAAGGTACCTGAGCTGGGACTCAAACTCAGGTTGCCCGAAGCACAACCTCACTACATGTCAGAGCACTGGCCACAAGGCTATCAGCTCCAACGTCATATTAAAACTTAAATGAAACTCCATGTTTTTTAAAAAAAAATAGGCTCATTTTCCAACTCCCCTAGAGTTAAACAGTTGAGTTGAACCGTTTTCGGATTCACTCAGCCGATCTCCGGGTCTGGCGGTAGCACTTTTAGCATAGCTTAGCATAGATCATTGAATCTGATTTCGTAATAATCAAGGAGCTTTGCTGCCATACCATGGGTGCAGCGGCGCAATGATATTACGTAGCATCTGAAAATAGTCCCCAGCACGCTCCCTGTGCAAGCAGGTTGTCACGTTGGTTATGTTGACGGAAGTTAGCCTATTTTCAGGCGCTGCGTTATATTATTGGCCCGCTGCACCCATGGTACGGCAGCAAAGCTCCTTGATCATTACGCAGGAATGAGAGTATAGTTCCTAGCCATATCGGCCTAGAAAATCACAACTTTTCATTTTCCGTCGGTCTTATTACACGATGTAACTACAGAAGAGTCAAGTTTTAAATAGGAAAACTTTGGTTATTTTTGAGCGAGATGCTAACGGTCTAATCGGATCTATGCTAAGCTATGCTAAAAGTGCTACCACCAGACTCAGATATTGGCTTAATGGATTCGAAAACGGTAAAACTCAACTGTTTAACTCTAGGGGAGTTGGAAAATTAGCCTATTTTCGAAAAAAAAAAAAAAACGTTTTAAAGTTCCTTTAAAACTCACATACTACTCTGGCAAGACAGTGCCTCTTCAGGTACTGCAACTAAATTACTAAAAGTGAAACTGAAAATCGTAATATTTTAACATTTCAAAACTAAAAACACACATTTATACATGTGTGGCTATTTGAGCAATTCTTACGCGTAGTATACCCATGATGCACATAGACAAATTATTTAGATTGCACAAGCAAATTAGTACATTTTAATCAGGATTTTAGTAGGGCTGCAATAAACTTTTAAATAATCTGTTAATCTAACAATTATTAGAAAGATGAATTGACTGATTGTCGATTATTTCACCGATAGGTATGCTTTGATCAATTATTCAGCTTCATAAGCATGCGATTCGATTCTGATATATTTAGATAAATATCGAGTACGGTATTTTAAAAGCTCTCAACTAATGCTGCAAACTATACATGGAATTCAGTCAAATGGTACATTACTATAATATTAAAGGTTAAAATCAACAACTGATTTGTATACAACTGCATATAATGCAGTTTTTATAATAATAACAATGTAATAATAACTTTTTAATAAGAGTAAAAATATGAATATGTAATGTAGCGCATATTTATTGAAAAATGCTCCTCTCTAGAGTTCATTTTAATGATATGGACATTGAACGGATTTTCTGAGGTAAATATATAATATATAATACGTACATATTGTTTACAAGCTGTTTTATTGATGTCTCTCTGAAACACTGATTGAGCAATTGCGCACATTTTAGTAAGTTGTTCTGTTTCTTTCAACATTCATGTTTATTTGGTGCTATATGTAGTAAAGATTGTAGTAAATATGTAGTCAAGTTCCACTTGAACTGAGGCGCTACAGCAATCTGTCACGTCACATTAAAGAGCATCAAAACCTCTGAATTGACCATTTCAAAGCTGAGACTTTGTTTCATATCAAAAGTAACCTGCTCTGTATTGTCTGTTGGCGTGCTCTAAGTGTCCTCTTTGCTCTGTGATTAGGGTTGCCACCCGTCCCGTAAAATACAGAATTGTCCTGTATTTACGGGACGCGATTTGTCCCGTATTTTACATAGGTCCACACATAGTTCAATAAACACATACGAATTTCGTGAATAGGTGTCCCTTATTTTGCCACACTGAAAGTGGGAACCCTATATGTGATGCAATTTTCACTGTGTGAGAAAATAGACGTGTGGCGTGAGACAGAGTCAGTTGCATGAGTCTGAATGTGTGAGAGTTGGCAGCCTTGCATATGACAGCATATTTTTTATTTATTAAGTAATGTTAAACTTTCCCACACTCTACTGATTCAGCTTCATTTGCACTCCAAAGTCCCATGTCTTCTTTTGTTGGATTGCATCCGAGAGCGCTGCATTACAGTTTTGCTCTACAGCGCTCCACTGGTCAAACCACGTTGTAGCAGGCCATTAAAATATGAGTTCAAAAGTCTATTCAACAACAAAAAATACTGACACTTTTTTTTGGTGTGATGATGTCGACTAATTGTTTCAGCCTTAGACCGTAGTCAATCAAGGCCTTACTGAAAAATATAATTACACGAACTGGGACTTATTCTCTTTTGAAGATGGAGGCTACAGGTTTGCTTCTGCTTCAGAATGCAAGTTCTTTCTGCTGAGGCAGCAGGCGTTTATTTACTGCTGTATTACAAAGTTGTTTATGAGCTGCTGTGTTTTATTGATATTCAAACTAGCAGGAGATTGGTTTCAGTAAGGACTGTTGTACCAATTCAACTGATTTGCCTCTTGATGTTTTAAAAAACACACTTCCTAGCCTATACCTGATGTTAAACGGTAAGATTCTAACATAAAAGCATTTCGCAAAAAGAGGCAGAAGATTAGGGGTTGCCTTGTTAATATCATCACACTGATTCCATTAAATGTCTTCAATGCATTTCATTTACATACAGTATATATATATATATATATATATATTAGTGCTGGGAATCAATATTTTTTTTTAACTAATTAAATCGCATTGTTTTCTGTAATTAATCGCGATTAATCACAAGTTTTAATTTTTTATATTTTGATATTGTAATAATTTCAGTTACTCTCCAAATTAATGTAGAAACAATTTAAAGACTTTTATTTTAAATATGTGTTGTAATGGCATCTTTTTATGAATGAAGGCCAGTATCACTGATACTAATGTCTCTATGAAACATTAATGACATTATATTACAGTATAACTGAAAGCTCCCAATTTCAACATTTATTAGGCTTTAAAAAACAACTTTTAATTTAAGTGAACTTAAAACAATCTTTACATAAACCCATTATAATAAATGTTATTTTTACCTGTGGCCTTCCCTGTTAGACATATACAGAAATGTAACAGTTATCAAACACATTTCTTAACTGCATAAATTATAAATTAAATCTAGATTAATCATCATTAAAGCTACAATTTTCTCTGTTCCCGTTGTTCTTTGATGAACATTAATGACAGGCATCATCAGTGCTCCTGTCACTTTAAGAACGGCCGCTGACGAACATGACGCGGATCTCACACGCTGTCCCGCACATCTCACAACTCTTTAAGTTTTCTCACAACTCTTTAAGTTCATTTAAGACGTTATTTAACTCATTTAAGACTCCTAATATGAGAATACACAAAATTCTCTGTGTTGTTGTTATTGTTTGTTCAAGAGCAAAAGAGAACTAGATGTGAGCAGGAGACTGACGCGAGTCTGTCTGTGCGTTGAGTGTGTGTGTGTGTCAGAGTATCCCTCGATTAGGTGACATGAGACGCAGCCACACAGATAGGACATTGACATACAGCGCGTTCTCTTGTGTCTTGTCGTGCTTGGAAGCATTTACATGAATAAGAGTGTGATCATGTAACGCTAGGCAGAAATGGATATAAAAACAGACGTTATTTGCGTAAAATATTTTTAATGCATCATGCTGAAAAAATGAATCGCCCACGTTAACGTTAATTTGCCCACCCCTAATATACAAATATATATACACTCACCTAAAGGATTATTAGGAACACCTGTTCAATTTCTCATTAATGCAATTATCTAATCAACCAGTTGCTTCAATGCATTTAGGTCTGAGTATTTCACAATCTGCTCAGTTACTGGGATTTTCACACACAACCATTTCTAGGGTTTACAAAGAATGGTGTGAAAAGGGAAAACATCCAGTATGCGGCAGTCCTGTGGGCGGAAATGCCTTGTTGATGCTAGAGGTCAGAGGAGAATGGGCCGACTGATTCAAGCTGATAGAAGAGCAACTTTGACTGAAATAACCACTCGTTACAACCGAGGTATGCAGCAAAGCATTTGTGAAGCCACAACACGCACAACCTTGAGGCGGATGGGCTACAACAGCAGAAGACCCCACCGGGTACCACTCATCTCCACTACAAATAGGAAAAGGAGGCTACAATTTGCGCAAGCTCACCAAAATTGGACAGTTGAAGACTGGAAAAATGTTGCCTGGTCTGATGAGTCTCGATTTCTGTTGAGACATTCAGATGGTAGAGTCAGAATTTGGCGTAAACAGAATGAGAACATGGATCCATCATGCCTTGTTACCACTGTGCAGGCTAGTGGTGGTGGTGTAATGGTGTGGGGGATGTTTTCTTGGCACACTTTAGGCCCCTTAGTGCCAATTGGGCATTGTTTAAATGCCACAGTCTACCGAGCATTGTTTCTGACCATGTCCATCCCTTTATGACCACCATGTACCCATCCTCTGATGGCTACTTCCAGCAGGATAATGCACCATGTCACAAAGCTCGAATCATTTCAAATTGGTTTCTTGAACATGACAATGAGTTCACTGTAATAAAATGGCCCCCACAGTCACCAGATCTCAACCCAATAGAGCATCTTTGGGATGTGGTGGAACGGGAGCTTCGTGCCCTGGATGTACATCCCATTAATCTCCATCAACTGCAAGATTGCAAGATGCTATCCTATCAATATGGGCCAACATTTCTAAAGAATGCTTTCAGCACCTTGTTGAATCAATGCCACGTAGAATTAAGGCAGTTCTGAAGGCGAAAGGGGATCAAACACAGTATTAGTATGGTGTTCCTAATAATCCTTTAGGTGAGTGTATATATATATATATATATATATATTAGTGCTGGGATTAGTGCTTAACGCAATTAACGCAGCATTCGTTTTTATATAAATTTTTGCCTAACGTTACATGATCACGCTCTTATTCATGTAAATGCTTTTAAACCATCCAAGCGCGACAAGACAGAAGAGAACGCGCTGTGTGTCAGTGGCCTGTCTGTGTGGCTGCATCTCAATCAGATCCCTAGTTGCGCCAGTCTCGTGCTCACATCGAGTTCTCTTTCGCTCTTGAATAAACAAAAACAACAGAACAGAGAATGTTGCCAAAATGCCAGTTTTGTCGACTATTCTCAGTCTTAAATTAGTTAAATAACATCTTAAATGAATTTGTGAGAAAATGAGATGTGAGTGACAGCGCGTCAGATCCGCTCCATGTTCGGCAGTGGCCAATCTTAAAGTAACAGCAGCGCTGATGATGTCTGTCATTAATGTTCATCAAAGAACAACGGTAACAGAGAAAAATTGATTAATCTATATTTAATTTATAATTTATGCAGTTAAGAAATGTGTTTGATAACTGTTACATTTCTGTATATGTCTAACAGGGAAGGCCACAGGTAAATATAACATTTATTATAATGTAAGGTTTATGTAAAGATTGTTTTAAGTTCACTTAAATTTTAAAGCCTAATAAATGTTAAAATTGGTAGCTTTTATTTATACTGTAATATAATGTCATTAAATGTTTCATAGAGACATTAGTATCATTAGTGATACTGGCCTTCATTCATAAAAACATGCCATAACAACAAATATGTAAAATAAGCTGTCTTTAAATTGTTTCTACATTAATTTGGAGAGTAACTGAAATTATTACAATATCAAAATATTAAAAACTCCAAAAATATTAAAAACTTGCGATTAATTACAAAAAACAATGCAATTAATTAGTTTTTTTTTAATCGATTCCCAGCACTAATATATATATATATATATATATATATATATATATATATATATATATATATATATATATACACTGTATATCAGTGGCGATATACATGCCTTTTTACCCGGGTATGGGTGGCGTGTTATGTCAAAAATGCACCTGCACGTTGGATGGCTTTATAATAAGCGTGTTCGCTCTAGACAAAGTGATAGCTTCTCAGTTGCTTACTCTCATGACACATAGCAACACAGCTAAAGGTTTCCTAATATATTTCACTATTTATTGAAAGTAGCCTACATTTACCTGTTGATGCCTTCACAAGCACCCATAAAAAAGTTTTCGTTAAAAATAAATGTCCCTATGGAGAAAATAAAATACTATGAAAATAGTTTCAGTTATGACTTTTTCCACTGGATTAAGTCTAGTTAATTCTGTATCAAATACAATGTGATTTTCAGTGATCAAGATCAAGCAGTAACAGCTAATTTTTCCTCTTGGGCGAGCGATTCCTCGGACAGCTTACCCTGCTCATTAAATCCATCATATTTACGAACCAATGAAAATGCAGGACAGTGATGACAATATATTACAACACACCGTAGGCGCCAAAGCTGCTGTGGATCAGCTTACCCAGAACTCTCAGTGAGTGGCAGATTTGAAGAAAATTACTGTTGTTTGGAAAATAAATAAATTATGGAGAATTACATATGTATTACCAACATTTTATCATGTAAGCTTTATGGTACGCCTCAAACAAGGGAATTTATAGTCATTTATAGTGTTAATACTAATCAGCGAGTCCACGAATGGCTTGGGTATGCACAGCATTCACAGCTTATATGGACCACACGCCCTATATATATATATATAGTTTTATATGGGTGACAAATGTGTCAATTTTGGTTGAATTTATCCTTTAAAAGCAATCTAAAGCATTGCTATTAAGACTCATAACTGGACTGCTGAAGCATACTTTAGTTACTGACATCAAATTTGTATCCATTTAACTCTTTCCCCTGCCAGCGTTAAAAAAAAAGTTGCCAGCCAGCACCAGCATCTTTGATAATTTCACAATTTCTTTTTGAAAAGCTGAGAATATTACGTTTTTGTCAAAGACTACATCCACATCAGATACAGAACGATGATCAAAACACAGATGGAGTAGATGGAGTCCATCAACACCCCCAAAGCTTCACAGTCCTATAGCTCGTCCTGGGTTGACATTTCATTCAGTAACATTAGGCAGTTTTGATTTATTTGCTGTTTAATGTTGATGATGGCATTATTTTTCATATGCATCTGCTTACATATGAGATCGCTCATTTCTGCATCGTCTTCAGGAGATTCTGAACTCATTCAGAAGATGCGTAATAGCATCCCCTAGCTTATAGCAGTGAAAACACAGAAAATTCTGTGTTTTTAGGGGGGCGTTTTCTCACAAATAATGGACAATTCCGTGTTTGGCGGGGAAAGAGTTAAGTGAGAGAGAATTATGGTGAATTAAATTAAAGATTACAATAACAGGTTTATGGCAGAATAAAGTGTAAATAACAATGAAGTGTTTATCCTCAAACCTACTCACCCTGAGTTTCCAGGTTTTCACACAGCTCCGACTTGGCTTCTCCGTTGGGCCGCAGGCTGGCCTTGGGGTTGAACTTGTTAGACATGGTGGCGGCAGTGACCACGGCTTTCAGGCTACGAGTGCTTCGCTTGGCCACATTCTGCTCCGGGTGGAAGAGCACCACATAGACTTTCGGCATGTACAGCATCCCCAGAGACACGGACGCGCTCAGACTCACTGAAATGGTCAGTGTGGTCGTTTGTATGTACATCTGCAAAACATAATCACAGCACACGGAAATTATAGATCACTGAAAACAAAGCCATACAAGACATACTGGCTCATAATTGGTCAATCACAGCTTTCAGTGGCCAAATATGTTTTGTATAATGAAACTGTATATTTGTCTGTTGCCCCCGGCAACCAATACCCAGCAGTGTGCTAGTATTATACCACACCACACTCTGTTTCTTCTCACATAATAAATAATAATTTTCACTGAAATCAATATTTAAAGACCATTTATTTACATATTTGGTGGGTAAGAAATAATGTAAGGGACAATGCAGGTCATTATAACAAAAAAAATATTTTTCTGTATTTTGCAATAATGAAGACTTGTTCACATGACCTGGGACCTTCTTTTCACGAGGGCTTGTTGACATAATATACCCTTGATCTAACTGACACAGTCAATATGTCAAGCCTCAACAGAGAGCCATAACCTTGTGACTCAACATGCCCAAAGCATCACCGTCACTACATTTGAATATGCATAATTCTCTACTATATAATATGCAAATGACTAGAATGTCAGAGCATTCATGATATAGTAGGCAGATGCTTTTAAAGTGTGCAACCAACTGACACTTTGCTATGAGTGAGGCCATGAGCAATGAGAGGCATACAGGTAGTGGTGTTATGATGCTGAAAAGTGCTATTGTTACCAAAAAAATATGTTCCTTGAGTTTAATTGTGCTGTACTTGACTATTTTTATGCTCACACTTCAAGTGAAGTCAATCCTTGTGTAACTTAATTTGTCATTTAATAAACATATTTATTAGGGATGCACCGATATGATATTTTGGGGCCGATACCGATATTAACAAACAATTATTGGCTGATACCGATATTTGTCACTTGCCCTCTTATTTGAAAATTTGTCATTTAAAATAGAGTGTTTTTAAAGTTAAAAAAAAACCAACAAAAAAAACCATTACATTAACTTATAGTCTACTAGCTAGTTTATTGCTGCATTATCAAATAATTTCTAATGAACATACACTGGATCCTTTTAACATTCAGCAGGCCAACACACACACACACACACACACACACACACACACACACACACACACACACACACACACACACACACACACACACATACATATATATACACACACACACACACACACACATACACACACCAAAAAATATGAAATAAACAGTGCTTTTTAAGTAGGTTTAATGTTAAATAACACTGCATATTCTTCACTGTATACATTAAATGCATATACTGTATTATTATATCATTGAGACGTAGCTCTTATGTACAACATTAATCCTGTCACAATTACTTTGTTCGAGTTGCCGTGTGATTCGAGTTCCTGTTTGTGTGTTTTTTGATTTGACGATAGATTTTGTCGAATAAAACGGTAAAATGCTCATGAAGTGACTGGAAATGCATTTGTGTCTCATATTGAGGTGGCAGAGGCTGAAAAACACAGCGAGTTTCAGTGTGTGTGTGTGTGTGTGTGTGAGAGAGAGAAAGAGGAAACGTTAGGCAAAATGAAGCCGGGCGTCTCCATTCATTCACAGAGACAGAGAAACATGCAGAATTCATATTTAAACAGTCTTTTTAAGGCTTAATATTCACAGACACTAGTATATATCGCTGCTGATTTAACTGACTGACCAACGTTTTATTTATTCATTAAAACATTCGGTGCCATTCCGCATTATGCAGTAAATTCCGTTTTTATGACTGGATTCTGTCTGCGTTGTTCGCATCGCAGAAATGAATCCTTATGAAAGAGTAGTGAGCGATTTATTTTTTGGTTTGTTGGTCTTTTGTTGTTTGATAAACATTAAAACACAGACAGCAGCACAGCAGGAATATTACATATAATCTTGGATCACGCAGTTCATTAATAAACGATCTGTTTGTTATATCGGCCTCTCTCATGATATAGCCGATATGCCGATGGTTGTAAATTGATAAAAAATCGGCTGATAAATATCGGCGGCCGATACATTGGTGCATCCCTAATATTAATCATATAATGCACAATGTTTCTCAACTTCTACAATTACCGCTTAAAACTGTTGTGTCCTGGATGGTTAGCTCAGAAACTCAAATTAACATGCAAGTGATCGCTTTCATCGCTGGTCGCTTTGTCACACCGTGCCCTGGTTGGTACATGGTGTAAGGCATTATTACCTAAATAATAATAGATTTTTCATGATCATTTTTAACCAACCACTTGGAGCAACTCTGTTTATGACATGTTTTCAGTAACACACAAACAGACACACACACACACACACACACACACACACACACACACAGAAGCACTAATGGCTCCAGCCACTTCATGGCACTGCTGCGAACCCCCTGCTGTTGCTTTAGAACGCTGCTGTGTGTTTTGGCTCTGGCGGACGTGACCTCAGCTCTGGCTCCACTGTGTGCTGTGATTAAGTGTGACTCACTGCTGTGATCTCCATCCAGAGGGACTGACTGGAAAGCAGTCTCAGCACAAATCGACAAGAAGGGTTAGGACCACATCAGCTGTACTGGGGCTCTTCTAGAAGAAGAGACAGATGGCTAAAACCAGCACTGGCCACTAGGCAATTCTAAAGAAGTGTGTTGTGGAAATATAGTGCAGTGTCTTTACAAACATGCACTTATTAGTTAGTCACGAAACCAAAGTTTCAGTAGTTTAAACAATGTTGTTGTCTACAGTTAGTTAATTTGGTTGGACTTTATTTTACAGTACGTGCACTTACAGTGTTCTTACCTAAGACAGTACACTGTAAAAATAAATTGGGGGGAAAATTTTTGAAAATTGCTCATTACATATTGGCCCAATAAATGACTTCCAAATAATTATCCCCATGCAAAAAGATGCATTGTACTAATCATAGCTTAAGGTCTTCACTCAAAATTTAAATTGTATATTCACCGAACATATTTAATTGTGCTCAGTCAATCTATGAAGTCGAAGTGAAAAATCCATGTTGGCTGAACAAGTCCTACGTCCGAAAAACTGTATACGCATGCGCAAAATGCGCTTGAAGAAACCCGTTCGTGTGGAGATTTCAAATGCGGAGCGCGGGAACGGCAGCGCGAGCGGAGCCGAACCAGCAGGTGCTGAAGACCGAAACAGACATTCCCAAGAGAATAGAGATATTCATCTCACAAAGACGTTGGTGAGTATTTAGCACTGAAATTATTCTCCAGAGTATTCTCCAGAGACCCGGTATGAAGTTTAAAAGACATTTTGTAGAATCACGAGTGCATTCATTGATTTCATGCATGTGTTCTCGTTTACCTCGTTTACTCTAATGGTAGCCAATAGTTTTATTTTCCTCATGTCTTATATGTCTAAAACAATAGGTAATAAGTAAATTAAGTCATTTGTGTGATATGTGTGCCATGCGACCGTTAAACACGGTGCCGTTAGATTGCATTTGGAGTCAGCCTCTTTCAGGGCTTGAGTTATTGCCTTTTAATATCAAACACGTCAAGCTTGTGATTTTCTTATTCATCCATTCGTTCGTCTCATCCTCATTATATAATGAACTTCTGTTCTGTCATTTGCCAGATGTGATGCAGGGGAACTTTGCCATTAATGTTATTTTTTATTTTTATTTGCTGGTTTTTAGCCTATAGTGCCGCGTTTTCTTCACCACATCAAGACATCCTGTTATGCAGAAGACTTATTGAATGTATTCAGAGTTTTTCCTTATTGAAAATAAGGTATTTTCACCAAATATCCTGTGTTGGAAATTGGAATTTACTTGTTAATAAAGCAATGTGATAAAATGTCAACCCTGTTGTCTGTGTTCTGTATTTTGCTTAATATATTTAGGCGATGTTTTTAGTCATTTTTGTCTTTTGGGACAGTGAGAAAAAAACAATTGTGACTACAATTTAAAAAATTTAATTGGACCAATCTCAGTTTCACTGTAAAACATTTCTCCAATTCAAAATGTTCTAGAGACCGATCACATCAACATTTTTTAGTTGGCCAAATTGAATTTCTGTGAATGAAAAGATCAATTCACAGAAATTCAATTTGGCCATTGGCTCAACATGTTATTTCTAATTGAGCACAAGTTAATAGACTGTTGCCACAATGGATAAAATTAAATTCACAGAAATTCAATTTGGCCAATTGAAAAATTTAGATGTGAACGCTCACAAAAATTTTGAATTGGAGAGGCCTTACATTTTTTACACTGTACTGGGTAATATAAGGTAAGTTTAGGTTTATTGCTATTACATTGTATGTACATGGGGAACAGGACTGTGAAATAAAGTGCTACCGTTAATTTTCATTACACTGAAAACAAAAGAAGATTGTGATTAAGAAGTGATTAAAATAATATCTGTAAAATATTTAGTTTGTATTAAACATATATAAAAAAAATAAAATAAAATCCAGCCACTTTTAGTTACTAGATATATAAATCTGAAGAGGAAGCAATTTGAATACCCCAGCAATATTATGATAATAAACACCCCTTCATTTAATAAAAAAAAACAAAAAAACATAATATTTAAATACTAGAGTTGGGGTACTCGAACTTGGACACCACACCAACAGGCAGCAGTAGCATCATCTTATACTTGCAGAAAAAACACACATCACACACTCGATCACAATGCGTGGCTAGGACAATGTCTTCAAAGTCAGCAATAATTTGTTTTGCTTATGAAAATCAAAGAATTTATTTGCAAGAAATCCAGTAAAAAGAAGCACTCTCAAGCTAATTAACTCTTACTGACTTTCTACCGACATGTTCAAAGAAAACCTAGATAAATGTAAGTTGCTTTAAACCTGCTGCCATAATGTTAGTCAAACAACTAAAGACAAAGAGAAAATCACTCACTCACTCTACTGCTGACTAACTTTAGTAAATTGAATAAGAATCACTGTACATGTAATACAGTGAAGTTTGTTCTATTTTACATTTAATCGTTTTTTTTTTAAATTTCTTTAGTATTTATTCTTACTTGAATAATCCTACTTGAGAAAACATATCATTGTCGTGAAATAAGATTTTACTATCGCCCACCCCTAAACATTAGCATTTGGTGATACCAGAGACATTAAATAATTGAAATACAATAAAACAGGTTAATTTGTCTTGTAATAATAAAAGTTTTACATATATATCTATATCCATTATATTCGTTGAAACCATTTTTGATTGGAACCTAGTTGAGGTTCTGTCAACAAAATAAAAATGTTAAATGGCAATGCAAGATGTAATAGTGGTATTTTTGTAAAATGGTATATTGCCATTGGTTTAATGGATTGAAAGGTTAAAATATTAATAGAAGGTACAAATTTACAATAGCTAATCCTTTTTCAATTTAATTACTTTCTGGACTCGGGCGGACTCGACTCGGACTTGGCCGATAATAACTCGGACTTGAGTCCAATTCGGTCCCTTTTGGACTCGGACATTATTGTTTAAGACTTGGTCTTGACTCGAACTCGACAAAGGTGGACTCAGACCCAAAACTACGTAAAAAATGTAATATATTATAAATAGTAATATTTAAGTGGACTACTGTAATGCTCTTCTAGCGGGTCTTCCGGCATGCACTATCAAACCCTTGCAACTGATCCAGAACGCAGCGGCGAGGGTGATCTTTAACGAGCCGAAGAGAGCGCACGTCACGCCTCTCTTCATCAGTCTCCACTGGCTGCCAATAGCCGCTCGCATCAAATTCAAGACACTGGTACTCGCCTTCAAAGCAACCACTGGCTCTGCACCAATATACCTAAACTCACTTGTTCAGACTTACACACCCTCCAGGAGCTTACGTTCTGCCAGTGAATGACGCCTTGTGGTGCCATACCAAAGAGGCATGAAATCACTCTCATGGACCTTTACCTGAATCGCCCCCACCTGGTGGAACGACCTGCCTATCTCACTCCGAGCATCCGACTCTGTAACCATTTTCAAAAAACAGCTAAAGACACGTCTTTTCCAGCAGCACCTGACCAATCAAGAATAGCACTTAACATTCTATTCATTTTCAGTCTGTCTAATTTATCTAAACATTTTTTTAAAAAAAGTCCTGTGTGTTCTGTGTTAGATTAACTGAGACTTGTTACAGCACTTGCATACTGTAGCCTTTGACTGTTCTAGTTGCTTCTATTGCTCTCATTTGTAAGTCGCTTTGGATAAAAGCGTCTGCTAAATGACTAAATGTAAGTGGTTAATATAAACAAATGAAATACAAACAATGCCATGCAATTAATTCATTAAATTAATGTAATTAAATTAATGCCATGATAATTGAAATAAAGCTGAAATAAAATAATACTAGAAGGAAAACTTTAATTGTAAATTAGAAATGTTACCCATGGCAACTAACTGAAATAAGTTTATTTAAAGTACTAAAATTACTAAAAAGGAAATTAAAGCTAAATATTTTAAAAAGCACATAAAACGATGACTAAAATGAAAATTGAATCAATATATTAATAATAAATACTACAATTGTATATAAATACTGCAAAAAAATGCATGGCAATGCTCTACTATTGTCGTGGAGAGTTTAAACACCACTCAAATGTTCTTCAGTGAAATGCAGTTCATAGGTTAGTTGAAAGAGGGCTGGAAATGATGAGATCAAGATATGTCGCTTGCCACAGCTCAATATGTCAGAGGTCTAACTAAAAGGCCATGGCTCAGATAAAAGCTATTGTTAAATATGGACCCTGGTTATTTAAAGGCAGCAGAGCCGCACTTTCAAATTTAACATTAAAATCTATGGCAGGGCTCCAACAAATCGTCTGAAAGGACATGACTGGTCCATACATAGTGATTAAACAGGCCTGAAATTATCTAAAACTGAAACTCTCTCTAATCTTGCTGAACCTGAAGTTGCAATTACAGTCACAAATGAGGATTTAATGGCGCACACGACAAACGATACATAGCGGTATCTCATCAATACCTCCGCCTCGGGCTCTGTATGTGCAGTCAGCACACCTGCAATCTAATGAGGCTTGTGAGAAACACTGAGATGAGAACTAGACAGTGAATCAGTGTTAGTCCTCTGAGACGGTCTCTGTTGTTACAACACATACAAAGTGTTCCACTTTTTTGCCCTCGAATTGAAACCACAAGTAAAAAAAAAAAAAAAAAAAGCAGCCGTTATTGCACTCGAACATATAAATGAATGACTTGATAAAACGTAAACCGGCACATCATCAACTTTAATAATACAACTGATTCTGCCACTTCTTCACCTGCTGCTGTCAAATTATCTCTTGGGATAAAGAACGAAAAAATGAACTGCCATTATTTAAAAGAAAGTAGGTCTTATGTCAACTTCAAAGGCTTTTTAAGAAAGAAGTAGGTTAATAGCAGTGCTGTGAAAACCATCATTCAAACGGATGTGAATTTTTGTCATTCAAATGAACTATGCATTATGCACATTTCAAATCATTTAATATGCTGCACACCCACAAACATCATTCTGTTAGATAACATGCTGCTCCGAATAACAGAAAAAAAACCCAATAGGTTTAATTTTTCCAGTACAGGGATAGGAAAAATCAGTCCTGGTGTGCTGCTGTCCTGCAGAGTTTAACTTTAATTTTTTTTTAAACTCACCTGCCTCTACCTTAGCAAAGCCACTTGAAGGCAAGCCTGCAACCTTAGCCGAAAAAAGTGTAACGCCTGCTAACGCTGCGGGTATGCAGGGAAAGAGATGCCAATGGAGGAGAGGCTTCATTACATTGAATAAATCACTTTCGTGAAGAAACATCTTATCATTTAATGAATCGACAGCCCATCGGCTAATCTTCAACATGTTTGCTCTTAAACATTCGTTTTGGATTTATCCAAAGTTTACACAAAAAAAAAAGATGTTTTATAAGAGAAGCCAAGGACAATTGCACGACTGGTATGATTCAGTTCACGGCACTTCTCCTTCATTTCTATAGTATTCACAAACAGTGATTGATTTTCTTGAAAGTGCGACAGTCAATGACGTCAAGGCTGTAATGTGATTGGTTATCAAGGCACGTGTAATCCAAGTTAGCCGTTATACTTTTTCCAACAGTAGAGCTATGGACCATTGTATTTCCCAATCATAAGACCATGGCGAAAAACGCCCTCTATACCCTTTAAATAGAGGGTATGCACGTGACATCACCGCCGTCCCGAGTGACTGCAGTTACGCCCACTGAGCGGCAAAAAGACAAATCGGCAGCATTGGTTTCAGCGTGAATGCTGCGAAAAACACACAAAACACAGCTAAAATGAGATTGACTGCACATACACAGTTGACAAGAAGTCTGAGGTATGTTTTAACAGAATGCCGAAAGCTAAAGAAAAGAGAAGGAAATGGATTGCTGCAATATAGAAACAACTGGACTTCAGGTAGGTATCATTTTGTCTCAATATGTTGAATTTTGGGGTAAAATCATCCCCAATATATATTATGTATTGTTATATATATATTGGCAACTCATCAGACGAAACGAAAATTTCTCACCAAACAGACGAAATTTGGTCCGACGACAAGAGGTAGTTTCGGTCCGGATCAAACTGAACAAAGGTTCGGTTTGTTTCTAGTGTGAAAGCATTTTCTTTATGGTTCGTACTTTAAGACCATTTACAGGAAGTTCCTGTTTATGTTTAAATATTATAATGTTATTTTTAAACTTCTTCTAGGCTACATTGATTATGAAAAGTGAAAAGTACAGTGGCCCAGTATTGCACAACACAACAAAATATAAAACGCAAACATAAGTTCACAACACAACGGAAACAAGCCACAACACAACGGAAACAAGCCACAACACAATGGAAACAAGCCACAACACAACGGAAACAAGCCACAACACAACGGAAACAAGCCACAACGAAAAAGCCACAACACAACGGAAACAAGCCACAACACAACGGAAACAAGCCACAACACAACGAAAACAAGCCACAACACAACGGAAACAAGCCACAACACAATGGAAACAAGCCACAACACAACGGAAACAAGCCACAACACAACGGAAACAAGCCACAACACAATGGAAACCAGCCACAACACAACGGAAACAAGCCACAACACAACGGAAACAAGCCACAACGAAAAAGCCACAACACAACGGAAACAAGCCACAACACAACGGAAACAAGCCACAACACAACGGAAACAAGCCACAACACAACGAAAACAAGCCACAACACAACGGAAACAAGCCACAACACAATGGAAACAAGCCACAACACAACGGAAACAAGCCACAACACAACGAAAAAGCCACAACACAATGGAAACAAGCCACAACACAACGGAAACAAGCCACAACACAACGGAAACAAGCCACAACACAACGAAAAAGCCACAACAAAATGGAAACAAGCCACAACACAACGAAAAAGCCACAACACAATGGAAACAAGCCACAACACAACGGAAACAAGCCACAACACAACGGAAACAAGCCACAACACAACGAAAAAGCCACAACAAAATGGAAACAAGCCACAACACAACGAAATCAAGGCACAACACAACAAAATCAAGCCACAACACAACGGAAATGCTCCCAACCACTCGGGGGCACTTGGAGCGCGGAAAAGTTGTCACTGTTCTATAGAGTCGGCAATCTTACAAATAAATCAATACCACAATTAGTTTTAACAGTATGTAGGCTAACCATTATTAATCGATATTAAATATTAATTTAAAATCACCTACATGCATTATAGCTGCATATTTATGCTCGAGAATGCTTTGACCCGATACCACGGCGCTAAGGGAACATCTGCCAATTCCACCAATTGGTTGAAACGTATAATTTGTATGAATTAAATTGCTTTTAACATTTAAAAACAGACATGTTAAAATTCCACAGCTTGATTGTATTGGTAAAACTGACTTAATAATGCACAACACAACATTGGAATTTGAACATTTAAAAAAAGATCATTTAATTCATACAAATTATATGTTTCAACTTGGTGGAATTGGCAGACGTGGCGTGCGAGTCTAAATATGCCGCTATTATGCACGTAGGTGATTTTGAATTGATATTTCATGTCGATATACAACTGCACACTTAAAACTGTTCGTAGTGTTTAAATATTTGTAAGATTGGCGAATCTATAGAACAATGCAAGGAAAACTAACTTTACCGCACTCCGAGAGTCCCCTAGTGGTCAGGAGCATTTCCGTTGTGTTGTGGCTATTTCGTTGTGTTGTGGCTTGATTTCGTTGTGTTGTGGATTTTTCACCCGATAGGTCAATTGGATGTTTTTAAATAAACACTGACAAAAAATACAAGTTTTAGGGGTCGACGAAATGACTAATATAGGTAATCCGGGTACTGTTTGCCTACTTTTTTATTCAGACATATTTTTTCACATGCCTACTATAGAGTAGTATGCGATTTCGGAAGCAGCCCTTGATTAGTCTGTTCATGTGTTTTTGATTAGGGTTGGAGCTAAAGTCTGCTTTGGAATGTTCCTATGAATATGAATACCTGGGACTTCATCAATCATGCATCCAGGTTATCCCTGAGCGTCATATTGAATTAATTCTATATGTCACTATGCTAATCCGCTTTTGTCTATCACATGTTAATGCGCGGAGACAACTAACTATAAGTAAGCCATTTGTAGAATGATTTCCCAAGGGGTGTAAGCACTGCGGCTCGGTGATGCTTTCAAAATATAGCTCTGCTTGATTGAACGGCCCAGCCTATGATCTTCTGGCTCAACCAATGGCTTGAGTTTGGGAGCGGTATCTGTTCAGCTGAGCAATGCTTGATTGGGTGCATGATAAATGTACATGTTTATTATTTGAGAATTGGCCAAAAGCACAACATTAATGTTTCATTCCTTTTTATTATTCACACTGAAATACTATTATGAATGCATCTTCCTTCATTTTAATTCATAGCAGATAGTACCAGGCTTACAGTGTAAAACTTGCATTAAATTCTATCGGTTATATTTCAGGAAAAAAGCTCTCTTGGATCTGTCTTCACAAGGTGCTCATTTAGGTGACAGCAAACGAATGACAGACTGAAGGAGTTCAATAACGGGAATGTCAAAGAAACTGACATTTAACAGGGGTCAGTGCCCCCCTCTACCACACCTGTCACATCATTGCCACACACCTGTATGTAAATAAGAGATGTTGACCTCGCTCAGAAAGAGACAGTGATTATTCTGTCAGCAACACAAAGGAGGAAAGTCCCTGCATGTGAACCCTAATGACATGATGGCACTGTAATGATAGCTTCAAGTCTGGAGGTAGGAGATGCATACAAATAGCAGGTCCATGTAAGGTGAGACACTAGACATAAGATATTATCAAGCTTCTTCAAAACCAACATGAGAGCAGATGTGATAACATCAAGCATTAGAAAGAAGGATTTGTATGTTTTGCTTACAACATTAACTTGTCCAGGTATATCCGATCAAAATGAGTCGTCGTCGCAAAATCTGGCACACGCAAGTTTTGAATTTGAAGAATTAAGGTTTATTGTCCCTGTCAAATAAAATGCACAAACGTCATGCCCATATTATCTCCTGATAATCTGTGCCAGCAAAATGCTATTTGTGGGGATGAGGGTTTGAAATATAGCTATCATGAAGATATTCTAGATGCGTTTGATGAAAAGTAGACTAAACGATTGGACTTAATTTTCGTTAAATGGACAATCAAAACTACGAATACAATGACTTTCATTGGGGGGGGGGGTCAAAACTTTTATACAATAATTCTTTTATGCTTCATCAAACTAGCAAACCCAAGCAACTAGCTTAGGACATTAGCCTGGATGCCAGACGAACTTAGCCCCTCCCACAAAAGAATTTGCACGGGCAGTTCGGTCTGGACTTGATCCATAGAGAAGTAATTATGCCCGAACAGAAACTGTTCGGACCAATGAAATTGTCAGGGCGGGCTTTAGACGATGATGGACAGATGATAAACAGTGACGTAATCATCCACGTCATCAAAGGCGCTTGGGTTGAATTTGTTCTAATCCTAAACGGAGAACTTGTTCGTATATGCGTTCACCTTTACTATTTCTCTCAGAAATGATGATGGTGTTGGTGAGTACTCTGTGTATCCTTAAATTCTTTTTTTACAACACCGGCAAAGATCGTTTACACTCATCTTCTTCTTCTAACGTGACTTATTCCAGCGCGCACAGACAGGGTTGCCAAGTTTTTACAGCAAAACTCGCCCAATCCCGATTGCTACTCAAACCTAGCTAAAAACAAGCCCAATAGCTTTCCGGGTGGGGGGTTCTCCGGAAAAAAATGGCATTTTGAGGGTAAAATATGTGTTATTTTAGCTGGACTGCCTGCTAAAATTCGCATTCCTGGGTCTGGATATCACATAATTGGGGTCGCTTCAACCCGCGGACTTGGCAACACAGTGCAGTTAAGTTCTGTTGACATTTGACAACTAACGTTATGTGTCGCTCCGTTGCTCTGATTGGTTGTAGGTCTATCCAATTGAGGTCTTTCCTGGTTCGGTTTAAACACGCCCCATAATCACAGCCCAACGGAGCAGAATCAGACTCAAATTCTGACTAGAATTGAGTATGACGACGTCAGGCTATTAGGACATGTTAGCAGCATGCCAAATCATGCTACAACATGCTAGCAAAATGGTAAAATATGATAGCAATATGCTAAAACATGTTAACTTGTTAAAACATGCTAGCAATGTGCTAATTCATGCTAACAACATGCTAAAACAGGTGTGCCGCACAAGTCCTGAAAAGTGAAGCCAAAATGTTTTGATCGCCCCAGGTGACTGGACCCAGTATAGGTCATAAACCACGCCCTCTCTATGTAATCTAATGGGATGTGAGACCAACAATCAAATTACACTTCACATATTTTTTTTCTAAAGATGGTTTCTGTTCACTACTGCAGAGACTCTGCGCAAGATGTCAGCACCATATTGGGACATTGGTGGCTTTTTGTGTGAACTGCATTGATTTTATTGCTTTTTTTAAATCTATTATCATCCACATGTTTGTGTTTAGATGCTGAAAATGATTGTTCTTCTCTTTTTGACTGAACAGTTTAATTATAGACATGCTTTTTTTTTTTTCAACGGTCAGAATTTTGGGCATGCTTTCAAGTTTGCCCAACAAAGCAATCAAAAATCCATCTGGATCCTTCAAAAATCCAGGAAGGAAGCATGCTAAAGCCCTTAGACCACAATGAGCTCTACCTGCCAGACTAGCTCATTTAAAAAATCTTTTGGTTAAACCACAATAAGATGACCTCGCGATTAATCATTTGACAGGCTGATCAAATTCAGCGGAGACCAGACCAGCTGCCCACATTCAAATGCTCCAGAAAGCCTCCAAAGACATTCATTATTCACTTTGACATAAGATGACAAACATCTGATGGAGCCGGCATGCTGATGAGGCGTCTGGCAGAAATCTTGTGACAAGTGCACAGGCAGAGAGATAAGGTAAATCACAGGCCAGAAGGAAGTGAGGCATTTAATTGCTCTAAAAAGACATGTCATCTCTGACTCGCCAGGCTTTATTGTGCTTGCCAGCCTGGATGATTGTGAGGTACTCTTGTTTTGATATGTTAATTCCCCGAGGAAAACACAGTTTGTTGCACACACAGTGGTGGGATTGTGTCATATGATGCATGCATTATTTTCAATGCAAAGCTAATTGCTAAAACTTTTTCTTCATTTCTGCAATGTACAGAGGTTTGGTAGGCAGGCCAAAATTACCAGTACTTTGCAATATTCAGAATTTCACTTTGAAATCAAAGCTTCATTTTCTGTGGTAATTATATTACTGTATAAAAATCATATAGTGTACAAGCGGTTTTCTACTTCAACAAAAACAAAATAAACTAAAATAAATAAATAAACAAACTTAATTTATTCATGCTGCAGGGCATGCAGGGAAACTGAATGCCAGCAATACTGGAATAATCATGTCTATAGTAGAGTTTTTGCTCATTTGCTCAAATAACAACTGCAATGTTAACCATAACATTGCAATTAGAAATGTCCAAAACCCACTTAAACAACTTCAATAGCACACTGAATTGCTATCTTTCAACATAAAACTAAGTTGTAAGATTTAAGTGAGCCATCATTCAAGTGCTCAAAGGAACATGGCACATTTTTAATTTGATAACTTCATTCCTTCATGCGTTTTTTTTTTTTTTTAACTCATCATATAGCCATCCAATCGTAAAAAGTCTAAATGCACTCCAAAATACATTTGAGACGGAATGCAATCCGATCACCGAAATGATCACCATTAATTGCTATATGGGTCAAAGACTGCGCTCAAAGAAAATGTGACATTTTTAAAATGACTTTGAGAGCAAGTCAATTAGTTACCAAGAATACGTAAATTCCCACTAAAGCCTTTTACGGTGCAGATTTTAAAAAAACATTTTTTTTTAAAGCAGACGTTGAGTAAAGAGATAGAAAAAAGAGAAGGGGAAAAAAGACCATGCGATACAGGGTTATGTCATGTTTTTTTTTTCTGATCAGCAGAAATACAGTTATTTGTTTCTTTGTGATTGGTGTAGGCAGAACATAGTCTAAGGCAACATGCAATTACCAGAGTCAGTGCATACAATCTTATATCTGAGTCATTCCCAAACAGTGGTTAAAAAGGCACAGTGGGAAACTGAGTTTAAAGCAATAATGGCTCCCTACCAACAAGTATAACAATACTCATATTGCTGAAATTGCTTGTTCAAGGCTTTGCTAAGGGAGACACTAATTAAATAAAACTCAAATTGAAAAAGGAGAAAGCCCTTATCTTAAGCTTCAGAAACAGAAGGTCCCAGGTTTTCTAATTGAAATGAGTAATGCAGCCAATGCCAGGGTAGTTGCATATTTAATTCAGCCTCAAAATGAAGCCTTTTTTGTTCAGTATTCTAAGTCAGTTGGTGCATGTCAATTGATTACATCATCTACAAAAAGCTGACGCTCAATCTCCTTGCTATTTTCAAAGTCTCTTTTATCTTTGAGAGCAGTGCTGTAAGGGCAAAAAAGAGTGCCTTTGTTTTCCCAGCCACACGTCCTTTTCAATATTCGAAGGAAACCACGCAAGTTCTCCGCTGTAGCGCGTTTTCTCGATTTCTCTTTGAAATAAACTGTCTGTTTTACCGCTCTGCTTGATCTAAAGCCCAAATGAACACAGTCAATTTGTACCTGCTGGTCTGTTTTCTGCTGAAAATGGACTGCTCTGAATGGCATGTTTTGTCGGAAGCTGAAGCGGTAAATGCTGTCATTACTTTAAAACGCTTGATTCGCAAGGTCTTGGGGAGTTGCGCTTACTCGTCTGCTCTTACCTTTTCAGTCGACTGCGACGTCCCGAAGAAAATGGGGATGAAGGCAAGCCAGATGATGCAGGTGGTGTACATGGTAAAGCCAATGGGCTTGGCCTCGTTGAAGGTTTCGGGCACCCCTCGCGTCTTGATGGCGTACACGGTGCACGTCACCATCAGCAACATGCTGTATCCCAGGAGGCAGATAAGCGACAAATCTGATATGTCACACTTTAGAACCCCACGTGACATCTCTGGATCTATCGTGCGCTGGTCCTCATAGTCGATGAGAGCTTGAGAAGGGTCCACCGCGAACCAGATGCACACCCCTAGGAGCTGAACGGAAATCAAGCTGAACGTGATTACCAACTGCGAAGCCGGGCTGATGAAGCGTGGCGCGCTGACCGTCATCTTTCCCTGCTCGAAAATCCGATAAATCCGATTGGTTTTGGTGAGCAGCGCTGCATAACTGATGCTCATTCCGAGCCCTAGGAAAATTCGCCGCATCGAGCAGATCCCTACATCTGGGGTCGAGATCATCAAGAAAGTGGTGGCGTAGCACAAAAAGATTCCCGTAAGCAGGACGTAGCTGAGCTCACGTCCGGATGCCTTAACAATTGGCGTGTCATTGTAGCGAATAAAAGTGACCACCACAAAAAGGGTGGCTATGATGCCAAGAATAGCGATCAGGACCGGTATGACTGCCCACGGTGAACTCCACTCCAGCTTCACAATCGGGATGGGCTGGCAGCCTGTGTGGTTCTTGTTAGGTCTTAAATCAAAGCGGCACATCTTGCAGGTGTAGAGGTCGGTTTGATACTGGTAACCGTCGCAGCGCTCACAGTGCCAGCAGCAGGAAATGCCTTTAACTATCTTCTTGCGCCATCCAGGTTTGCATGGCTGACTGCAGATGGAAGTCGGCACCTGCTTCCCTCCACCTGGCCACTGCATCGTCCGCATCTGATTCACAAAAACAAACACTATTTACCATTCATCCCAGCTTGAGACAAGAAACAATGTTTAACATCTCAAATTAGTGTTTTCATTTCCTCATCCACTGATCATTCAATTCATTATTGGGGATCTCAAAGGAGTGATTTTAAATTGTCTTCCTCAAGGCTATACTTCGATCCTTATTCATAAGCGATGTGCGTCAAGTGTGCGTCAAGCTCATCCTCATGTTGTTCCAAAACCATATGCTGTTTTTTTTCCCCATGGAACAATAAATAATTTTTTATTGAGGAATTATTGTGCAGCTCCTATTATGCAGCCATAAAATGACAGTTTAAAGTGATCAACAGTTATAAATCTCCAAAAAAACACAAAAAAGTGTGCTATATTCTGAAGCCATATGTTTGAGGAAGTCTTTATTTACTAATTATTATATTATACTAACATCACTGACAGTAAAGCATTATTTGTTCTCACTTGTGATGTGCCATTTCTAGATCCTGTGGCCAGTTGCATAAATATTAGCCTCATGAACGCACGTGTATGACAGTTAGTGGATGTTAGAGATTACAGTTTTTATAGTTGTAAATATGAATATTTTTCTCACACAAACGCATCGCTTCGCTTCAGAAGGCCTTTATTAACCCCCCGGAGCCGCGTGGAGTAGTTATATGATGGATAGATGCACTTTTATGGACTTCAAAACAGAAACATCATCCACTGCCATTATAAAGATTGGAAGAGCCAGGACATTTTTTAACCCCTAGGAGTCTGAGCTGTTTTAGGGCCCTTTAGAAGTTTTGACATGCTCTGACATTTGTGTTTTTTTCAGTTGCTTATAAACACATTCATGGAAAAAGTGTAATTAGACTGTATTCAGCACAAACTGGGCTACCATAATATGTGAGCAACATGTATGTACATGACTGTATTTTTGAGAGAAAAATGTTTTTGGAAAAAAAAAACACAAAAACAAACAAACAAGCCTCAAAACACAATAGATATGTGTCCACAAGACTTTTGACTAATGGGTGTTGAAAATCCAGGATTATTTCTCAACGCGTCTCAAAACAATGTAGCTGAAGTAGGCTATAGCAGTACTTGATGTGTTTATTTGAGTTGATGTGTGGGCGTCGCCTCAGTATTTGAATATCAAAGAACGTGCGCTCCGTGGGTGAGGTCGCATTACCGGATAATGAAGAGGCTCCCGAGTGATTGACATCTATCTCTTTTCAAACAGATTACATAAAAACAGAATATTTGTTTTCGATTTGGTTTACATTATTTAAAACCTGACGTCAACGTTTCTTTAGACATATGTCTCATGTTTGTGAGACAAGTATTCACTAAGCTAGAGTTCCTTTTCTGAAGACTGAATGAACGTCTTTGACAGAGAGGCTGCAGATCGCGCATCATGTTTGTTTTCTTTATTTTGCAAAAAGTAAAACATTTAGTTTTTATTGTGACTGTACACAAATAGAAACTTAACAGATTATAATGATGTACACTTGCCTGAATGACAAAAACGAGTTATTTGAGTTTCTTTGGCACTGATAAGAAAAAAAGCGAGTTAATATAACTCTGATTGTATTCGTCTGAAAGAAGAATGTCATACACACCTAGGATAACTTGAGGGTGAGAAAATCATGGGCTAATTTTCATTTTTGAACTAAACCTTGAAACACATGATCGGAGCTGTTGTGCGTTTTAAAGTTACCATTTACATGTTAAAGTTGTACACACCCCATGTTAACAAACTTTCAAGACTAAGGCCCTGTCCACACGGAGATGCGTTTAGCTGTATACGTGAACATTTTCTATCGCTTCTGCATTTTGTCCACACGGATCCGCCGTTTTGGGAGCCTGAAACCGCTATTTTTGGAATCCGGGTCCCAGAGTGGATAAATCGGAAAACGACACTGTTGCGTTTTCGTGTGTACAGCCAATCCGTATATTCTGTGAAACGGTGATGTCATCACCCCACGTCTAGAGCATGCCCCAAGTCTCCTCCTCCACTGTAATGGCAGAATTACAGTGCCACATACTGATCTGGCATTTATATTACATCGTTTTGAGTCAGTATCAGTGGTTTCGTGTGTACATTGGATGTAAAAATTGGATAGGGAAAGCTCTGGCTTCGTGTGGATGTGGCCTAAGTTTATAAATGACCAACTTCTAAAAATATATATAGTTGTCTTTGTAAAGAAATGTTCACTTATAGTAGCTCTGGAGCCGCTGCTGTGACGTTGTATAAACGCTTCCAGGGTGAATACTTTCGAGCATCTGCAGCTGTAATGATGATATAGTTACACTGACGAGTGAAACAGATGTAGTTTGACCGACTAGCAGTAAGGACTAATCAGTCTTACTTGTCTGATTCAAATTAGACTGATCTACTTTTTATGTAACTGAATTTAAAAAGTTAGGACCAATCTTGAAGAAAACATTAGCTGACTTTAGTTTTAAGACTAGTCTAAGCAGTTTATGCACCGTCCACTGGATACAACCTTCAGATTATAATGGCATTCATTGTAGTCTGTCTTTTACACAATTCTATTCAGAAGACTTTACACACACACACACACACACACACACACACACACGTTTTGCCCTGGTTGGAGCTTGAAAGCTATTGTCACCCTTTACTGTTGTTGTATGGCAATAACTGATAAAAATTCTAAAATGTAAAAAAGTATTTTGTGTTCCGAGGGAGAATATAATAACAAGATATGGGTTTGGAACAGCATGAGGGTGAATAAATAAGGGGAAAATACATTTTTGAATGTGCTTACATTTAGGTAAAGTTGGTCAGTCCAGTGGCCGATGATTTTGTATTCAGCTGTTTTGTTCTTTATCTGGTACTGGTAGATATCGTAACGTCCTGGGGCATCTCCGTTCTCATTGAACTGCACCGGATTGCCAGCTATGCCTGATGATGTGAGAAGAGAAGTCTGATTAAAGACATGCAAAAAGTGTTCCAACACCACATACCTTCACATTAATGAGCAACCGCTCATTTATGGATATATTCAGGTCAGTGTCCAAAATCCGTGAACAAACTTCAGTTGAGATTGATGGTGAGCTGGAAACTGCAATATGTTTCAGCTGCAATAAATGTGCTAACAGTCAATTAAATAGAATGTTTGCAAAACATTAGCTTTGGAGGTTATTAAATGCTATATTTACAATATCGTGATTTGTGAATAACAATAAGCTTTTCAAAACCACTTATTTGTAATATAACAATAAGCATTGTATCTAAAGGAGAAAAAAGAACCTCATTTAAACCTGAAATAGAAAAAACAACAACCTTGCATTACCACTGCTTAGTATAAAATGAATGGGCATATTTATTTAGCTCCTGAAAATTCCCTTTGCAGATATCTAACCTCAAATACATTGAGTGCAATTTCTATTTTGCCAGAGCAATAGCTTATGGAAGGAGGCAGGCGAGGTGGACAGGATAACAATGGTGCTGCATCCCATGATGCATTTTAGATTAGGTGTCTTATTCTGTTCAAAAAAACCCTGCTGTATCAGGCTTTAAAGTTTTGGTTAAGCTATCTGTATTCCAAGCACCTGACCGTGTCCAACTTAATTCCCTGGACCTAGTGCAACCGAATCTACCGAACAATAGCACACGGAATTGTGTTTTCACCACTCGTGTTTGGGTTATAACTATTCTGAGGCATAATCCACATGAAAATCTCACTGAAATCTAAGGGTGATTATCAGCAATGGTGGATTTCTGTTGATGAATATCCATTCTTCTTTGTGCAGGCTTGGAAGCTGTGAGAGGCTTATTTCATCCTCTGATGATTCAACCGCTTTGGATTAAGGAATTAAGATTTTTTACAGCCATGCTTGGTGCAGCACACCATATAATGCAGACATATGTAAAGGATTATGAGAATTTCATAGGACAAAATATTTATCAAAACAAGAGGGCGCACATGAAATGCAAGCACGACTAAGCATCAGTGCTAGGGTTGGGTATCGTTTGAATTTTAACGATTCCGTATTCTTATCGATGCCTAGTTTTGATTCCAAGGTAGAAAAAAAACAACAACTAGAAGTCTTTTTGCAAAACATTTCTTTGCAGCTGAATACCACAAGGAACTTTTGCCTATGGTTTTAACAAAAATACCACAGCAAAAGCAACTAGTCTAACGAATATAATTTCAAGCGTTATTAACCATTAAACTCTGTGGACCCAGTACAGGGTCCGGAATGACATCATCATGTATATACTTTCAATTTTACATGTCTGTGGAGGAGCTCTGACCACATATGTGGTATCATTTGAACACTTAAAGTCTCTACTTTCTGGAGATATGCACCACTTTGGCATTTGTTGTACACAAAGAAACTTATTTACACTAAATTAGTCTGGGACCATTTCCATCTGGATTTGGCCTACCCAAATTGAAAAGCTTCCCATACCCACATACAGTGGTCTAAATTCAATATTGTGGTGTCATTTTACAGGACACCCTTTGAAGTTACATAAACCACTGCTAAAAGTGATAAACATGAAAGTATATGTTGTCTGAGCTGTAATAACCCCCCCAAAAAAGAGACGCTTTTTTTTTTTTTTTGGTCATAAATTCATTTTTGAAAGTGTGTAACTCAGGCCCTGTGTGCTCTAGCACCCTGCAGACAGTTTGGGCTGTTTCCACTAAATTCCAGAAAATTCTGGAAAAAAGATTTTGAATCTGAATGGAGGAATATGACCTTTTTTAATGTAATTTCCGTCAAAAAAAATCTAAAAGCGTCTTTTTTTCTTTTTTTGGGGGGGGGGGCAGCTTAGACAACATACACTTAAATGTTTATCACTTTTAGCAGTGGTTCATGAAACTTCAAAGGGTTCCCTGTAAAATGACACCAAAAAATTGAATTTAGACCACTGTATGTGGGTATGGGAAGCTTTTCAATTTGGGTAGGCCAAATATGGTCCCAGAGCTTAACACTCAGTAATTAAATAAGAACAAATAAACAAATTAGCAATATCACAAATAAATACAGCTGAACAAAGATACAGATGAAACAGTGTTTTAAGATGTTCAGGTAGGGTCAGGAGAACACGTCAGGAGGCGCTGCGCTGTGGCGAACAGTAGAAGCAGTAACGTCGGTGTCGGTAGCAACACTGTGTCCATTGTCCTTTGTTTGTTTTGGAGTTTGTATTCAGAGTTCCTAAAAGTTTCCTATTCTGAAGTTCTCATGATGATATAGCACACATGTATGAGCTATTTGATTGTTTGGCTGTTCCTTGGATATACTGTGAGAGGACAGCGTGGCAATGGAGAGCGGCTTCCCTATAGTTGGGACTTTCTTATGGAGTGCCGTGCTTTTAACTACGGTGCGCTGGATCAAATCGACAACTGGCCTTCATAAATTCTAAGGACTGATCTTTCTCGTGCAGGCACAGAAGAGACTGCTAGTCAGAAGGTGAGGAAATGGGGAAAAAAGGAGGAACTGCATCAGAGACTGCGTAAACAGCGACTGAATCGCATCCCTCTACCTTCTATAATTCTAGCTAATGCCCAGTCTCTCCGAATCAAATTGGACGAATTACAAGCAAACGTTTGGTTTTCTCTCTGATTATAGCAATGCCTGTGTTATTTCATTGACAGACTTGGCTTAAAGAACACGATTTAGACTCTGATTTGGAAATAGATGGCTTTGGTGTCCCCACTGCGGTTGGACAGGGATGCTGCTGTGACTGGAAAATCTCTGAGTGGAGGTGTATGTATCTACGTCAACCAACATTGGTGTAAGTGTGTGATTCTGAGGGAATCTGTGTGCAGTCCCAATATTGAACTCTTGTCGGTATCACTTCGCCCATTTTACTTACCCTGGGAGTGTCTACAAATATTTATCTCTGTTGCATACATTCGTCCAAGGGATAATGTGAAAAATGCATCTGATGTTTTATGTAAAACGGTGCATCGGTTGCAAAGCATCTCTCCTGACGCACCTAACTTTGTGATGGGAGATTTTAACCATTGTAAAATGGAGAAATCACTTAGCCATTAATATGTGGATTGTCCTACTAGATGTGGGAAATGTCTGGATCTTTGTTATGGGTCTATTAAAGGGGCATATAAGTCGTCATTTAGAGACCCTTTGGGACTGTCTGACCATCATGTTGTCTATCTGGCCCCTGTTTATAAACCTGTCCTGAAAGGGGGGACAAACTGTGAAAAGATTAGTTCCTGTGTGGTCTGATGACTCAATTCAAGAGCTGAGGGGGTGCTCTGAATGTACAGATTGGGATTTGTTTAAATCAGTATGTACTGATCTAGACGATCTCCCGAGGTTTACTGTGGATCCAGATCAGATGGTGGACCTGCACCTAGACATGACCAACACATCCCTGAGGTGTCAGCAGAGACTGTGTCAACTAAACTCTCCCCTGTGAAGGCCTCATCGGCACGACATCCTCAACAAACCGGTCTCCGGCATGATTACTCCGATCTTCAATCAGATGGAACTGAACAAATATTCGGAATATTCCGATCTAATATGACTTCTGACCTGGCCAGAATCATAATCATACACTGTTTGTTCATTGACCAGAGTAGAACTGGCACCCCGGCTGAGCCTGGTTTCGCCCAAGGTTTTTTTCTCCATTCTGTCACCTGATGGAGTTTTGGTTCCCTGCCACCGTCGCCTCTGTCACCTTTGGCTTTTGGCTTGCTCTGTTGGGGACACTAAATATTTAACTATATTACTGATCTGCCCGCATTGACACTATATGATAATTGAACTGAGCTGGATGACATCACTGTTTTCTCCAGAGCGTCTGTACAGCCGAATCAAATTCTGTTGCATTATTTTCCTGTTTTACACTGTGAAGCTGCTCTGAAACAATCGGCATTGTAAAAACACGATTTAATAATACACACGACTCTTAGCATGACGCGATCTGTCACGAGACACACAAGAGCCAATGGCATTTTACAATCAAAGCCGACGTAATGACACAATTGGTCACGAGACATACGAGAGCCAATGCTGGCAAAGCTGACGTAACGTTTTTTCCGGCGGTAAAATTTGAAATGTGTTTAGGATCTTTGGCAGATGGACTCGACGGTGCTGATCGCTTTTGGGGATTTTCTTCACACAAATCAATCGTTTGACCTTGGAACACTTGGAATATTTGTACTTTTTGAATAAATTGTGCCTGCAGTCATATCTGCCTGTTATATCCTCTTTTTTATAATACACAAATGGGTAGGTTTAGGGAAGGGATTGGGTTACGTGTTCAAAACGTGTCTGAATACTTTAAATAAAAAAAAATTATAATAATTGTAAAAAAAAATATGCTGGCTGATTAAATCAAGAATCACACTCCATGTCATAATGGCAAAATTATAGTTTTATGATGATAACCATGCCCGTATACTGTCATTGACTAGGAATCACTTCCGTGGACCCATAATGGAATTTTCAGCGATTCCGTGAAACTGCCACGGATTTTGGGTTAAAGGTCCCATGGCATGGCATTTTTCTATTATTTTATAATGTTTCCTGAGGTGTACTTATACTGTTAGTATGACTTTTACATCATAAAATGTCATTTTTTCAATACTGCTGTTTGCCCTGTGGCTGAATGCCCTTCTTCAAGAGGCGTGTCTGCTGTGAGACTTCAGTAAAAACGCCCACTGTTGTGATTGGCTGACATCTTTGTATTTTAAATGAGCGGAGGGGGCGTGGTTTAACTTGGTCTACGAGGCACGAGCAGGCACGAGCTGCTGCCAGAGAGACGGATGGACCTGAGTTCACTTCACATCAGTTCTCAGCATGTCTGAACTGTTGTAGTTACAGCATATACTTCAGGTTATTAGTCTATTTCTAGTCGGAGGGACTGTCACTCATGTCAGAAAGTTAGTAACTTTAGTAAATTATGGATCAGCGCTGACTGGAGACGCAAACCGTTTAGAACGATTCAGTCCGATTTGGTGAACTGATTCGGTTCACTAAAAAGAACAGGTTCAAAAGAAAGATCGTTCGCGAACCGGACATCACTAACGTACCAGAGACGGAGCTCAGCGATCGCTAACAAAGTTATTTATAGTACCTACTGAGTTATGAGAGCGCTGTCAGTCAGCGCGAGTTTATTGTGTTTGTATCTGAGAGTTCTGAATAAACACGAGTCCCAGTCACACCGAGTCCGTCTTCATCATTATTACCAACTTTGTAACACATGCAAAGTACCATTACAGCTGTCGAGATGAACGAGTTAAAAGTAAGTGTTGATAATAGCATTATTTTTAAAATAAAATAAAAGCGTCAGTGACGCGCGTTGAGTACACAGCGCAAACAAAGACACAACAGCAGTAATCGAATGTAATCCAGTTTATTGTGGGGCTAGGCTGGCTAGCCCGAATATGCTCACGCTTACCCCCCTTCTGCTTAATCTCACGCCGCGTTTGGTGCCTCCGCTGTGGGCCAGATGCAGTACTGGGGGTCGGGGATGTTGAAGGCCAACGGCCAGTGCAGCCCGAGCTTCGGCGTGTGTGAGGCCGATGTTGAGCAGAAACTCATGTGACTGTATGCACATTTTAGAACCGGTAGACGCGACGAGGACGTACAAAAACACTGACTCACAAGATAGAAAACACGAAAACACCGTTCTGTCGGGAGAGAGAGAAGCCGCATTGTGTGCACGAATAATAAATAATTAGCTACACATCAGAAATTACTGATCACAGATCAGAAGGAACTGAAAAAAGACTTCTGTTTTCATTTGTACATCCAAACACTGAGAAACTGCCAGCATTCACTCGTTCACAAGGAATGATCTCTCGAGCGTTTGCATGGGCGTGCCAGATTCTCTGGGCGGAGGAAAGGGAGGTAACCGTTCCTGCTTGGACGTCAAACCAGGAGACTTCAGGATTGGCTCGTCTGGCCTGTCATTTTCTCAAAGGCAGAGAGAGACAGCCAGAACTCGGGTTTACACCGATCAACATTTCTATCCACTTGGGGACAATATTCAGGCTAGGGGAACTCATATTAATGTTGAAAAACCTCATAAAATGAAAATTTCATGCCATGGCACCTTTAAGGGGCCCGTGTTCATTTCACGGAATTCTGTGAGATCAGGTTGGTTTTGGCCAGGTTAAGGTTAAGAAGAGTCCAGGCCCTGATCACATTGGTGGCAGAATTTTGAGGATGTGTGCTGAGCAGCTTTCAGGGATTTATTCATATATTTTTAATAAATCCTTGCAACTTTCTAAAGCACCTTGTCTTTGGAAAATTGCTAAAGTAGTGCCAACTGCAAAAAAATAAATTCTCTTTCTCTTGATGATTATAGGCCTATTGCACTTACTTTATGAAATCTTGTGAAAAATTAGCACGGAAGGAACAGATCAGGTAGAAGAGTGGAAAATGCCACTTGCACCCTACTAAATATGATTTTAAAACATTTGGAAGGCACAACAAATCATGTACGTTTGATTTTTCCTCTGCTTTTAATTGTGTTCAGCCCCATAGTTTGGCTAAGAAACTTATTGAACATTTTAATTTAGACTTAACCATTGTGTGTTGGCTCTGGTGGATTTTTTTAAACTAACAGATTCCAAAGAGTGTGTTGTCTAATGTATTGTTATCGTCCACTGGTACACCTCAGATTTGTGTTTTTTCCCCTCTTTTGTTTTCTTTATATACTGGTGACTGTCGGAGCGTTTTTGAAGGGAGACACTGTTAAATTTGCAGATGATTCTGTGATTGAGTCAGATGGGAATCATGGTCCAGTGGTTAATCATTTTATTCAATGGTGTGAGGATTCTTTTTGAAATATTAATGCTTCTAAAACAAAAGAGATGTCCATTGATTTCCGGAAGAAGAACTCTGAAGTACCTGTGTTGCCTGCTGTCATAAAGGGACATCAGGTAGAAGTGGTCAAACTGAGGGACTGTACTTGATGACAAACTAAAATTCGAGGCAAACACTGATATTATTATAGGAAAAGCTCTTCAGCTTATGTATTTTCTGAAGAAACTTCAAACTTTTGATACAGATGTTACTTTTATGAGAATGTTTTATACCTATGTTATTGAATCTGTCTTAAGTTTTTCCATTATTTGTTGGTATGGTAATTTACATGTAAGGAATAGGAGTAAATTGACTAGTATAGTAAAATGTACAGCAATATAGTGGGAACCAGCTTAAGGACCATTACATAAATGTATCAACATAGGGTGGCTAGGAAGGGCCAGTTAGTCCTTTCCGATGTTACCCACCCATTGTGTACAGAAATTCAACTTTAAACTACCTTTGTGCAAATTCTTTCATACCTGTTGCAATGTTTTTAAATTTTCTATTATAAATGTGTGTTATTTAAAGCGTATTGCGTTGCTGTATGTGTATGTTCACTGCTGTCTACACAAAGAATTGCATTTAAGGACAATAAAGTTAACTCAATTCTTGTATCAGAGAAATTATAATAACACTGGACTTTTGGTAATCGTTAATTACACAGAAATAACAGGCATGTATATTAGGTTGCTGTCACTATTAGACAAATGCACAGATCCATATACTGTAACACCTGTGTTTTCTTTCTCAACTGTTAATGTTCACTTAAGACAAACCCGACTGTGTTTACTAGGATATTTTGACAATTTTGTGTGTTTTTGTCTGTTCAAGTGCAAAAAGATACGAAAGAGAACTTAGTTCAGTATTTGGGCGAGTTGACTTTCTGTGCGCACACTTTGGATGTGTGTGCAGCACAGAAAACAGCGTGCAAGTCTTCTTGCGCTTGAATAGTTTAAAATCTCATTAAAATGTAATTTTATAACAAGCATCCAATTCCTGACCTTAAAGGGATAGTTCACCCAAAAATTTGAATTCTGTCATCATTTACTCACTCTCAAGTTGTTCCAAACCTGTATATTTACAAATGTCCTTCTTCTGCTGAACACAAAAGAAGATATTTTGAACAATATGGGTAACCAAACAGTTGATAGGCCCAATTGACTTCCATAGTATAGGGGAAAAAATGGTTCAGAAGTCAATGGGGTTATCAAAATATCTTCTTTTGTGTTCAGCAGAAAGAAATCCATACAGGTTTGGAACAACTTGATGGTGAGTAAATGATGACATCATTTTCAATTTGGTTGAACTAGCCCTTTAAGTATCTGATTCCTGAATTAGAGTTTATTTTTGATTCCCAACTCCAACCAGCACACAACTCCCACACATTTGTGCAATGGACATGAGTGATGGCTCAAATCTTGTGGGTTTTTGTTGTGCTATTATGCTTCTGATCATAAAATGTTAAAATTGTCACCTCACAAACTATAAAACATGTGGTAAAAATCCCATAGGCTTACTGAAGGTGAGACACTGAAGGGGTGAGCTATTTTTTCCTTGAGCTAGTAAGAAATCACCCAAAACACCCTAGAAATCATGTAGCAATGACCTAGCAGCCACCCAGAACACCCTAGCAAGGACTTAGCAAGAAACTAGTATTTGCAACCACCCAAAAATGCAACACACAGTAACTATCCAGAACACCATAGCCTACAAACCACAAAGCTATGACCTGGCAACTACTCCAGAACACTCAAGCAAGGACCTAGCTACCCCCAAGCAGTGTTCTAGCAACCACCCTAGTAACAGCATGCACTAAAAACACTCATAAGACTTTAGCAAACAACAACTTTTTAGTAGTATGATGGTGACACTGTAAAAATCTATTTTTTTCTTTAGCTTTGGTACTATTTTCACAAGAAAGGTGTACATTTTCATATTGATTCATATTAATATCACAACAGATCATCAAATGTGCACTTTTTTCATGGTTAATCAATGAATCATTTGGTACACCTATAGATTTCTTTAGATATTGATTCTATATATGTATAGTTTCTACATTGTTTGCAATTTCTGATATGGATAATAGGCCTGCACGCTTCTGGGAAAAATATGAATCACTATTTTTTTTAGCTTAGAACTGATATCACGATTCTCTGCAACATTTTTTTTTTTCTCATGAATTAAGTGTAATGTTTTATTGCACACATGAACCATGACAAAACAAATTGGCAGTACCAAAAATGTTTGTTTTGGCACATAGAAGATTGAACATCACCACAAGCCTGTAAACATAGCGGCTTCAATGAATAAAGAAGAAACACTCTTTAACTGCTTGCCTTTTGTACAATTAGCATTCAACTGGCCATTCAAGTAGGTTACCAAAAATAGAAATTTAACGCACTGCACTGAATATGGCCTGAACGTGGCTCTAAATAGTCTAATTGAAATGTCATACAACATTCAAAATAGTTCCAGGATGGTATTGAGTAGCGTTTGTCCAATGTATGGATCATCTTTTGAAATCCGTCACATTCTACACTCATCTAAAGGATTATTAGGAACACCATACTAATACTGTGTTTGACCCCCTTTCGCCTTCAGAACCAGTGTTGCCAACTATTTTCCAAGGAAAGTAGCTAAAGCCTGCCCAAAAAGTCGCTAAATGTCGCTAGATGACGTCATGCGTCAATTAGCATATCCGTGACGTCACCACGTCGTACTTGCATTCTGCCTGCCTAATGTGCTTTCTCTCTTAATCCGTGCTCACATACTGTATTTTAAAATAATATAATACAGCCGACTTGTCTAATAAATATGTTCTCATTTCCTATATTTTTTTTTCATACAGTAGAACGAGTATGATATAGTTAATGACTAAATTGAGAGATGTCTGAAACTGGATGAACTGAAGTTCTGTGATAGTGAGTAATATAAGTGATAAGCACAAGAGAAGAATGGAAATCATAACGAGTCAAACTAAATTCTTTAAATATAAAACAAAGGAAGCAGATAAGTGATTGGTCCGTGGCAACCCTGTGTGCTCATGTGTAGCTCGCTCATTCACATCTGTCAGCTGCTGTGTGTTTTCAACGGCACGCGCTGCTCCTCTCAGCCACAGCCACTCACTGAAAAGGGTAAACGCTGAGAGAGGTGTGACGGCAGGGAGAAAGCAAGACCTCACGCTCGCAGAACAGTAGCCTACTGGCGACATTTGTAAAATAAAGTAGCTGACGTTCGTCCCAAAAGTCGCTAGATTTGTCGCTAGTCGCTTTTTTGAAAAAAAGTCGCTAAAGGGGTCTGAAAAGTCGCTAAATATAGAACTGCCTTAATTCTATGTGACTTGATTCAACAAGGTGCTGAAAGCATTCTTTAGAAATTTTGGCCCATATTGATAGGATAGCATCTTACAGTTGATGGAGATTTGTGGGATGCACATCCAGGGCACGAAGCTCTCGTTCCACCACATCCCAAAGATGCTCTATTGGGTTGAGATCTGGTGACTGTGGGGGCCATTTTAGTACAGTGAACTCATTGTCATGTTCAAGAAACCAATTTGAAATGATTCCAGCTTTGTGACATGGTGCAAATGATCGTCGAAATTGACAAATGATCAATTTATAATTTCTAAATGAAGTATTACATTATTTACAAACCAGTTATTTAGGAGTTGCCAGTGGTTCATCAGATCATTTATAAAGTGTAATTTAATTTAGAAATGATAAATTGATAATTTATAAAGTATGAAAATACAATTATTAAACACAGTATAGATATGCAAGAATAAAGCATTTATAGCTGTATTTATAAACTGCTTAGTAATGTCTATTAATGCTTTATAAATGATGAATTAACTATTTACTAATGCTTAACTAATGCTTCATAGCGTGTAGTTATTATAAAGTGTTACTGATACGTGTTTCAAATCACCCTTGTTGCTGAGAATGATTAGCTGTGTTACAAGTGTGATCAGTTTGGATTTGTGTACTATGAGTTTTGAAAATGTACACCTTACTTGTGAAAATAGTTCCAAAGCAAATAAAAATAAAAACTGTAACATACAGAGCAAAACTAGCATTATGTTACCATATTTTATCATGCAATATAGGGCTCTGACTCTATCAGGAAGATGGCACTAAACAGTGACCTGTCCCCAGACATATATCTTTATTAGAGCCATGAGTGTACTCCACAGCATCAAAGGGTTGAGAGTTTTTGTCTGAGCTTCATTTGATGAGACATTGTGCAGCACTTCAAACAATGGGATCAGGTAGAAACAGGTAGACTTCCATCTCCAGAGAGATGGCTTATCACTCAGCCATGAGATCCTTCTCCAACCATAGAGAGATAGATAGATAGATAGAGAGATAGAGAGATAGATCGATAGATAGATAGATAGATAGATAGATAGATAGATAGATAGATAGATAGATAGATAGATAGATAGATAGATAGATAGATAGATAGATAGATAGATAGATAGATAGATAGATAGATAGATAGATAGATAGATAGATAGATAGATAGATAGATAGATAGATAGATAGATAGATAGATAGATAGATAGATAGATAGATAGATAGATAGATAGATAGATAGATAGATAGATAGATTCACATTCTTTCTGGGAAAAGAAAGCATCGCTACAACTTCTGAAAGTGACCAGCAGTGTTTTAGCAAAAACTAATGTCACAAATTTGACAATATCATTTTAACATCAATGTAAACTAGGCTTGCTACGATAGTCGGTGTTGCCGGTGTTACCGGTGTCCAGACTCAACACCGGTTACATCACTTGCCCACCGTGGCACCGCCCACCGTCTTTTTGATTTTTTTATAGTAATAAAATAATTTAGTTCAGTTAGAGAACAGACAATACAAATAAAAACTGAACGTATCTGCTTAATAAAGCAGGATCCGACCGTGAGTCTCGGCAGCGGCAGGAGTCATTCATTAGATTTAAGAGTGAGGAGCAGACTGAGATGATCGCGGAAGATTTGGTTTCAAAGCGAAACGTAAAAGCGCCTATTTAAGGGAGTTTGTCATTTGTTTTGTTGTTGTGTTTTTCATTAAAAATAATAGGCTAATGAACCCACAATTCAAGCAACCCGCAGCCGAATTGGCGCTAATTCAAAACTGAAAGTAAAATGTGCACGGCCGCACAGAGCGCGCATTGTTTACTTTCGCCTGGCTCCGCGCATTTATTTTTTGCCGCGTGCACCCTCGCGCTCGTGCGGGCGCGTCGAGTATAAACAAGGGGACGAACTGTCATTCATTCATGGTGTGCATCTCAATCATAGACTGATCAATGCTTGATCAGTGCCCTGACTACTGAACTAGGGAACTGATTGAGACGCACCCATGGCCTCACAGAGAGCGCATTTACAGACGAGCTGTCATTCACGGTGTGCGCGCACTGGCGCGTTTTCAGTTCAGAGCGGTAGTGTGCATGTTACTTTAGATTTAAAAGCCTCCGCCGGTGATACCGGTATTACCGGTGTTGTCACACATCAATTAACCGGTGGGAAAATTTCCTCACCGTCACATCCCTAATGTAAACAAACAAAAAATGTAATGCAAATACTTAAATGCCAAAAACTGGTAATACTGACTTGGTAATATATAGTTATATCAACCTAAAACTTAACATCAAGAACATCCAGGTAAACAAAGACACTTGAACGGTCGACGATAATTTTTGTTATTTTAATTGATCTTTATTTATTAAAAATAAGAACTAAAAACAGTAGTCTTCACATTAATTAAATATACACTTATACATAATAAAGCTACAAAGGTTATTCAGCCAAGAGCACAGTGATTTTCTCTTTTTCTTTTGTTGTTTGACAGATAGCGGCAGGTTTACTGTATTAGCAGGTTTACTAGGTTTACCCAGTCAATTCTCTGCTATATGCGTCGACATAAAACGTACACTTTCACAATGTTGAAGTAGCCTATAAAATCATTCCGATATTGTGTGCCGTTGCGAAATGCATATTGCGATATGTACATTTGCGATATTTCGATATTTCGATAGATAGATAGATAGATAGATAGATAGATAGATAGATAGATAGATAGATAGATAGATAGATAGATAGATAGATAGATAGATAGATAGATAGATAGATAGATAGATAGATAGATAGATAGATAGATAGATAGATAGATAGATAGATAGATAGATAGATGGATGGATGGACGGACGGACAGACAGACAGACGTAACCGCCATTACAAGATGGCAACCCATGACTTTCTACTAGTTGTTTACGTTCATTATTATAGTAATGTTATGTGTTTTGAGACATGAGGTATTGTTTAACGCCGTCTCTCGTTTTGTGACACTTTGCAGACTTTGCTGTGTGCGTTCATGTGTTGCTTTGCTGTGGCTTTGGAGATGCTCTGAAGGGAGGGAGGGATCTTATGCTTTCAAAGCTAACTTGCAATTGCTAGCCTGACTGAAATTGCCTACCCTACCTTTAATTAAAAACATCTTTATGAAAAAATGTCTATCCAGGATTCAAACTAAATGTAAACTTGTGAAATTAAAGTGTCTTGTCGTTTTCTACCAGACATCAGTAGAACTATAAAACCAATTTTGGAAGTAATTTATGTTGTTAAAAAAGACAATGTGGAAGAAACCTGCAATTTGAGCTTTTGGAGCAAAGCCAGCACTTTAAAGGCCATCACACTTAGTAGACTTACAGAGAAGAAACCATTCTGGACGAGAGTGAAGACTGCATGGACAGAAAAGTGATGGGGCCGCCTTGTTTAATCTCAAGCTATTGAAGTCTCTAACTAACCTCACTCAAAGTCTCTTCAAGAGAGGAGGACAGGGTTATGTGTGGAAAGTAGCAATGGAAACAAGCAATGTGGACTTACTAGACAGTTTTGTGAGATTTGAGACCTGCTGTGTGTAGCCAAAGCTGTTTCAAAACTGTCCCTCTCATCAAGCCCATGGTTATATAGCAGTAAATCGCTGCCAGACGCTGGATCTCAGTTCAGCTGCTGCTAACGTCTGCCATAGCCACTTCTGAACTGGCAGGAGAAGTGTTGCAAACTGATTGCATTCTGAACACTCTTATAATTATCAGCATATCTGTTCATTAACAGTAATAGGATGACACCGAGTAATACAAAAGCTGCTGATTTGCTGTAAATAGGGTTATAAGTGTAAGATATAGAAGTGCTTGTAGAGCCTCTTCCAACTCAAGAATAACATTAGCATAATTATATACTGTATATGCTGGCAAAACAGCCCTGACCCGTCCAGGTATGGACTCCACTAGACCCCTGAAGGTGTTCTGTGGTATCTGGCACCAAGATGTTAGCAGCAGATCCTTAAGTCCTGTAAGTTGCGAGGTGTGCCTCCATGTATCGGACTTGTTTGTTCAGCACATCCCACAGATGCTCGATTGGATTGAGATCTGGGGAATTTTGAGGTCAAGTCAACACCTCAAACATGTGCTCCTCAAACCATTCCTGAACCATTTTTGCTTTGTGGCGGCGCATTATCCTGCTGAAGAGGACACAGCCACCAGGGAATACCGCTTCCATGAAAGGGTGTACATGGTCCGCAACAATGCTTAGGTAGATGGTACATGGTAGATTCAATGATCTTTGCTAAGCTATGCTAAAAGTGCTACCGCCAGACCTGGAGATCGGCTGAATGGATTCGAAAACAGTAAAACTCAACTGTTTAAGCCAGCACTGTCTAACTGTCACCGTCCCGCTGGCGGGACACCTGGCACTCTTTTTTTGATCGCCTTTTTTCATATCATATATTTGAGTAATTATCATTAGGTATCATTCGAAAGCTTACAAACTCAAAATTCATCCTGTGAAAACCGTTTTGAAATTGGACGTTGCGTTACCATGGAAATGGTACTTTAAATTCTTTTAGCAGGCTCCTCCCCCTAGTGGGCAGTGTCATATTTCATATTACAACATTTATTTTAACTACTTTATAATCAAAATCTTTTCTAATTTAGTCAAAACACATATCGTCGGAAAGGTCTGAGTCTCAAGGTTCCATATTTGGTGACGGAAGTGACAATTGGACAGAAAATTACAGGAAAATGCATCAAAAAAACAATCGATGAAATTTCAATAACACCCGGTGGCTATTTTTGGTATTGCACCTAAACAAAATCTCATGGGAACTTCAATTTTTGTGATATCAACTTCACATTTGGAACACAACTAGGTTAGACATATGGCTTTGATTTTATAGTAATTTTAGATTAAAACATGTTTGAAAATATATATTTTATATAAAATAAAAAATATTTAGTACAGTATTTTTTATTTACAGTAAATTTAAACTTCCATAACTTTTTCATACTTTCATATTTTGAATTGCTTTTCACTTCAGCACTTCATTCTCAAAAAGGGGGGTGACAGTTAAGGGGTTAACTCTAGGGGAGTTGGAAAATGAGTGTTCGTTTAAAGAACTATCACTTTTGATGCACATAAAAACAACCAAAGTGTGCTTGTTGATTCAACATGGCAGTCAGACCTCTGCTTTATATATAAATGGACAGAATAAGCTAGATACCAAAACCAGAGCGATTAAACCTTGAAAACAACAATACCAAGTCACAAACAAATGTGAACAGCACAGAACTGCCGTTACCGGCTCAGTTCGACCACTGAGTACAATTCATTAAAACATCAGTTCTCAACTGGTCCCCGTACAACTCCCCAATCAAGTGTTTATATTCAGCTACCGCGGTAATTGTCAGGCACTTCATTAATTCAATTAGATCTGCATGTTTTCTGTTGGAAAAAAAACGTCATGGCCTATTCAAAAGCAGACGCTATTGACTCAATAAAAAGCCCAATAGAGAATCATTTAATCAAATGCACTAATGATTGAAGGGCACTTGGTCAGAGAACCATGTGACAGATCAATTTGCATAACAGTTGACCCAGTCGAGAAAAAAAAGAATACAAAAATGACCCCCGAAAGTCATATTCTATTAGCCGGTTACACTTCAGAACTGTAGGCCACATCAACATGGTCCTCTGAGTAATTGTGAATACTCAGTAAATTAATTAGTCATACTGCCATTGATAGTCCAGGAAGAACATGTCCAAAGGGTGTTGTGAGCCCACTGCAAACTGCTTTAATTAACACATACATGGCTCAGGAGGAACCTTGGCTTGGGTACGCTAAGCACATATCAAAATACTTTTCCGGGGAGCAGTCTGCCGTTCCTCAGGGCCTCTGTTGTTTCTCATAACTCTAATCCATTCCAGCAGCTAATCTTTGTAAAACCAATTGTTGACAATTTATAGCCAGGGTGGGGCTTTCGAAAAAGGATTTTGGACAGTTTTCAAATATGTGTCTCCTGTGAGAGAGCCGTTTTAAAATTGTTATGCTGCATTGAAGAAACTTGAATTCACCGTCAGCGGGATAATTATGCAAAAATCCCTTTTCTTAAGCACCCATAAACAGATGTTTGCTCTGTGCTGGTAGGTCTATCAAAGGACAAACAGAAGAGCGGTAATGCAGAAGGTAAACCGCTTACCTGCAATTTTGACATTGCGTATGTACTTTAGCAGGAGGGTTCCGTCGACAGGGTCCATTTTGGAGCAGAGTCCCACCTTGCCAGGGCACAGGTCTTTGTGCATGTTGTGGAGGGCGTGCGCCATCGCGTACACTGCGTCAATCACGAACATCACCTTTCCTTCTTGCTCATAGGACGAGTCTTTCCCGATCCGCTCTTGATCTGACAGATGAAAGAAAACGTTTGCATGAACATCGACTGAAGCATCATTCTATTTTGACTGAAATGTCACACTGTGCACACTGGAAGCGGCTGATGTTGCACAGCTTGACACTTTCTACACTGTGTGCATCAAAGTTACTTGCCACCTCGGAATCTTCACTATTAAACCAATCCGCTGTGAGCTTGAGGCAAGAAGTGCATTTGTGAATTTAATCAAATAAATAGTCAAATAAATAAATAAAAATAATACAAGATTTTCTCTTAATTAAAGCAGTGCACATTTTCATTAAAGGATTAGTTCACTTCAAAATGAACATTTCCTGATATTTTACTCACCCCCATCATCTCATCCTTTCTTTCTTCAGTCGAAAAGAAATTACGCTTTTTGAGGAAAACATTCCAGGATTTTTCTCCCCATCATAGACTTCCATGACAACCAAAATGTTGAGGGTCCAAATCAATGCAGTTTTAAAGGTGGTTTCGCTAGATAAGACCCTATTCCTCGTTTGAGATCGTACAGAGCCATCTAAAGCCCTTCGAAACTGCATTGATTTGGACCTTCAACATTTTGGTTGTCATGGAAGTCAATGGTGTGGAGAAAAATCCTGGAATGTTTTCCTCAAAAAACGTATTTTCTTTTCGACTGGAGAAAGAAAGACATGAACATCTTGGATGAGATGCTGGGGGTGAGTAAAATATCAGCGAATTTTCATTTTGAAGTGAACTAATCCTTTAAGGTAGCTGCTCAGTGTTCTATCATCCTATAGATAATGGACGCATGTGGAATTGTGTTAAGACTTCTAATCTGAGGTATACAACCATTACAGGGGTGACCTGAAAAGGGCACATTAAAAATCTCATCAAGCTCTCTTTACAAGTATGACAGTTGCAAATACCTAGTTGCTACGGATACATTTATTTGAGATACCATTAGAATGTGTAGAGAAGCATCATTTTAGCATTTTTTGCATAAATGTTTTATAATTAGTTTTATAAATATGTTAAACAATGTTGTGACAATTATGATATAATATAAAAATGTATATTCAGGCACAGCTTGGGTAATGACTATTAATTATGTGATTTACTGAAGGCATTTATTCTTATATAATAGCAAATCATACACCAAGTAAAAAATGCATAAAATGCTTACAGTACAAATATTAGTAGATAAATAATTGCAGAACATAACACAAAATAAATCAATATATTAAATAGTTTTATTTAACAAAATGTTTACCTTTATTTTCTCACCAAATATTGATTTATGAAAACTTCATTATACTTACAAATAATTAATATTTTTTGTATTAAATTAAATTAGAAATAAAATGATGAATACATAAAAATAAAATAAAATAAAATTAAATTAAATTAAAATAAATACAAAGGAGAGGCAACCTTTACATTTATGTTTTCATGTCTTTTATTTTGTAGTTTTCATAGTCTATACCCTGCGTCCCAATGCCCACCCTGTCCATCCTAAATAGTATGTGAGATTAAAATAAGTGTGTCCCAAAGAATAGTATATTGAAAAAAGTATGTCAAAAGTCCCTGGATGGTCTACTAGTGTGGATCAATGCACACTATACCGGCTAATATTGCCCACAAATCATTGCACTTTGGAGGAGGATTCAGTTCAGAACTACAAACCCGAGTACACTACAAAACATGGCGTATGCGTGTGACCGACGGTGAGAGGTTTAGATAAAGGGGATTGAGTGAATAATAATCCACATTTCAGCTGATTAAAACATATTTAATTGTATCCGTATTATTTTTCATCTGCAACAATGTGAACTTTTATAAAAATCCATTTGGCCGTAAACTTTTAAATGCATCAATATGCATTATGCTTGAGCGACTTCATACAGCGCCGCACATCGACAGATCGGCGGCTGACTTGAAGCAGTGCATACCGGTAAGATATTTTGTCCGACTTGAGGCAGCGCAGACGCCACGTAACTGTGACGTATGGCAACAAAGTGCCGCGAGAGCGATTCGAGACGCAGCCGGCTGGTTCATTCTGCACAGCTTCTCCAGAGCGGCTACTCTCGCCGAATGATTACATCCAGCCGCAACCGATGTCGAACACACCAATTGAAAGACCTGTCATCTGATCATGTCTTATGTGTAATGTTCTCATTGGTTCACTCATGATTGTTCACGTGTTTCTTGTTAGTCATTAGTGTATAATAGCCCTCATGTTTCCATTGTATCTTGTCTAGCTTTGTTCATGAGTTTGTTCAAGTTTACTTCACTTCAAGTGTTTAATAGATTGTTTTGTAAATTCAACTGCTCTTGAGTTCTTCAACTTGCCTTCAGTGATCCAGTTGGCTTCTTACAGTACTGTACAGTTGTGTGTAAAACCATTTCTACAGGGCTTGTTAAATAGCATTTAAAGAGAAAGGGGAAGAAAATAATCAAATATCTACAATATGCCACGAGTTGTCGCTTCACATGTTCAGTTATCCAAGTCCCGCATCTTGCTCTTCATGCCACGGATAAATGAAAGAGGTCTGGTAACACACGAGGGTGGAATAATAGACAGGGAGACAGCAAGCAAGATTAATTATCTCTCAGCGCTCATATAATCATGCCAGACAGCTGTATATTCATTAGAGCTAGAGTTGCTCAGCTTGGGTTTTTTTTTTTTTTTTTTTTGTAAGGTCTTAATTGCAAAGGAGCTGTTTCAATTATGACCCTGCCAGAACAAACCGGAGAGATAGCTGTCAGATGTCAGGTTGGCAGATTGCAGGGTACACTCTTCAGAATAAAGCTTGTGCCATTGTCATTGTGGGTTAATGCCAGCATGCACACTACATTTACAGTATTTCCAACAACTGCAAAAACCGAAAGAGCAATCATTACTCTATACAATAGGATTCCTTTCAGGTTAGCTCTGCTTAGTGCATTATTTTTCTGTTGTTTGAAATTTTGAAATTTTGAAAGGCTCTCTTTTACTCAATACTCTTTGCTGGTTTGCCCAAGACAGACCCATCCATATCCTCTCTTCCTACATTTGCAAACCTATTCTTATCTAAACAAAGCCAGGGTGTTTTCTTCCTCTTTTTTTTTCTTTCTAGAAGCTGCTTTAAGTAAAGAAATGTCTGTCCTATTCTTCTAGGGTTGCTAATCACTAGCACTTCAGCTTTGCCTTAAACAGAAAGCCAAAGGCAATTTAACATCCTCGACAGTCCCTTTGCATCTTGAAAACCTTAAATTAAAGAGGCAGGTCTTGCTTGTGTAATTGTTCACCACAAGCATAACTATTTGAGGGGTGGGGGGGGGGGGGGGGGTTGTTCTTTCGAGTTCCGTCATGGGTCTGCCAGTGAGAAAAAAATCTATTGTGTATCTCCCTGGAGGAGGATGGCTAGCCCACACACTTCTTAATACTCTTCATACACAAACACACACATTTCATGTATCCATTACTACTTACCATTATAACCATGACACATTCAAACAAATACACTCTGCACGCTATGCAAATTCTTATTCTAGCCCTCTGCCTCCCCAGCACCACCTGCCTAGATCTACTATGGAGACGTCTCCCTCTCTCTAGAAGCGGCAGCATGTTTCCATTAATTTTATGTTCAGAAGCAAGTCGTACCTTCTCTGCAGCATCAGCAGCGTAGCACATCTAGTACGCCATGATGAACACACATACATGCCGTTTGCATACATACACTCCTTATATGACAACCCTCTACGCACACCTTGGCAATAGAATCGCCATTGGCTAGTACATTTTTGGTTTAGTCTCCAGACTGATATATTTTATTATATATATATATATATATATATATATATATATATATATATATATATATATATATATATATATATATATATATATATATATATATAAAAATATAAATTCCACCAAATTTATCAATATCTTTGTAAAATGGCACAGCTTTTCAAATATCTGAACGTACAAGCTTAACATCGGTTAATCAAGCATTAGACTATGATATTATGATAATCAAGCATTATTTAATGATAGAACTTAGTTCTAGTAATTAGAACTAAAACTGTTGGTAACCATGTATGAATGCATATTTGTCATTTAACTGAACTTTGGACTGGTGTTGCTTAAGATATTGTTGGTGTTTCTGTAAAAAAATAGATAATAGTAATTATATAATATTTTTAAAAGATAATAATAATACTACTAATTTTCTACTAATAACAATATACAATGCACTAAGGATTGATGAGCTGCTGGGTTCATGAACAATATTAATCACGTTGACAGCATTCGCTCAAACTGATTGGCTGAAATCAAAACAGGGACAAAGATGAGCGCCAGCCAATGAGATTGCTGTTTGCGAATTAGTTCCGCCCATTCCCGGAAAAAACGGCATATATTCTGCTTGTTCTTAAAAGCTGAATAATTCCAAATGAACTCCGTTATTTGACAGGAAAATCCAACAAAGAATATTAACATGTAGCGCGTCGATTTTGAGTAGTATGTGAGACTCTCGCGTGCTCTCGCTCTCTCTCTCGTGTGTGTGTGTGTGTGTGAGTTCTTCACAGTAAAAATATATTTATGCTTAACTTATTCTTAGTTTCACACACACTGGCGAGTAAAATCTGAGAATTTATTAGCCAATGGCTAGGGATAGATATTATTTAATCGCCCAGAGTGACGATTTACTCGCATATGCAAGTGTTTTACTCGCATTGTAGAGGGTTGTCTGAGCACATCCACATACGCTACTGTACAACTTGTTAACGTTATTTGTTAACATTCACTGATTTGCTGAAAAACTGCTTTATTTAACATATTTTTATAAAATAATTCAAACACTAAGTACTGTAACAACACTGAAACAAAAAAATAAAATGTAGAACTAATATTGGAACAGAAAAATAGCAGAAAATAAAATACAGTTTATTTAATTAATAAATAAATAAATAAATAAATAATATAATATAATTACTGATGAAATAACATGACAATTAATAAATACAATAATAAAAAATAGAAAAAATCACCAAATAATGATATGACGGATTAATTAAATAAAATTAGCTACTTAATGCCTTTTGATCCCAATGAAAAAAAAAATCATAGGATCAAATAAATAAATGTTTAAATAATTTTAAATAATTACAAATTAATTCAACATTGATTTTATCTTCATATTGGGGCCTTTTCTCACATGAATATTGATATATCAATCCAATTATTCTGCCTAAATGATTACAAATTAATAAAACACTGATTGTATCGTAATATTCAATCCAATTATTCTGCTTACTTAAAAATGATTGATTGGCATCATAAAAAAATAAAATAAATGAACAAAGCAAAGCAAAGCAAAGCAAAACAAAACAAAAACACCTTCCCATTACACAAAATCCAACAGATCCGATACAGTTACAAGCACAAACTCCTCATCCTAGATTCTAAACACATCCAAGTTGACTATGCCGGCAGCTGTTGGAGGAATCCTTTGCAATTAAGGGAAGCGTCTCAGAGAGTTTGTCGGAGGCTGAAAGGTGGCAGAGATGGGGGCCGTGACAGAGTAGCACGCTCATAACCTTCGGTACTTCTCGCTGCCCTGGGGCTTTAAAGACACTAGATGTCCTGCTCTGAGGGCTCATGCTCTCACTGGGAATAATGATTCTGACGCTCCCCATTTGCCAGAAAAACCTCCAGAGCCTTTTGTCTCACTTAAGTCTCTTGTTTGTGGTTTCGGACGAGTGATTTTCTTCTCAAAGGGTTTTGTGGAAACTCTGCTGTAGCCTTAACCTCAACAACGGTAAAAAAAAATTCTTGATACAAAGTGCTTTTGGTTCGGAGACAACGTGATCGGTCTATAGAAATGGCCGGGGTGTGCGCACTACTCAAGGAGTGCCAGTTTCTGAATGCACTTACTGTATAAAAGCAATCCATTAACTTCTGACGAATGAATTAAAATATTCAGCATGGAGATAGCTGCTATAATTGATTCAAAGGACAGAATGACTTCTTTAGATGTTGCATACATTAGTTTTGGATCTCGGACCTCAAAAATCCCTCCAGCAATCAAAGAAAAAGAGTAATTATTTCTGCCCTTTCAAACATAATTCAGGAAATATTTGTTGAGCGGCTTCAGGCTTTTTTTGTCTTAGGTCTAGACAATCTAAATCTTAATAGTACATTTACATATATGTAGAAAAAAACTATTCTTTAACAGTCTGTTTAAATGTTTGTTTTAGATTGTAAATCATTCTTTAGCTTTTATGACAACCGTTTCACTTACTACCCAAGGGTACGAATTTGATGACTCATGTATTGCTCTTCGTAACCAACATGCTTTTGTTCACAAGCCCACCTCTATAATCCGTACCCAACATTTAGGTGGGATAAGGATAATAGATGGAATCTGCATCACCTCTGCATTTATCAGATATCTGCTCTAGATGAAAGATGGGTCCTGCCTTTTGATCAACGCTCCCATGCAAAGCATTTAAGACATATGATGTCTCCTCCACCACTCCTCTCTGAGTAACACAAGCCTGAGGGAGGTTTTGAACCAACCCCCCCCCCCCCCCCCTCAAATTTCTCTATTAAAGCTTGGCAATCCAAATCCCATGAATCGCCCCTGGGGGACAGCCTTCCACACTTTTTGAATACAAACACAGGCGTCTTGTGTCTCATCATTGTTTTAGAAATAGCCATATGCTGGGAACAATGTATTTATTTCTTAAAAATAAGCTAATGTAAAAAAAAGTTGTTCTCTCAATTTAATTTCATTGCAAGCAATTCACTAAAACCTCAATAATACTTTACTCAATCCAGGGTTTTTCAAACATTTCCATGTCATTCCCCTGAATATGATGATAACCTTGCAACAAACCCCAAATATAAAAGCAGCTATACATTTTCCATATATTAAGACCCATTTGTTGTATAAGAAAAAATATGAAAATATAAAATGTGTATATTTATACAGTATACATTTCCAAAAATGAAAGAGGACCTATTATGCACCATTTTACAACAAGCAAAATAAGTCTCTGATGTCCCTTGAGTGTGTATGTGAAGTTTTAGCTGAAAATACCCAGATTTTGGGGGGTGAGCAAAATGCACCAATTTTGTGCGTGTTCCTTTAAATTAGCTGTTTTTTTCAAGAAGAGGGCGGAGCTTCAAGAGCTCATGCTCCAGCATACCGGGCAACAACGAAACAGGACAATCTCACGCACTGAAAATGTCAGAAACTGTCAGTAGCGGTGTTTAGCCTTGTATGTTCGAACCGAAGTCGGACAGTGATGGAGAGACTCAAGAAGTGACAACATGTAGAATGCAAAGGACGTTTCTGAATGGTTAATTGATTGATTTATGTAGTTGATGTGGAGTTAACTATATTCAAGTCATCGATTAGCATGTTCCGTCATGATAATCTATAAATCGCTTGTGTGGGAACTGTTGTAAGATGCCTACAGAGTCAGAGAAAATCTGCTGCATGGAGATAGAATATAGTTTAGTTTAATTACGGTTATAACTAGAGGTGCACCGATCCGATATTAGGATCGGATATCGGCCGCGATACTGACAAAATAGCTGGATCGGGGATCGGAAAAATGAACAGATCCACAAGTCGATCCAGGTGGGGTTTTTTTCGCCGCAGCAGAACCTACTTCATTCGTCAGCTTCACGTGTGTCGCATGCTAGAAGCAACATGGAGCGAGCCAGAGAGTCGAGTGTGTGGAGGAGATATTTCACGCTTGCCATGCCAACTAGTTCGTCGGCTGTTTGCAATGTCTGCAAAGTAACTTAAATGTTTCGAGGGGAGGTGGTATTACTGCAAAGTCAGGGTCTTTCCTGCATTGAACATTTTTTGACGGCCGCCAAAGCCTAATTTGATGAGTTATTGTGATTTATGAGTGATGTAGAACAGATGCTGCGCTCGTGACTGAGTGACAGAGAGAGCGATCAGAGCTCCTCCCCCGCGCACACTCTCTGGGTCTTCAAAATAATCAGTGTTAGCTGTTAGCTCTCTCATATTTCACATATTAATCCAAATCAAAAGGTCGGAAGACCGAAACCATGTTGCACGTGACACATTCGGACAATTTTGTCCTTGAATTATCGCTGGTTGTGAATTGCGCTCAAAAAATGTTGACTCTTCTCTGACCAGCTGACATAAAGCATACTTTCAATAAGCGGGAGACAAATGATATTCAGTTATGAAGTGTTTTCTTTGTGTTGACATCTTTCGCGATGTTCTAACAGACGGATTCGCACACAACGCGTCTGCTAATGTCCGATTCGCGACCTAATGACTCCTTTGAACCGAATCATTTTAACGACTGGTTAGAACAACTGATCTGTCCAACACTGAACTCATGAATCAGTTTATTAATTTAGTCAGAACGCATCTGAAATGAGAACACAAGTGTGCTTACCCAATTAAGCAAGAGTGGGTAGTAAGAATTATTTTTAATTATCAACAGTATTTCAGCTTATTTCTGTTGACAATGTGTAGTAAAATAAATAGGCCTAGCCTACAATCATTTAGACAGGAGTGAGGTGAAACCAGAACAAAGTTATTAGCTAGCTGATAATTTTTATTAAATTGCATATGGCAGAAAAATAGACTATTTGTTAATTTGTTATGCTACTTTTTAATATTGAAATTATATACCAAAACAATTATCTGTAGTGTAAAAAATGTTTGGTAACTGTCAGATTACTATTGTATGTTTGACCTATACACTGTTTTTTGTTTCCACTGCTACATTTGATTTATTTAAAGAAGTTTGATTACATTATATTTTAGATTTGAATGCACAATTGTTTTTTAAATAGATAAGAATTCAACACTTTACATACATCTGTTATTTTGTCTTAGTTATGTTTATTAGTAAAGTCTGGTGCCTTTAGTCTCTTTCTCTTCAAGGAAGGTATAAGGTGGAAGATATACAGTTTATTATTAATTCAACAATAGTATCGGATCGGTATCGGGTATCAACAGATACACAAAGCCCAGGCATCGGTATCAGGACTGAAAAAGTCGGATCGGTGCACCCCTAGTTATAACGTATGTTTTATCTTGCTTTATGACATGCTATTGCATTTGTGTTATGTACTGTTGTGCAATAAAGGTAAAAAAAGACTCCCAAATGTATGACATTGTTTAAATGTATATTCTCTTCAGAACGCATTTGTGGCGCAGACATTAGCTGGGTTTCCATCCAAACGTGAAGCAAATCTTTTCAAAGTTCGCAAAAAAGGTGTGTTTCCATCGAGTTGTTAGAGCAGACGATGGTGGCTCTGGTAACCTAGTAACCAACAGTAAATAAAACACCATCAGCGGTAACAGTAGTGATGTGTCGTTTGCGAGCAGGTCGGCTCTATGAGTCGGTGAGCGTCAGTTCCCATCTGAGAGCAGTTTTCCCTTTTTGTATATGAATACAATGATGATAATATTATTTTCCTTTCGTTACACTGCACAGCCACACGTCAAGTAGTCTAACTGAATGTTATTTTGATGTGTATGTGTGTGCGATCATGTGTGATGACATTACCCCTCCACTCTCGATTCGTAGGCTACACATTAACATAACATTCAGTCACTGCATGTGGTCGAGCAGTGTGGCGAAAAGATCATCCGTAATATCAGGTCAGAAAACAAGATGAGTAACATTGAATAATTAAAATATCAATCACAAGCCAAACATTACTTTGACTGAATTTAAAGAGCCAGAAGTGGGAAATGAAGAGTCGTTTGGAGCTGAAAGTGTCGGCTCTTATTACTGAGCTAAGCCAAATGATCCAGTTCTCTAAAAAGAGCCCTCACGTGGGTTTAATGTTTTCTATGTCAAAATGTATTTGGCAAATGCGTTTCCATCTCCCATTATTTGCATTCACTCTTTTTCGCACAAGTCAAAAAACACATGAAGTGAGCTTAAAAGCTTTTTTGCGAATTAAGGGATTTTGTTTCAAATTTAGCTGTTTCCATCACTCGTTTCTCAATTATGTCATTGTAGGGGGGTTTGAATCAGCTTGCATGAAGAGACTGATTTTGATTTATGGGAATTATAAAAAATAAAATAAAAAAAAGAGTGGATTTATACCATTGATACCATTATAAGCTGGTTGTTCTCACACACTGCAGACAATAAATAATTGGCTAAATATTTTAATCATTTACTTTGGCTTTTTAGTACAAATGAATAGTTCAGCCATGAAACTCTAGTCGTGTTCTGATTGGTTGTTTCATTGTAACTTCCACAGCCAATGCCAATTATTATTCTAGCCCTCTGCCTCCCCAGCACCACCTGCCTAGATCTGCTATGGAGCGTCTCCCTCTCTCTAGAAGCGGCAGCATGTTTCTATTAATTTTATGTTCTGAGTATTTAGCAGAAGCAAGTCGTACCTTCTCTGCAGCATCAGCACCGTAGCACATCTAGTCCGCCACGACCAAACCCACGTAAATCCCATTTACATTAACAAAATGTTTTACAAAAATGTTAAACTAGCCGAGACTTGTCATGACAGAAATAGCATTATGACACATTTTCTAAATTCTTTGTATTAAATCTAAAAACCTAATACAAAAAATTGTATTCAAAATGCATTTTCATTATAATTTTCTTTCTTCTACCCACTATTATTGTATAGCCTGAATACATTTTCAATTTGATCCAAAATCATACATTTATATACCACTTTTCACAATAAACACCAAACTTGCCTTACAATCCCCATTGAGTATAAGAAGAAGAGATGCAAACAATGAGTAGAGCTGTGCTCAAAAAGCAATTACTGTTCAAATGTTTGTGGAGTGACCACTCTTTTCTTTGTTTCCCTTCCTGCCAACACTATACATTATGGTGACATACAGGACAAACAGTTTTTCTTTCAGGGGGCACATCTTGGAGAAGGGTGGGGGGGATGGGGGGTTAACTATTCTTTTGAATTATGGAAGCGAGAACATACATTATAAACGCATTTACTGTCACTATCCCAGAATATTAAGAATATTAGGACTATAAGTCCTGCATAGATTCAGTCTTCCTCGTTTTGTAGCTTATTGAAACAGACTAATTTAAAAGCATATAAGCACTGACAAAGCAAGGCAAACTGCACCTTATCTCGGAGTTGTACAGCACATTGAGAACCAGAGGCTGTTCTTTGAAGTCCTGCAATAACATCCTCCATTACCTTCGGTCGAATGACAGTAAACGTCATTTTAACAGAAGGATAAAATTAAAACATTTTGTAAAGTTTTGGATGGATTCCCCCAACCACCTGCACATGGTTCTGCACAAATCGCCTAATGCCAGGCTGTGTGACAGCTTCAAGACTACGAAATTCGACAACCTTGGGAGACTATTCATTTTGTACCTACAATATTCTAAGATTAAAGTAAACTTTATAGTTACCTACACAGTGTGTAGACAGTGGTCGGGAACCTATGGCTCACGAGCCACACCTGGCTCTTTGACAAAAATCATGTGGCTCGCCAGGTCTCTCACCCTTTACCAACAAATGAGCGCTAAAAAAATGAGACACATCAACAGAAATCCGCTCTCTGCAGAAAAAAGCAGCCAATTAAAGTTCCCTTGTTGTACAGTCTACCGAAGTTAATGAAAATTTTATGATGATAATATTCAAGTTGTACCAGCCGCGCATGTTCAGTGCTGTTTTCAAGTGTCATGAGTCGCGAAAGCAATCAACTAACCACTTATGTTTCAGTGGTAACAGCTCCTGCACTGGGATTCAAGCAGCTGTATCTTGTTTAAGGTTACCGAAAACCATTTTTAGAACAGCAGCGAAAATGTAAAAGTAGGCTATAAACTTTAATATAGGCCTATCCTTTTATTGAAACTGGTGCTTTGCTGTGCAAAGAAACATTTCGAAACATTTCACCCACTGGTACTTTTGCTTTTGCTGCAGAGACCCTTGTGATAAATAAATGTGTCGTATTTATGATAATCCGCGTAGATTACAGTTGACGAAAATAAATAATAAAAGCGCAATAATTTGCGAAAGACAACTGAATTACTGTATTAGCGCAATACGGACAAGCATAGTAGCCTTTGTCTTCGGTTGCATGCCTAAACGGCCAAACAAACACAAAAATATATCAAAATGCCAAGTCGAGTATTCACACAAAGAAGATTTATAACTCAACCTCACAGTGAAAGCCCTGCACAGTTAATTCCATTTTGCAACTTATTTATTGTTTGCTGCATATTTGTTTGCTTTTAGTTATGGACCTAATAATTACTACTGTAGAAATTGTATTTAAAAAAGCTTTTTTTTTTTAATAATAATAATTTTATATAATTTTTTACTGTGGCTCTTTTGGAAAAATGCATTACCCAAAAATGAAAAAATGGCTCTTTGGTCAAAAACGTTTCCCGACCCCTGGTGTAGAATAAAATATCAATAAAACACGTTGTCAAATTATAGGCTATTTGAGAAAGGATTATTGCTGCTTCCATTGACATCAAGTGTAGCTTTATTATACATGTTTTTGCTAGTTGTCTGTATTTAAATGTTGGACAGAAACATAAAATAAATATTATATGTTTGAAAACACTGCACAGTTGTGATATATGACGAGTCTCTGGCTCAGCATCACCCAAAGCATGAACGCAGATTTGAATTTAGCAGTTGATGACATGACGTACTGAACGTTCTAATCACACCGGTCTGATCGTGCGCTTCGAAAGATTAATTATCAAATGTAAAAATATTCTTTTTTGTCTTCTGGAAGCTGCATTCAAATCCATTTTTTACGTGCCCCCTCGCTTTGAATGGGCATATTCTTCACTAGTGGTTAACTGCAGATGATTCACTAGGGTTACACATTTTTAAGTTTCTGTGCTGAGTTTTTGTGCCTCCTCTACAGGACAAGTGGTGTTATAATAGCAAATTTTGCACGCAAATATGTTTTCAGATTCATAAAACCATTCTCATATACTCTTGGATTGTGCATGTGAGCTTACAACAGTTTATTATGCCTCATCTGCATATCATTTCCATACTGTGATCCAGATATATAGAAGCATAATTAGCTTAATTTACAGTTTTAAGAATGTTTAGCTGCAAATAAAACAAAGATACTGATTAAGAGTATTATAAGTATTGTTTCATTAAGTGCAGTGCTGCGAATCAGTGAAAGAACTTGTTTACCATTTTCTTAAACACTGCTTGTGTTTAAGTGGCACAGGGCTGCACAATACCGCAGATCTGTACAGCGGCATCATACTTACATCCATGAATACCAATGATCAGACTGATCCAGACAGCTGACAAAAGATGTTTCCGCAGACCAATGGTCCATTCGACTCCCGAACTAACAACTCACTTTTAATCAAGCTAAGCGTGCATTAGACATTGATGTTTATTTCAAATAATTTTTTGTTTTTTGAACTGAGAAAGCAATTTCTGCAATTTAGAACAAGCCCAAGTGGATTTATCATGAGCCAAGAAATCTTTGCTTTGGTTAAAAATATACTTCTCATAGAATGTCATGGGAAAAAGTCTAAAAGCAGTGCATCCATTATTCATCTTTCAGTTTTATAGCTTATGTTTTGAAAGCCTTTTCAATTAGTTACGTACATATTATAATTCCTGGATGACTGCATCTGATTAAGAGTGCTTAACGCATACGTTTTTGTTCTAAATGTGTTGAATTAAATCTGATATTTTTTATTATTATTAATCATCACTTGGTAACAAAGAGTCGCCAATTTGCATACAGTGGCCTGTGCACAAGTGTATTTTTATTAAAACTGGAAATGTTACTTTCTGAGGCCCATTTCATGGACAATATATGGGCCACTACACCATATTCTGTAACAATTAATTGAGATTGGAACATTTTAGATTGAAACATCAATTAGTTTTAATCGATATACTGGATTGCACTGCCACTGCCTTTTCTGGTCATTTAAATTTGGCAAATTAAACCTTTTTGCCAGCAGCAATGGAATAATATATGTCCTTCCAACATGTATTCCTTTTGAAACTAGTTAAATGAGGCATTTTGTATACAATCAATACCCAGGTTAATATATATTCATCAGCCAGTCTTACCCCTTTTCCACCAAGGCAGTGCTAGAGCTAGTTCAGAGCCAGAGCTAGTCGCAGTTCATAGTTGGTTCAACTGAGGAGCTTCTAAGAACCGTTTGCTTTCCCACATGCTGAGAGCCACAACAGAGCCATGTCTTACGTCACTGTATACGTCTCATCTTTCTCAGCAACGCTAGCGAGGCAGCGGCAGTGTTGCCAAGTCCGCAGTTTTCCAGCGGAATTGGACTACTTCATCACTGTTGCCGCGGGCTGTTTTTCATGTCCGCGGGTTGAAGCGACCCCAATTATGTGATATTTAGCCCCGGGAATGCAAATTTTAGTAGGCAACTATGCCAAAAAACACATATTTTACCCCCAAATTTGATTTTTACCTGGGAGGCCCCCTGAAACGCGATTGGGCTTGTTTTGAGTAGCAATTGGGCGGGTTTTGTTGTGAAAACCTGGCAACCCTGGGCAGCGGGAAACACAAAACACACCAGGGCTGCGTTTCCCAAAACCATCGCAAGCCTAAGTTGATCGTAGAGACCATTGGTGGCAATTGTTCTACGATCAACTTAAGCTTACGATGGTTTTGGCTTGCCCAGGCTTGTTCGAGATGCATTGGCGCTGCGCAGACCGATCCGCATGAGTGAATCAAAAGCATAAGGAGTCGTGTGCTCTCGCTGGACTCGTTATCATACGGCGATCGGTCTCTGCACAGCACCGCTGCCAACAAGCCTTCCATCAACAATGCAAACGTTGCGTTACTATTGATTCACATGGCTTTACGATCCTACATCGGCATCAAAACACAACGAAAACACCGCAAATCCAACGCATTCATGCAGTTCACCGTAATTTGTATAGACGGAGATTACAAACGACCAGCAGTTGTTAGCTCCATTAGCTGATATTTTAACAATGGCGGATCTCAAGTTTTTGTTGGTCTTGTTGACTCCGCCCCCAGCGCCTGACGTAATCGGTTCTTACTTCTAGCCCTGTTCTATCCCAGCAATGTTTTGGTGCTACTTAAGAACCACTTTTCCTGGCTCGGAGCTGGGGCTTTGGGTGTGGAAACACAAAGAACCGATTTAAAAACTAGGCTCTGGCTCCGATCTAGCTCTAGCACTGCCTTGGTGGAAAAGGGGTATCTGATGCTACTCAGCTTCAGGCAATGTGCATGTAGATATTTCACTGACTATCTGATGCATATCACTGACAAATAAAATTGGCAAGAATATGACTGGTGCTACAGTCTAAACAAAAAAGGTTCTATACGGCACCAAAAATGGTTCTTGGCTCGTAATCATAGGGGAACCTTTTTTAGCAGTGTGCATTTACTTCCAAGTCTTAAGTGCGGCATGCCCATTAAAAACCGAGCGTTCCAGGAGAGAGGCTCAAAACCAGGGTAGAAAATAGCCTATTACTTATTCATTATGATATTTTTTTATGTAAAAACCACGCAAGCGTAATACGTTTACCTCAGACAACAGTATAAAAAAGCCAGTTTATGACCCCTTTAAATGGTACCAAAATTGTAAAAAATAAAATGTTCTTTAAAAAAATGCATTGGTCTTTTATATGTTGCTAAACCTATTTATTTTCCAATCCCATCAATACATGATTATTTGGCTATTTTTGGGTTACGACCCACCGAAAACACTGAGAATAAGCTACAAGATGGACTCAAAAGTCAGGCTGCACATCTCCCCTACCCAAGAGAGCAGTGAAATCATGTAACCACAGCAAACAGATGTCAACAAGCTCAACTTTGTCCTCCCATCTTCTGATATCACAGCGATTCATCGCAACATGTGCAATCCATAATCACAAGCTGCTCCCTGCATGGAGAATTTCCTGTATGTTCAACCCTGATAAAAGCAGAGCAGAGTGCTACAAACAGAGAAAGACAGAGAGCGAGAGATAGAGAATGGGAAGGAGGTAGAGAGGAGGAGAGGCAGAGAGAGCTGAACGCTGAGATATCCAGCCTTTTAATCCGACAGTAACCAGAGGGCTTTTGTGAGGGCTGGGAAATCGCAGCATTGATGTAGCGCACTCTTCTATCTCTGGCTGCTGGATCTTTGATAAGAGTGGGGGTCAACACAGTCTTTATATTTAAGCATTGCATTCTCTCTGATAAAACAGCAATGCTATACATTTATGCACTCATTAACTTGCTATCTGATGTATTATCTAAATTAAATTCAACACGATGCATGTGTTTTTGTACTAAATCTAACTCACACACAACGCAAATGTTTGGGTTTGGTAAGATTGTTTTAACGACTTTGAAAGAAGTAATCCATTGCTCTGGTCTTCAGTGTCACATGACCCTTCAGAAATCATTCTAATATGCTGATTTACTAAACATTTCATATTATCATCAATGTTGAAATCAGCTGTGCTGCTTTAAATTTTTTGTAAACCACTTTTTTCAGGATTATTTGACAAATGCATTTTCAAAAGAACAGCATTTTAAAAAAGTTCAGTTTACTTAAAAGTTTGGAAACCGATTTTTGCAAAGCAAACTTAAATGGAAAACTGAAGTTAATTTGATAATCAGCTAAAAGTAAAGAAAGCTAACACCTCCCAAGTGAATTATACATATCAAGTTAGTTTAATGCCAATTCTAGTTAACATCCTCTAGAACATTTAATAATCTTACTTAAGATTGAATAGTAAGATTACTTGAGTAGTTCCATTTAACTAACAGTGTTATATTATGTTCTGCAAACATCTTAAATACTATTATTCTCAACATAGTTTTAATCTGTAATTTTCATGTGCAATCGGTTTCCACATTTTCAAGTAAAGTAAACGTATTTTTAGTAGTTCAACTAGCATTGAATGCACTTCAAACTCAATAAGAATGTTGAAGTCTGTGTGTGATTCAAGCATGGTCAGATATTGTCACGAATATAGAGGGATTCAACCCAATTTAAAGTTTATGTCATAAGTGTTAGCAATAAAATGTTAAAAGATAATTTGACATGAAATATATATGCATATATAAATATCATTATTATTATTATTATTATTAGTTCCATTCCTTTGAAATCAATGAACTGTGATTTCTTGTTGCACTGCTGCATAGGAAGAGAATAACAATAATATGAATGAAGTTCCAAGTGCCCAACCAAAGGGAATTCTAATCACCATAATGGTTAGCCTGGATGCCAGCCAAACTTAGCCCCGCCCACAACATTTGTGCTCGGGCAGTTCGGTCTGGACTTGATCCGTAGAGGAGTAATTATACCGAACAGAAACTGTTCGGACCAATGAAATTGTCAGGGCGGGCTTTAGACGATGATGGACAGATGATAAACAGTAAAGTAATCATCCACGTCATCAAAGGCGCTTGGGTTGAATTTGTTCTAATCCTAAATGGAGAACTTGTTCGTATATGCATTCACCTTTACTATTTCTCTCAGAAATGATGATCGTGTTGGTAAGTACTCTGTGTATCCTTACATTTACAACACCAGCAAAGATCGTTTAAACACATCTTTTTCTTCTAACGTTACTTATTCCAGTGTGCGGGCAGACAGGGTTTCCAAGTTTTTACAACAAAACCTGCCCAATTGCTACTCAAAACTAGCCAAAAACAAGCCCAATAGCTTTCAGGGGGGTTCTCCAGACAAAAATGTGTATTATTTTGGCAGTGCTGCCTGCTAAAATTCGCATTCCTGGGTCTGTATATCACATAATTGGGGTCGCTTCAACCCGCGGACATGGAAAACAACCCGCACACTTGGCAACACAGTGCAGTTGAGTTCTGTTGACATTTGACAACTAACGTTATGCGTCGCTCCGTTACTCTGATTGGTTGTAGGTCTATCCAATTGAGGTCTTTCCTGGTTCGGTTGAAACACGCCCTCACAGCCCAATGGAGCAGTATCAGACTCATATTCTGACTAGAATTGAGTATGACGACGTCAGGCTACATAATGGTGAGAAATTTTAGGAAATCAACATGAATTTGTGAAGTTAACTTGTGATGTTCTACCAAATATTTTAGGTATTGTCAATAACATTCAATATGACTGGAAAGTGACTGCAGAAGTGGAGGAAATTTGTGAAAAGTCTATTAAGAATTGCCCACCTCAAAAAAATATTGCCCGCCCGCCTGCCTGTTTTGTTTGTTTGTTTGTTTTGCTTTGGCAAAATGGTACTCAAACCAGTCAAGTAATGTTTACTTCTGAGTTTCTGAGTAACAAATGCATAGCATGCAAAAAGTTCAGATTACTAAATTGTTTTAAGTAAGTTCAACAAATTATTGGACATTAAGTAACGTTAACTAAAAAGTCTTAGTAAGAACAACTGTTGGATTTTACATTTGATTGATATTATAGTTGATTAATATAATTTGTCCTTGCTTAATAAAAGTATTTAAACAATCTTACTGACACCTAAAAATGCCATTTCAAGCTTTTAAATCAATAAACCAATTAAGCTATTTGATTTTGGGGTCAGATATGGATATCAAATCTATAATGAATGTGACAAGACAAGACAAGAAAAGTTAGCATTTTCGCTACATTAGGCATACGAATAAGAGTGAATGTGTGTGCATTTTAAAACAAAATTAAAAATTAAATTGATTACAAACTAACTACAATTAGAACTGGAACTTCTGTTCCCACTCTTATTTATTTATTCCCTTGAATCCATTTTAATCCTTCAAATATTTAATTCCTTAATTTTTTTGGTATTAATAAATAATATATTATTAAAAGTGAAATGTTCTTAGCTCTTTACATGAACCGAACAATTTATGTAGCAACAGTTTTCCAAATGATTTACACACAAATTTGTCCTGCACGTGTTTCATGAATTAGGGCCATTGATCAAGCTGACAGCATGCCAATAAAGGGCAAAAATCAGGCTCAAGGGCCTTAAGGTGAAACAATCTATATGTGCTATTTGTGTTTTGCTTCAACCGTTGACCTTTCTTAAATGAGAAATATGACATCAAATGACTTCTATATCACTCGTTTATCTAAAGTAGCACTCTCCGACAGTGACATCAGCGGATTAAGTTTCAGCGGGGGACCTCCCTTGAGCTTGATGTGTTCTCACTGAGCTCCTAGAGCGTGACGCCAATGTGAGGAGGGAACGGCAAAATACTGGCAAACATTGCTGTGATTGGTTGCTTACACCGTCAGTGCACAAATCCACATCAACTGGTCAAACTGATGGAACAGGACTGACTAATTACAGAGTAAACAACTCAATCATTTGGTCAACACTATTTTCGGGCACGTCCGAATCAAAGTGAACTTGCAATGACGATCTGTGAGTGAGCCAGGTTTGTGAGCACTTAGCTTGGTTAAATTTAAGCTCCATCTCTGTGCTTGTGACCATCTGTACACCTGCAATGCTTACCAAAAAAAGTGACTACAATAATAATAGCCAAAAAAAGTTAGTAATACATATAATAGGCATTAAATACTTCATTTGAACTTTAAAAAATATTATAGTTAGAGCATCAAAATAACATTTTTATCCAATACAAAAAGGCAATTATTTTCAGGGTATGGCAATAATCTTAATTGCCGACATTATACTATTTGGTCTGAATCAAAAACAAAACAATAACGTGTTATTTTAGTGAATTTAGGCATCTCAACATTATACATGTACAATATAAAACATTTACATCAGAATGATTTCTGAAGGATCATGTGACACTGAAGACTAGAGTAATGATGCTGAAAATTCAGCTTTGCATCACAGGAATACACTACATTTTAAAATATATTAAAATAGAAAATAATTATTTTAAATGGTAATAATATGAACAGTATTTTACAATATTACAGTTTTACTGTATTTTTGATCAAACAAATGAAGCATTGGTGAGCAGAAGAGACTATTAAATAAATACATTTTTAGAAATCTTGGCCAACTGAAAAGTATGAATATGAAAAGTATGAGCATGAACAGCACTCAATACTTAGTTGGGGCTCCTTTTGCCTGAATTACTGCAGCAATGCGGCGTGGCATGGAGTCGATCAGTCTGTGGCACTGCTCAGGTGTTATGAGAGCCCAGGTTGCTCTGATAGTGGCCTTCAGCTCTTCTGCATTTTTGGGTCTGGCATATCGTATCTTCCTCTTCACAATAGCCCATAGATTTTCTATGGGGTTAAGGTCAGGCGAGTTTGCTGGCCAATTAAGAACTGGGATACCATGGTCCTTAAACCAGGTACTGGTTGCTTTGGCACTGTGTGCAGGTGCCAAGTCCTGTTGGAAAATGAAATCTGCATCTCCATAAAGTTGGTCAGCAGCAGGAAGCATGAAGTGCTCTAAAACTTCCTGGTATACGGCTGCGTTGACCTTGGACCTCAGAAAACACAGTGGACCAACACCAGCAGATGACATGGCACCCCAAACCATCACTGACTGTGGAAACTTTACACTGGACCTCAAGCAACGTGGATTGTGTGTCTCTCCTCTCTTCTTCCAGACTCTGGGACCCTGATTTCAGAAGGAAATGCAAAATTGACTTTCATCAGAGAACATAACTTTGGACCACTTTGCAGCAGTCTAGTCCTTTTTGTCTTTAGCCCAGGCGAGACGCTTCTGACGCTGTCTATTGTTCAAGAGTGGCTTGAATCAAGGAATGCGACAGCTGAAACCCATGTCTTGCATACGTCTGTGCGTAGTGGTTCTTGAAGCACTGACCCCAGCTGCAGTCCACTCTTTGTGAATCTCCCCCACATTTTTGAATGGGTTTTGTTTCACAATCCTCTCCAGGGTGCGGTTATCCCTATTGCTTGTACACTTTTTTCTATCACGTCTTTTCCTTCCCTTCGCCTCTCTATTAATGTGCTTGGACACAGAGCTCTGTGAACAGCCAGCCTCTTTTGCAATGACCTTTTGTGTCTTGCCCTCCTTGTGCCAGGTGTCAATTGTCGTCTTTTGGACAACTGTCAAGTCAGCAGTCTTCCCTGTGATTGTGTAGCCTCCGGAACTAGACTGAGAGACCATTTAAAGGCCTTTGCAGGTGTTTTGAGTTAATTAGCTGATTAGAGTGTGGCACCAGGTGTCTTCAATATTGAACCTTTTCACAATATTCTAATTTTATGATATACTGAATTTGGGATTTTCCTTAGTTGTCAGTTATAATCATCAAAATTAAAAGAAATAAACATTTGAAATATATCAGTCTGTGTAATGAATGAATATAACATACAAGTTTCACTTTTTGAATGGAATTAGTGAAATAAATCAACTTTTTGATGATATTTTAATTATATGACCCGCACCTGTATAGCATTTAGCATATAGAACCAAATAATCAACCAACACAATACTATATGCTGTCAAATCTATTAATTGTGATTAGTCACATCCAAAATAAAAGTTTGTGTTTACATAATGTGTGTGTACTGTGTATAATTATGTATGTATATATATAAACACACATGTGCATGTATATATTTAAGGAAAATGTGTTATATTTATATATAAAATATGTATATGTATATATAATATACATGCTGTATGTACGTGCTGTATATACATGATGTATATATATATAGTATTGTTTTGGTTGATTATTGGTTCTATAAGCTAAATGCTGTTTCATAGGTCTTTAATCAGACAACAGTTTAAACATCAAATAATAAATAATAAATACTGTATATAACACCTTGCATAATGTATTTAAAACCCAGCTCACAGCTAATGAAACAGATGAAAGGCAGTGATGTCATAGAAACAGCTTTGATTCATCCCCCAAATATGTTTCACAGATCCTCCATCACATTAGTCATTATCGAAAATGTCAGCTGGAATTTGGGCAAATCTGTGGGTGCCTGTTGACTCATGCATTAGCATTGTCCCTCTGAGGCTATATTTGAGGCTACACTGTTGTCTGTCTGGATGACTAAAAAAAACAACTCCTCACTGTGCTAATGACAATGTGAAAAAACAAACCCAGAATTTTCACAGAAAGCACAGGTCCTGAATGGACAGCATGTGTGACATGCTACTGTAGGAACCATGCAAGCTAAACCTTAATGGAAAATATATGCAGATATTGACTGTTAATCTCCATCAGCAGTTATTACAGCACTGAAAATGCCCAGACCCTCGAGACTGTCGCTATGCTACATGGAGACTCCACAGCCAGCGAGAAAGGTTTAGCAAGCCACAGTTGTAGTGGCCTCCGGTTCTGAATCAGTGCTTTCAGACAAATATTACATCCTCCCTTTGAGACAAAGCTGTTAGAGGATGCGACCCAGTTAAGGCTGCATTGTATTTCAACATGAAGTTGTTTTCTTGAACTAATAAAGCTGCGCAAACAGTCTTAACACCATTTTCATTTCCCACGTGGCATAATAAATCTGCTACAATGTGCATGGCAAATGCCGAATTGTTCTTTATATGAATAATCAAACCTGATGTCAGCAGACAGTAAGTGCAATACACTCGCACGTCTGCCGTTTTAGATGTGAACCCCTGGCTGTAGCAAAAGCATGCACAAAATATATTCAAACTCAAAACTACCATAAAAGAAAGACAAAGCTGTGCTGAGTGGCATGTTTTGCATCTCATTCACGCACACGGAAAACACCCTACCATATTTTTTTAATCAAGTGAATAGAAGCACTGCATTTAATCACCAATGGCTATTCAAGAATGTAAGGTAACAATGATGAATTTTCTTGTGGGCGCAGCAATTAGCATAAAGAAAAAGTGATTTATTATGTCGTGGCGGTGCGGTGCGATGGATTTTGTTTCAGGCCAGATACTTCTTGCAGCACGCTAAAGGCCAGCCATTACAAGTGAGCCCACTGACAAGGATTATGCACAGTGACATTTAGCGCGCTGCGATGTTACAGTGAGCCCCTTTGCCACAGCGCATATAATTTGGCTTCTGCCGTCTGTAGGAGGTCACCGCACCGATACTGAACCGAGAGGTTAATATCCTGCCCTGCTTACTGGTGCAGTGCAGTAAGCGCTGTAATGCTTGGTAGGCTACATACTGAGAATTAGACGCGCTACCGTAGCCACCCTCGAAAAGGTCTGCTGCCGGAAACCCCTGCTTGTAAGATCACAACCTGCACTGACTGGATGAAGCCTGAAATGTGTTGCTAGGAGTCAACCTTTCTTCACAGCCAAACGGACGGGCTCTGACCGGGGCTGAACTTGCAACTGACGGGCAGCTCTTCCCCCGAGAGAAGGCTCGAATCAATTAAAGATCATCATCTCTTATCCAATTGGCTGGATTGCATTGGTTCTGTGTGCTTAGTGTAGGCATGCTGCTGCTGTGCATCAGAAAACATCAGACGTAGAACAGCTTTGCTGTGGTATGACTAATCAGACTCTGGTGTAAACAAAGGCCCATTTCAGGCGATCTGAGAACAGCAGGCCAAGTCTTTTACGATAGATTTGGCTTCTCCCTTTTCTCACTTTCTCTCTCTCTCTTATGTAGCGCTCTGAAATGGAGTGTTGCCAGAGGGAGAGGGAGAGGGAGAGGGAGAGGGAGAGGGAGAGGGAGAGGGAGAGGGAGAGATACGTACTTGTGCATTTCTTAATGCCAGATCCCTTCTTCAAGGCATGGCGGCTCAGCTTGCAGTTGAAATTGTTCTCCCAGAACTCTGCAAACCAGATATTCCTCCGGTTGTTCTCGAGCGTGCGGCTGGTGAAGTAGCGATCAAAGCCTGAGGGTAGATCGATGAGATCTGTGTCACTTTAATGCGCTCTGTTGGAGTCAAAGCTCTCAGCCAATGAACTTCAGAGAGAAACATGATTTGACAGAACATTTGCAAGTAACATCATTTTTGTCTCACTGAGAATGTTCTATTTTACTATGAAAAGTTCACCCCAAAATGACAAATCTGTCATCATTTACTCATCCTTAAGTCATTCCAAACAAGTGGATGTTTTTATGTGGAACTCAAAAGGAGAGAATCTTCACGCAGTTAGTTACCACAGCAGTTCTTTTGTTGTAAATTAATTCTATTTTCATTTGATTAAATTGTTATGAATTCATGTCATTATACAATTTTTATGATAAATTCATATTGAAACATAACAGATTAAAAAAATATATATAATTTGGAGAAAAATGGATGGTTTAGGGATTTCATGAGCCCTCATATTAATGTAAGCTTCCTCTGTGGAGTGTACTTATGCATTTCCTTCATAAAAGTTATGTGTACATGCATTTCCTTCCTCATTAAAGACTACTGTGATGAATATAACGATATAGAATGATGTGGTATTGTGTGTTTCTAGGGGGGAAAATCATGATAATATTTTTGGCCATATTGTTCAGTCCTACACACAAGATGTTTGATGATGTCATCAGAACGCACTAGGGGTTAAACGACTTTAAAGTTGACATTTATGCGATGAAAGTCGAGTCGACGCCGACTAGTCGTTGATGTCATTAATTAACAAATAAGCCTGAAGCCTACTATTATTGTCATTATTGTTGTTGTTATTATTATTATAAAACTGTGATTTAACAATATAATACCATGTGGGTATATTTTATATAGTATTACATGATTATTATAAATACCGGGATATATTTGTATATTTATGTTAATGAGGATTATTACATTGCATTATTGTGTTTATTGAGATGGTCATAATGTAATTGGGTATTTTGTATATAAAATATTATAATACCACATAAATGATTAGTAATTTAACAGACAATGACAGAATCTATATGGTGTAATATAAATGAATTGAGGGTGGAAGTAAATAAGTTCTACTTCTTTCCACTCCCTTTCGAGCAAGTATGTGTGTGTATATGTATATATGGGATATAAGCTATTATATTTTTCTATGTATATTGTGTATATATATATGTTTATACACAATATAAACTACTATTCGGACTACTCAGACTACTTGTTTAGGAAGAGCATTACTGAAAACAGTGAAAATCTGGCCACCATCTGAGTCACCAATCTCATTTATACAAAACCAGATTTCTTTCTTTTTTTCCTTTTTTATTTCAGATGATGATATTTTGATGTGCTCTTAAATGGTAAATATGTACATTCCTAATACCAGTAGTCTATGAGGGAGCTTGGCATCCCTATGGCATTTAGTTGTAGGTGTAGTCCAAATAGTAGTCTGAATTACTGAATTATCTTTTATATATATATGAGCTGAGACGCGAACGTGGGTTTTCTTGTGCACAGGACAGCTGGACCCAAATGGTTATTGCTCCTGCAACATAACAGCTATTTTTAATCAGTTATTTTGTCTTTGGGTCATTATATTTCTCACAGATTTCTACTCGTTCTGAATCAGATACAGATAAAGTAGCACAATAAAGATTAGTACATTATGAATGCATAAGAGAGCGATTGCGTGTGAATGAATTCCACCTGGTAGCGTCTTTCTACTAATAGGGAAGTTGTGAGTTTTAGTTAAGAAATATAGACTAGAACTTTTACGTTTCTAAGCTATTTTATTGATAAATCACAGAGCAGTGTTGACAATACAGTCTGCAATCTCTGCGTGATGCGTGAGCTATGTGTGTGCGTTACAATGCAGCACCCATTAGTTTAGAACGCCGATTAACTTACGTGTACAATAAGCTGTTTAAAACGTGCCGATCAATTTTAAGCATCCAGATGGCATGATCAAACCTGTCTTTTGGAGAGCTCTCTAAGTATGAATCTATTTCTCATTTTAACTGCTGGGAACAGAGCGTGCGTGTCAGGGAATGGCTTATCCTTTTGCGCCCTCTCTGTAGGCCAGCGACTAGTGGCAGGGCATTAAAGGAGAACTCCGGTTAATTTTTTAGTTAATCTTGATCGTTATACCTTTGTGAGTACTGTCTATAGAAAAAAAAACTAACCGGATTGGTGCAAGCAACACGGAGCTGTTACAGTTAATGCCCAGAGCTCCCACTTAGCTAACACAGCAGCTATGGGGGCATATACATAAAGAGTGTCTTTGTGCCTCTTAACAGACACAAAATGCAATTAAAATGTCTGTCCAACATGAACAGGGCCCTTACATGACAACGAGATGCGTTTAGCAACTTAGCCATTGTTTAAACTCACCGAAATAGTGTTTTAGACGGCAAGCTGTAGTCTCGCTGAAGTCCCGTGAGAACTCAGTTGTAGCCGGTAAAATGTAAATAGTCCAGGGGGGAGGAGCGGCGTGTGTGTGAAGAGTGATGATCGGCTCACAAGTGAAGAAGAAATGGTTAGTAACGCTCCTCCCCCCTGGACTATTTATATTTTTACCGCTACAACTGAGTTCTCACGGGACTTCAAACTTATTTATATAGGGCAATTCCGCGGAACACTGTCACATCCATAACACCAACACAATGCCATGGTATTTAGTTGGCGTTATGGATGTGACATTTTTGCGTGGAATTACCCTATAGCGCTTTTAAAAATGCAGATTGTTTCAAAGCAGCTTTACAGTGTTAAACAGGAAAATAATGCAACATAATTTTATTTAGCCGTATAGCCATTCTGGAGAAAACGGTGATGTCATCAGTTCATTTCAATTATCATACAGTGACAGTGTGGGCTTTAGATCAGTAATTAGATCAGTAATTTAGTTTATATGGTTAATTTAGTTTAATAATTAGATTGATTTGGAAATTTAGTTGAAAAATTTTGAAAAATGTAGTGTTCCCAACTTCAGCGAGACTACTGCTTGCCGTCTAAAACACTATTTCGTGAGTTTAAAAATGGCTAAGTTGCTAAACGCATCTCGTTGTCATGTAAGGGCCCTGTTCATGTTGGACAGACATTTGAATTGCATTTTGTGTCTGTTAAGAGGCACAAAGACACTCTTTATGTATATGCCCCATAGCTGCCGTGTTAGCTGAGTGGGAGCTCTGGGCATTAACTGTAACAGCTCCGTGTTGCTTGCACCAATCCGGTTTGTTTTTATTTCTATAGACAGTACTCACAAAGGTATAACGATCAAGATTAACTTAAAAATTCACCGGAGTTCTCCTTTAAAGTCGACTAGTCGATTAGTCAACTAGTCTGTGCAACCCCTAGAATGCATCATATTTAATGGAGGCTTTTCAGTGAATTATGACTTGCATTTTGGACCGTTGACCACACAAAACCATTAAATGGCTTTGGACGACTTAAATAAAAGCACACAAGTCCATTGACCGTTTCTATGGTGCTCTTTTAGAGCTCGATGGACCTTTTTTTTTGTATGGAAAAGTGCTGGATGAGAATACTTCAATGATACATTCTTTTTTGTGTTCCATTGAAGAAAGAAAGTTATATTTGGAGGATTGTTTGAATTTGAGTGAACTATTCCTTTAACACTGTGCATGCATCATAACTTGTTATGATTATTAAATGCATCACCAGTAGCTAATGTGTTGTCATAAGACATTAAGCACACATTCTGGTTCAGAACTGCTCTCTAATGGATGAGAGCAACCACTGACATGTAGAGGATTTAATCTGTCACTTGCCTCTGATGGACTGTCGTTTGGGTAGGATGGTGACAGCTCCCTCGGCCATTTCCTCCTGGTGAAGCACTGGCGAGATCTTCGAGCCCCAGCTATCTGACCCCACCCACAGGAAGTGACCCGTCTGATTGGCTTTTTTTGCTGCCTGGAGTAGCCGCCTGTTAAAAGATGAGTGGCAGTTTCCATAAAAAGTTGAATATAGGCTTTGCTCCCATGCAGGCTCTGAGTCACATCAACTCTAATTACTTGTTTGCAATTATTGTCTAAACTCTGCGGTGCTTTGGTGATTCTCCATTTACAGTAACTGCAAATCAATGTGTTATTGAAAGGTCAGTATTGACACAGCTCAGCGCTGAAATTTCTAAGCATTCTCCGTCAGGCACAGTAGCAATTGATGTCAAAATTAGTCATGCACAACTGACAGCAAAAGCATTTCCCCAAGATAATAATGGCTCAATAAAGTATGTTTCAGGCGGCGCACACAAAATCATTTTCTGTCTTTTAAACAGACAATGCGTCTTCACATACAGAGTGTTTCCATAAGCCGTGGAATACATTTTCCTGGCTTATTTGCTAGTAACTTATCAACATTTTAATAACCGTATTAAAATTCACCCACATCTTTGGCGGCTACGCCCTCGCTGCGATTTACATACATTAAACATGAGACCCCATTCCCAAAACATTTTACTTGCAAAATGAAGCATTAACTACAGGGGGTGGACAATGAAACTGAAACACCTGGTTTTAAACTAAAACATCTTATTAGTATGGGCCTCCTTTTGCAGCCAATACAGCATCAATTTGTCTTGGGAATGACAGATACAAGTCCTTCACAGTGGCCAGAGGGAGCCATTCCTCTTCCAGAACGGTGGCCAGGTCAATATGTGATGCTGGTGGAGGAAAACGTTTTCTGATTTGCTCCTCCAAAATACCCCAAAGTGGTAAAAAATATTTAGATCTGGTGACTGCGCGCAGGCCATGGGAGATGTTCAACTTCACATTCATGTTCATCAAACCATTCTGTCACAAGTCTTGCTGTGTGTATTGATGTATTATCATGCTGATATACACAACCCACTTTAGGGTACACTTTTTGAACCATTAGGTGCACAACACATGGACTTCCAGAATGGTTTGGTAGTCCTTGGCAGCCCATCAAGCACAGTAGGGAATGCCATGATATTGCAGCCCAAACCGTCACTGATGCACCCCGTGCTTCATTCTAGGCACGAAACAGTCCGGTGTTAAGCCTCTCAAGGGCTTCTCCAAATAGTAACTCACTCAAATGTGGGAAAGACAGTGGACTCGGAGAACAATACGTGTTTCACATTGTCCACATCCCAAGATTTGCACAGTTGGCACCATTGAAACTGACATTTGGCACTGGCACGAGTGACCAAAGGTTAGGCTACAGAAACCCGACCATGACTACTGACTCTGTGGAGCATAAAACAGGAGAGTGTCAAGGTGTGCATTTAATTCTGCAGTGAGTTGGGTGGCTGTGGTCTTGTTTTATTTGGATACATCTGGGTTAGTACCTGGACATCCCTTTGAGACAGCTTCCTCTTGCATCGACAGTTACTCCTGTTGGATGTGGTTCATTCTACGTGGTGGTATGCCGACATTAGCCTGGATACCGTAGCTCTCGATACACCACAAAGACTTCCTATCCTGGTCACAGATGAGCCAGCGAGACACGCACCAACAATTTGTCCTTTTTTTGAACTGTGATATGTCTCCCATTATGTCATGTGGATTGCAACATTTTGTGTACAGCTGTGATATTGCTCTGCTAATTCAACCTGCACACTCTGCTCTCGCTGATGGAATGTAAAATCAATGAAGATTGGCCACCAGGTCACACATATATAGGCATGAAACCTCAAACACTATATTGGCCAGTATTTCAGTTTCATTGTTCAACCCCTGTACAACAGAAGCCTAACAGAATTCATAAACCCCTTTGGCTATTGGTTAATATTAATCAACCATCCGCATGGCAAAGGTGACACCAGCTGAAAAGGAAACTTGAAGCAAGTTATTACATTCTAATGAAAGATATCTTTGGAATATCGTGCAACATAAAATCAAGACCATGTACAAAAGTACAAAGGGTCCATTTTGAATTCATCATGATGTGTCTTTTTTATTTTTTTATTAGGAAAAACATACTTTCTGAATTACAGGTGCATCGATGTGAATGTGGATAAACAAGCCATTATGATCTCAAGGACAATGGCTGACAAACAATAATTAGTGAAGCACGATTAAACAGTCATCCTGAATGCTCAAGCAAGCAACAAATTGAAAAAGTTTGACCATAATTATTCCTTCAAATTAAAACAATTATTATTCGATGGATGTCTAATAGCACATTTAAGTGAAGGCTTTTTGTCAATTTTCATGAGAACAGCTGGGTTCTAATAGTTCTGATTAGGTACTCAGTGCTGGGGCGTTTTAGATGTTCCCATGGGGCAAAATTAAACGTGTTATAATAGAGGTCAGGGAAATGAGTTTATCACCTCCCTGCAAAGTCCTTGTTGAGTATTTCAAATGTTAGATAATGTTAGAAAGCAAGACACATTTTCGTGCTTGTTTTATTACATTTGTAATTCTGCAGAAACAAATTAATAGCAGAAATTTGTTTAACTGCTTCACCGTAGCTACAATAAAGAACTTATACTATATAACTTTTACAGGAAAAATTAAAACTGTGTAATCCTTCAAGATAGTTGCTCATTTAAAAATAACAGATTATACTCACTTTATATCATCCTCATTTGCAAATATAATAACAACCCTTGCATTCGGATTTTCTCCCAGTCTCTGAATTATCTTATCAAACTCTCCTGGTTTTGGCTCACGGGGGATTTTCACCGACTGTGAGATGCACACAGTTCCTGTGAAAAAAAAAAGTGTCATTATTACTTTTTTGCAAGATAAAGAACAACACATTGAAAAACTCCCATCAAACAGCTTATTATGGGTAGTCCTGTCCAAACTCATGGCACTGGTTGAGGGAAACTTTGCTACGTTTGGCAGCTCAAATATATTCTGTAAAAATAGGCATTTGTTACCGTAAGGAGCCATTTCAAACTGATCTGACCTTTAAAAATGACTTGTGGTGTAACCTAGGGCAGAATCTATTCAGATATATACTAAATCATATTTTCAACTAGAATAAAACCAGTTCATTTAGATATTACAACAAAAATCACGTTTTAGGTTAAGTAACAAAACATTTTTAATGCACTCGAATAAAACCATGTTCTAAATGCACTACAGAGCCACAGTGTTTATAGATACTCTACGATGAAGTCAAGTGGCTAGATTTATCCTTATCATTTTCTCAGCACAGTCGACTGAGATCAATACCAGACCCCCTAAGACTAGGGCCAAGACCTGCTGGTTCAAGGGACCTGAAAAATAGAAGATACTGAATTTATTGCAGCATTCAATCAATAAGTTACTTTGTATAGTGACTAAGTAGCCATTCAGAGCTGTGGAATTGTCTGTAATGGCTGCCTGTGCTGGAGGTAATTAGGTACAGTATATTAGAACTAGACTGTGAGACTTTCAGAGAGCATAAGCTGAGAACCATATCCAGTCTATGACTTACATTTTGAAACCCAGTATATTAAAGGGATATAGTTTGGGTTGGGTACCATTCACATTTTAACCGGTAACGCTACCTGAAATTCGGCACCTGGACCCAACGGTACCTTTTTTACTTTAGGGATACATCAATAACTGTAAAGAAACTGTAAGTCATTTATAGAAATGTTATTGACATTATGCCAGAGCTGCCTTGGTCTCTGTCTGCCATTTTCTGTGATGTTTGTTTACTGTAATATTTACCAGTAAATTGTAGGCTACTAGCTACTTAAAGCTGCACTATGTAACTTTTCCGTTCGCCTTTTCAAAACAAAGGCGTAGCGGGACTTTTACCATGCCACAGTCATCGGCGCCACTTCCTGCTTTTCCGGTCATGAGTATGAGGTAATGCATACTATGACGTTACTCTGTGCATTTGCTTGGTGGCTGCTATGACACTTGTTCACACTGCAGTGAGAGTAAAGCGTTTCTGCAAAATAAAACGCAGATATGACGCAATTGAAAGGCAACTCCCTCACATGTCCCGGTTCACGATTTACAAAGAGTTGGAAACATTTGGGATATTGTAAGTACTCAATTGAACAAAATATATAACACTGGCCTAGTGGTTTTTGGATATTTCAAATGAAAAATTCATAAAAAACAACCATTATTATAATTTTTTTTTAATTCAATTTCTATGAAAATATTTCCCACTAATTCTGTGTTGTGTATTTTATGGTAATCAAATGAATCCATAAAATATGAATTTATCTTTTAACTTAATTAAACAAACTTTTTTGTCAAACAAAGTGCTGCACAACTGAGCTTTATACTGCTAAAATTAAAGCATGGAAGAAAAATGTTGATTTATTACTTAAAAAATAAAGTTTTGATAATGTATTATTATTATTGTGTTAGTATTATTATTATTACTATTATTACACTGAGACATATCTAAATTCTACTGTACAACAGTACTATATTTGTCAAGTTAAACCAAACTTTTATTTTGATGGGTTGCCGTGAAGACCTTTGATTTTCTGTGCGTTTATAACATGACCAAGTGGCAACCTCCCCCAGTTTCTCTTGAAGCCCATACGGAAGTGACTTAAACTGCAATTCTTCGACTGGCCACTAGGGAAAGGCTCCAGAAGGGAGCAGAATCTCATTGAGCTCCATGTTAAAATGCCCAACTTTACAGCAGAAAAAAAAATTTTTTACAACCTGGTACAAATTGTGGTTTTGGTCTATATATCTAATTTTGATCTTCATGACATCTGTGAGGGGAGTGAATTTTTTTATAACTCATTCGTTCGCATTATATAAAGCCTTAAAATTCTGCATAATTAAGGGCGTGGTCACTTTGAGTGACAGGTGGATTGTCATTTGTCTGCTGTCTGTTCGTCATCATGTCACCTAAGCTCCAACCACGTCCTGCATTTTTGCCCATTTTCGGTTATCGGGATTGACGAGCGGTGACAGGCTACCAAGATGGCAACGACCAACTCGACACGACTTTACGCTTCAAAACTGCTCTTCAGAATCCTATGGGTGACGTCACGGACACTACGTCCATTTTTTACAGTGGACATGACGGTAGTTTTTTTCAAATGAAACGGAAAAATGCTCATTAAGTGACTCTCAGAGTGGCTCTGGAGAAATGACGGTCATGCATTCATGTCCTCGTATAAGATGGAAACTGTCACTCATGTGACCGTCACGAATGGTTGCACTCGGCAATGAACTGGCGCTACCCGTAGATATTTTTACCACAACACACCTCGAAAAAGGTTTCAGAGTTAAACAAAACCCATCAATTGCTTTGTAGTTGCATTTAAAACACACTCAAACTAACATGTGCACACAAACACACACACACATCAACAGATCGGCGCATGCGTGCACGCTCTCACACACACGCATCTGACACTGACAGGGTCGCAATTGAGATCGCGCGCGGCCAGAAAACACACACACACACACACACACACACACACACACACATCTGACAGACTGCTCTGTCTCAATCGAGATGTGTTATGGGCTACCCTCATCAGTCTCCACGACAGGGGCTGAATCTAAAATCGCCCCCTAAAACCTCAATCACTATTCCCTACGTTACCGCATACAGTTCACTTGATGAGTGAATGAAAACGAGTGAGTGAATCCGGACAGCTGTTGTGTGTACATCAGCTGTACACTTGTTATTGCGGTGCAATGTGGGATTGAATGAGTGCACTCAATAACGTCCACTATGGTCTGGGCACTACTACAAATGGCGGTCCCCTCAAACAACGCCCTATTTGAGGGTATATTTCGGATTCAGCCAGGGACAACCAGGTGACAAACTAGGCAAGTCAACCTCATGTATAACATTACAGCTGATTGAGCGGATGTGTGCGCGGATGTGTGTGTGTGAGCATGCATGCCGATATATTGGTGTGTCTCTGTGTGTGTGTGTGAGAGAGAGGGTTTGTGTGCTCATGTGTGTTTTAAATGCAATTACAAAGCAATTGATTGGTTTTGTTTAACTCTGATAACTCCGTTGTGGTATAAATAGCTATGGGTAGAGCCAGTTGATTGCAGAGTGCAACCATTCTACGTCATCAACCTAGAACACAAACAAAATGTTGCCGCCCATTGTCCAAATTTATAATGGATTTTTTAAATAACGTAGATCTTTCATGGTTTTTCTACTACATATTTCAGTAAGATACATTTATGTTATATTAAGCCTTAACACCATGGGATCCCTTTAAAGTACCGAGTTCGGTACCCAACCCTAGATATAGTTCACCTAAAAATCATAATTTACTCACCCTTATGTTCCAAACCTGTATGTATAAAAAAAAAAACTTCTAGGCAAGAAGTTTAAAGGCATGCTAAATGTGATATTTATTATAATGGGTTTATGGGAAGATTGTTTCAAATGTTAAAAATGATGGTTTTCCCTCTTGTTAAATGGTAGACAAATCTGGATGTTCTATAATTCTCGGAACCCTAGTGTGTTAAAGTTTTGCTCAGCTGGATCCTTAAATTGCATCAGTTCTCATTATGAATTTATTGTTTTGTTATCTTGTACTTTACTGTGTTTAACAAATATGCTAACTCTTTTGTTTTAGTCTTTTGTTGTAGAAAGTCTAATCTTTACCATCTCCAACCTATCTTCCTTTCACAGATGACTTGAATTAACCTTGTGTCATATCAGCAAATAGTCATATGCAGATTAACTGAAAAAAAAACATGCATAATAATAAGCTCATTACACTTCACATATCCTTTCTGAGAAAACACCGAGCCCTTGTAAACTTCCACACAAACCCATAGTTGCCGTTCCAAGGAGAGGGCGTTTTCAAAGCGTTTGACCTGTCCTCGCTGAGAGACGAACACTGATTTGCATTAAAGGCGCTAATTAGACAGAAAAGAGAACCCTCAAAGATGCCATATGGAGAGGCTTCCTAACGGCAGGAGTCTTGCAGTCATTTGCAGCCCTCTGCTGTGTGCATATGCTACTTTGAATCAGGAGGTATTTTGAATGACTGAGGGCCTCAAGGTAAGAACTCCACATGTCACTGAATGAGACAACATTTAAGCAGACTTGGACACACAGTGAAACAATTGTTTTATTATATTTTAAAAGAAAGAATTTTAGAGTAGAAAAATGGGTAGCACTTTTGTATGGAGAACACATATTCACTATTAACTCCAACTTTTGCCTCAATAAACTCCTAATTTACTGCTTATTAATAGTTAGTAAGTTAGTTTTTGTAGCGTTTAAGTTTAGGTATTGGGTAGGATTAAGGGATGTAGAATATTGTCATGCATAATAAGGCATTAATATGTGCTTTATAAGTACTAATAAACAACCAAATGTCTTAGTAATATGCATGCTAATAACCAACTAGTTAATAGCGAGAAGTGAGAGCTAAAAATTTTTTAAATAAAATGTTTCAATACTTTCACCATGAAAACAAAACTGGCAATTCTTTTTTATGGAATATTGCATTATTTATTCTAAATGATTAATCTGTGCACATCATTTTTTTATTTTTTTTATTTATTCATGTGCCCTTGTAATCTTTAAATATTGATAATAATAATCAAAATAACTTCCCCTCGCACTTGGAGCGACATCTCTTCTCTAATGACGTGTCTACTGGTGCGAGAGCGGGACAACCTGTCACTCACAAGAGATCGCAGTAATAGCAAACCACAATGATACAATAATCCAATCAATTCCTGATGGACAGAATCAAGTCCCATTCCAATTTTTATTTCTTGTTAGAGAAATAGTTTCACTCAGATATACATCACAATAGGGATGAAAAGAGTATCGCAACTTCTGTTTCATGCCAACTTGCAATGTGTCTACTACCAAACATAATTGTTAAAACAAAGGCGGACGGACGGACAGATACAGACAGACAGACAGACAGACAGACAGACAGACAGACAGACAGACAGACAGACAGACAGACAGACAGACAGACAGACAGACAGACAGACAGACAGACAGACAGACAGACAGACAGACAGACAGACAGACAGACAGACAGACAGACAGACAGACAGACAGACAGACAGACAGACAGACAGACAGACAGATAGATAGATAGATAGATAGATAGATAGATAGATAGATAGATAGATAGATAGATAGATAGATAGATAGATAGATAGATAGATAGATAGATAGATAGATTTTTTTTTTTTAGACAGACAGACAGACAGACAGACATAATGATTGTTCCAAGCAGGTTTTCCAAACCTTCCCATCTGCCATTGGTTGTCCCGCCTCAAACTCACACCATTGACTAATGCAATTGATAATTGTACTCAAATGGTTATGTTCGCTCACAGTGCCTGTTGTAATAGAATTATATGTTAATCAAATTTAGCTTATTTATTTTAATGGGAATAAATGGCTTTATAAAAAGAACAAATGGTGTTTTGATGCATTCAAGCACGTCTTGCATGAATTGACCAAAATATGTACAAGCATTTAAAGCGGGGTCATATTTGGTGCTTAATCAAATATAACGAACAGCAGGAGGGGTGATCTGAGAACAGATGGGTACTGACAAGATGGAGAAACTGACTGAGTTATAGGAGTTCTTTGTGTGGGTAGGTCAGCTTTCTATTTTTTTTTACTTCTTTTTTTGGAACCAACTTCCTAAACAGATTGAAAGGAGCTTGTTTTGTGTCCATGGAAACGTATGGCATGTGCAGTGTATTAGTAAATGTCTAATAAAGTTGAAGTAACAATAATTTGATAATGCTAATAGAGATAAAATGTTCTTTCGAATTGGAACATCTATTATATCCGGGGGTTTAGGGTTTGGCTGTTAATATAGCCCAATTTGCCCCTAATGGCTATTAGATATTAAGAAAGAAAGAAAGAAAGAAAGAAAGAAAGAAAGAAAGAAAGAAAGAAAGAAAGAAAGAAAGAAAGAAAGAAAGAAAGAAAGAAAGAAAGAAAGAAAGAAAGAAAGAAAGAAAGAAAGAAAGAAAGAAAGAAAGAAAGAAAGAAAGAAAGAAAGAAAGAAAGAAAGAAAGAAAGAAAGAAAGAAAGAAAGAAAGAAAGAAAGAAAGAAAGAAAGAAAGAAAGAAAGAAAGAAAGAAAGAAAGAAAGAAAGAAAGAAAGAAAGAAAGAAAGAAAGAAAGAAAGAAAAACTTTCCTGATTGAAAAGTAAACACAAGAAAATTGCATGTCAAAACATTTCATTAGGAGTCTTTTGGGAAATATATAAGACAAAAAGAGCCTCAACCTAATGCTGTAAGAAAGCTCTAATAATAGCAATGACACATTCATATTCAAGCTCTGAGTCAATGTGACAGGATGTCAGAACTTGATCCTCTGATTTATGGCAGAGTCAATTATCCTTTCCAGACACATTGTGAAAAAAAGATAAAGAGAAGATACTAACAAAGCATCCATATGTTTTAGCAGCCTGTCTTCGCTTACAATTGTCATGATCCCAGCCTGTTTCCCTGGCTAAATCCGAAATCGCCCTCTAAACCCTCATTCACTATTCCCTACGTTAGTCCAATAATACAGTTTACTTGAAGGAGTAAATGAAAACAAGTGTGTTAAAGGGTTAGTTCACCCAAAAATGAAAATTAGCCCATGATTCACTCACCCTCAAGTCATCTTAGGTGTATATGACATTCTTCTTTCAGACAAAAATCGGAATTATATTACAAAAGTCCTGGCTAATTCAAGCATTATAATAGCAGTAATAGTCGCTCTGTTTTTGAAGTCCATAAAAAATGTATCTGTCCGTCAAAAAACTGCTCCACGCGACTCTGGGGTGTTAATAAAGGCCTTCTGAAGCGAACCAATGCGTTTGGTAAGAAAAATATCTATATATAAAGTAAAGTTTCATACAGATGTGTGACTGTGTGGTTTGTTCCCGCCCCTTTCAATCAAACGCAGTTTCGACAGGCACCACCTGATGAAACACTTGAAGCTTCATTTAGCCATAGTCACGTGTCATGGGTGTTTTGAATCACAGTTCGGAGCATCTGCCCTTCGGGATCTCGACAAAGTGCCGAAATGTCAGTTTTGCGTCAGCCATCCCTAGTTGTTTGTTATTAACATGTTCATGCTGCATTTGGATTCTCACTCAGCTTCAATCCCTGCTCACGTGACATCACCCCAAAAAAAAATATTTTTGATCATTTATTCACCCTCATCTCATTTCAAACCTGTCTGACTGTCTATTGTTTGTGGGGGGGGGGAATTCTGAACAATGTTCTGGTGGCCATTTCCATTCAATTGCATTAAACACAGACGGTCACAGAAGCTTCAAACAGGACAATAAAGGCGAGTAAATTAGACATTTTCAGTGAAACACTCATTGAATATCAAGTCATAGAGATTTTCTATTGTTCCCATTTATATTTTCACTAGAGAAAAGGAAGCTGATGCATTATTTCTACATTTCTAAAGTAGCACACAATGGAAGGGGAAAAAAGTTGTTTGTCTTCTTCCTTTAAGCAAAACTTTTTAGCTTCGGATTTGAGACTTTATGCCTCTGTCTGGGTTTACGTGTCTGATTTAAAAGGGACGACAGCGTCACATTTTCACGAGTGACTGGATGTCTGTCATGTTTTCCTCAAGAACTCCCACAGACTTCAACATGATAAAGAACCCTGGCAATCCACAACGTCAACTGGGATATCTAACTTGGATATATATATTTCAAAAATCCCTTTTAGCAGGGCACTTTTATCAACAGAATCCTTACTGCATTTGCACCTCGACTGGAATAAGGCATACACGCGTGGCTTCTGAGAACAGCCTGAGCAGAATCGCAAAGGAGAGAAAATGTCAGACTGAATCTCGTGCACGATATATAATAATCTACATGTTTGTCTCCAGTAATTATGAAGGTTATAATTATTGATCCATTATTACAAAAGCCTTAGGTAACTCACCATATGACTAACCTCCCTCTTGATTAGATTTACCAGGGCCTCAGAGGTTTCTATTTGGATCTCCACATGGAATCAATTACAGCAGGCAAATCTTATTTATCAAATATTGTAGATTTATGTATGCTGAGAGCAGCGTAGGCTGTTTACTTTGTTATTGTGCCATGCTGTGGCTGAAGATTGCTCATCACTCAGCGGTGGCCCAAGTCAACTCCACGGTACCACTGGGCAACCATTTTCCATGGTGATGTATGCTAGTGGCAGTCACCTTTCAAAACTCACCAAATCTATTCCTTCATTTCAGAATTCGACCCTTCAAGGTCCCTCAGCAGCAGGCGCATTATAAATTTGGCCCATTACTGGAACCCAGAAGATATTGAAAATATCGAATGAGGTTCTGCTTGCAGGAGAGTCAACAAAGAGAACCGGTGCAGTATGTTTCCCCTCAATATCTCAGATGATCTTGTGCGGTAGACGACTTATCGCACACAAACATGTTCATTTGATTACCGTGAACCAACTGCGGTATTAGATAACACACTCAGTTATAGACATTACAAGCAAATAACTGATATCGATACAGAATTAAGATGTCACAAAGCCCTCCTTTGAAAACAGCCTAAAAAGACAGAGGAGAAAACAGTGAGGCGTTTCGCAAACATAGTGTTTTTCAGCTTTGTCCCTGGAGGCAGGACTGAAGACTGAATTGAATCATGTGTTGGTCAGGGCAGGAACAAAAAAAACATTGGAAAGCCTTCGGGTATGGAATTGAAGAGTGCTGTCTTACGCCCTATAGGTATGCTTGAGTTTGTAGGGAATGATAAACAAATCATAAGACGATCAAACATTATGTGGCAAAGAGGTGGCTCTTCATATCCATCATTTAAAATGTATGAGCTAAGGTTAGTATATGGTCACCGTAACCAAACATCCATAGCCTACGGACCCTCAATATAACAAGGTCTCTTTACTCTGAGGAGATGAGGGAGGCAGTGCGAATAAACAGATAGAGAGTAACAAAAAATGCTGACTAATGGTTAGAAAAAGGTGACTATCGATAATATAAATAATTAATAATGTTCATTTTACTCTATTATTGCAGTTATTCCTTTTGAAGCAATGTCAAAAATGTATAAACTTGTATTTCTATAAACAACACGTTCTTCAAATATTGACGCTTGGTCAGGACCCCTCTGCGTTTTAACACACAGGGTACTCCATTAGCATCATTTTTTTTCGTTGTTTGCCTTATGTGTCAGATCAACATGCATTTGATTCTTTGCATTTGTAAAAGTAGAAATAATTTGTACAATATTTATAGGCTACTTTTATATTTTGATCAACTAACCCCACTCCTACCCTAAACCTACCCACTTCTAAACAAAACAAAACACGTAACAGGCAAATACAAGTACGGTCACAGGTATTTATTGCAAAAACTGACCAAAAACAGTATAAAAGTATCAACTCGTGCCGCATTCCAAGTCTTCTGAAGCCATACATCTTTATGTAAAGAACAGAGTTGCTCTTAATGTTTTAATCGCTGAAATGATGATCCCGCCGCTCCGTGAACGCAACGCACTCATTCATATCTCATTCAAAAGATACACGCGACTTTTTAGCATGACGCAATTGGTCACGAGACACACGAGAGCCAGTGACATTTTACAATCAAAGCTGACGTAATGACACAATTGGTCACGAGCAGTGATGGGAATAACGGCGTTATAGATAAACTGCGTTTCTAACAGAATTCTTTTTTTCAGGAACGAGTAATCAATCCAATTACTGTTACAACACTGTTAGCGTTACTGAGAAAAAAAATGTGGCGTTACTATAATTGAGATCACTGAAGCGGTTTTCCTCTGAACAGGCGGACCTGCAACAGGTTTTTTTCTCTGGTTGGTGTGTGTGTGTGTGCGGGCGTGCATGCCATGCGTGTTGTGGAGTGGGTGGGGTGGTACACATAACTGATGATGATTGGTGGGTGGGAGACAAGGTTGAGGTTGATAGGTTAAGTTCACACACACACACACACACACACACACACACACACACACACACACACACACACACACACACACACACACACAGTCACACAAACCAAGTTCAACGACTTCAAAGGTAGCTTTCGCAAACTGGAAGTATAAGCACTACTTTTCCCTCGTTGAGGTGAAAGGTAAGAATGTTTATGTAACGTGCAACTTATGCCCAGGAAGAAAGAGTCTCTCCACGTCGGTGGCAATAATTCTAATCTAATGAGGCGCCTCACATCATCACATGCAGCCACAAAATTAGTGCCTAAAAACCCAGGTGATAACATGAGCTCCACTACCAAAGGAGTAGTATAGTACTGATAATATTTAAACAATATTTACACTATAGTAGGTCTACTGATAATATTTACACTTGATAGGTGTCTCTCACATTGTCCAACAGCAAAATTATAATAGTGTACATTAATGTACAATGTTTTATAATAATAATTTATTCTATTTAGTGTCCAATTCATTAATTTAACATATTTAATATTGGGGGCATCCAAGTAAAAAAAAAAAAAAAAAAAAAAGTAACTCAGTAGTTGGTAACTCATAATGGTATGTTATGTCTACGTCTCCCGGTCCCCTCTGGTATGTGTTTTAGTCATTTTGGTTGTGCTGTATTATGTTATGTTATGTTTTCCCCTTGTGGGTTTTTGTTTTGTGTTTGTTTATTTTGTAATAAATCTATCCTTCCTGCACTTGAGTCCTCACCTCAGTTTTCCTTAGTTTTCACGTGACAGAACGTACCGACCATGTATAGGACTCAGCAGGAGACGGTTCCACCTCGTATGAACATTTTTGAATGTTTTGTGTTATGGGCTCATATCACAGAGGAGACCACTAGGCTCCCGGTTCCAGTGGGCTCTAAGCAGAGGAGGAGAAGGAAGGCTCCCTCCGTGACGGTTCCAGTGGTCCCTGTTCCGGTAGTCCCAGTTCCGGTGGATCCAGTTCCGGTGGTCCCGAGTCCTGACACGGCCTGGAGGGCTGTGATGGGGTTCTTCGTGGCGGCAGTCCTGCGTGCCTGGGAGGAGCACAGGGTTTCCTCTGGCGTGGTCCCTGCTCCGGTGATCCCAGTTCCGGTGGTCTCAGTTCCGGTGGTACCGAGTCCGGTGGTACCGAGTCCTGACACGGCCTGGAGGGCTGTGATGGGGTTCTTCGTGGCGGCAGTCCTGCGTGCCTGGGAGGAGCACAGGGTTTCCTCTGGCGTGGTCCCAGTTCCGGTGGTCCCAGTTCTGGTGGTCCCAGTTCCGGTGGTCCCTGTGGCGGTGGTCCCTAAGTGGAGGAGGAGAAGGAAGGCTCCCTCCGTGACGGTCTCAGTGGTCCCAGTTCCGGAGGTCCCAGTTCCGGTGGACCCAGTTCCGGTGGTCCCTGCGCCGACCCGGCGTCCTGCTCTGACTACGCCGCCCAGGCGCCCTGCTCTGACCGCGCCGCCTGAACTCCGCGGGCCGCCCTGGCCGCCTGAACTCCACGGGCCGCCCTGGCCGCCTGAACTCCGCGTGCAGCCCTGGCCGCCTGAATTATTTTTCCCCTTTCCCTCTCTGGTCTGTTTCTCCCGTCCTGGTCTGTCCCTCCCGTCCCGCCCTGGTCTGTCCCTCCATGGTCCGTCCCTCCCGTCCCGCCTTCGTCTGTCCCTCCTGCTCTAGTCTGTCCCTCCCACCCCGCCCTGGTCTGTCCCTCCCCTCCCGCTCTGGTCTGTCCCTCCTGCTCTGGTCTGTCCCGCCCTGGTCTGTCCCTCCCGTCCCGCCTTGGTCTGTCCTGCCTTGGTCTGTCCCTCCTGCTCTGGTCGGTCCCGTCCCGCCCTGGTCTGTCCCTCCCGTCCCGCCCTGGTCTGTCCTCCCGGTCCCGCTTTGTTCTTGTGGAGCATCTGGAAGCTGCTCCTTAAGGAGGGGGTAGTGTCACATGCCTGTCCTGTCTTGTGTAGCACATGTGGTGGTTTGTTATTTTCCTGTCTCTGTCTAGTTCCCACCCCCCTTGTTATCTTGTTATTGGTTTAATTTGCCCCACCTGTGTTCCCTCATTACCTGCCTCATTTGTCCCCTTTAAATAGTTCCCTTGTGTTCACAGTCCTGGTCGGTATGTTATGTCTATGGAACGGGTCCCCTCTGGTATGTGTTTTAGTATTTTTGGTTGTGCTGTATTGTTATGTTTTCCCCCTTGTGGCTTTTTGTTTATGTTTATTTTGTAATAAATCTATCCTTCCTGCACTTGAGTCCTCACCTCAGTTTTCCTTAGTTTTCACGTGACATGATCGTGTTGGTAAGTACTCTGTGTATCGTTAAATTCTATTATTACAACACCGGCAAAGATTGTTTACACTCATCTTTTTCTTCTAACGTTACTTGGACAGCGTGCGTGCAGACAGGGTTGCCAAGTTTTTACAACAAAACCCGCCCAATTGCTAACGTTACTCAAAACCCCAAAACAAGCCGAATAGCTTTCCGAGGGGGGGTTGTTATCCGGGAAAAAGGGCATTTGGGGGGTAAAATGTGTTATTTTGGCAGGGTAATTATCACATAATTAGGGTCGCTTCAACCCGCGGACTTGGCAACACAGTGCAGTTGAGTTCTGTTGACATTTGACAACTAGCGTTATGCGTCGCTCCGTTGCTCTGATTGGTTGTAGGTCTATCCAATTGAGGTCTTTCCTGGTTCGGTTGAAACACGCCCCATAATCACAGCCCAACGGAGCAGTATCAGACTCAAATTCTGACTAGAATTGAGTATGATGACGTCAGGCTATTTGCTAACGCTATCTCCCGACCAATTCATACGTATTTGTGCGAGGTGGCTAAATCGTATGAATTCATACAATGTCTAAACCGCAGTGACGAGTAGGTCTAGGGGCGGGGTTTGAGGTAAGGTCATTTGTACGAAATCATACGACTTGGGCAGCTCATCAAATACGTATGATTTAGCAAAAATCGTATGAATTTGTATGAGCTCACTAATTAGCCACCCCATAAAATATGTACAAATTGTTGTGAGATCGGGTTGGATTTGCAGCACAGTTAATGATGATATGCTAAAGCCCTTCTGCACGCTGATGTGATTGGTTACAAGGTAGTCAGTGACGTTAGAAACATTGCCAATTTCAAACCTTGGCTCACTGCAGTTCTAAGGAGAAAATACTCAGCAATGGTGTTGACTTTGCATATGGTTTGTCATACAAACACCACAGACATATAAACAACATTAAAAACTTGATTTTCATCACACAGGGTCTTTAACATAAACATACAAAAACATATTGGTTGCTTGTTGATAGTGGGAGGTTAATGGTGTTCCATATACCTTCAATCCAGCAACCGTGCAAACATTAAATGGAACAATAATTCACAATGAACTAAAAGAAAAGCTGAAAAAACGATTTGCCTCTTGGCCCTCTTCATTTCAGAAGATCAACACAAGTCACTGCTCTTTACCCATTGTCTCTGAATCACTTCAGCCAGCTATGAATAACTGAGAAGTCTGTGTACATCACATTATATTACATTAAGTAAGCATTATTTATCAGCCTATCGTGCATAAACAGAGATTCTACGAGGTGCAAGATACCATGTTCAGTCCCTTTGCTCTCTGTGGTACACCGCTGCTCTGTCTCATCTGCGTTATTTATTCATTTATTGCCATGTATTATGAAGGAATTACTCCAAGCAGTCGATGCTACGCAAATATACTTTAATTCATAAACACCATAGGGCCCAGAAGTCTGAGACCATGTTAAAAATCTGGGATTTCTTTTATTTATACGTGGATATAAAAAGTTAATATTTGTAATTAAATACACAATATAAAATGAAGAAGAAATATAAATTCTGAAATCTCCTTGACTATTTCAAGGTCACTAATCAAATTTGTGACATTAAGCATTCCGAACTGATTAATTAACTCACTTTCAATTCATAAGTTGGATTTTGAAAGTGAATTAGCCACATGCACAGGAAGTTAGCCTGACAAGCCAGACCCAAATCAAGATGTTGGGTCTGGGAACACACCATTGGCAGGGCTCAGTCCGAGAGGCGGGATAAACGGTTGTCTTTCAAATTCCCTTTGCACACAATGGGATAGCGCTACAACCAACCAGAGCGCTATCAGTGGTGACAACAATCACAAGCGGGCTGTGGCTGAGCTCAGAACACATCTTCCTTTTTTAAGAATGACTTCAGTGCCGTAACGTTCTTTGTTAGCAGGGAAGTAGCAGGGATTTAAGGCGGAACCGTCACAACTCTGCCGTCATTATGTTAAAGGTCCCATGGCATGGCATTTTTCTATTATTTTATAATGTTTCCTGAGGTGTACTTATATTGTTAGTATGACTTTTACATCATAAAATGTCATAATTTAGAAATAAAAGGCATTTTTTCAATACTGCTGTTTGCCCTGTGGCTGAATGCCCTGCTTCAAGAGGCGTGTCTGCTGTGAGACTTCAGTAAAAACGCCCACTGTTGTGATTGGCTGACATCTTTGTATTTTAAATGAGCGGAGGGGGCGTGGTTTAACTTGGTCTACGAGGCACGAGCAGGCACGAGCTGCTGCCAGAGAGACGGATGGACCTGAGTTCACTTCACATCAGTTCTCAGCATGTCTGAACTGTTGTAGTTACAGCATATACTTCAGGTTATTAGTCTATTTCTAGTCGGAGGGACTGTCACTCATGTCAGAAAGTTAGTAACTTTAGTAAATTATGGATCAGCGCTGACTGGAGACGCGAACCGTTTAGAACGATTCAGTCCGATTTGGTGAACTGATTCGGTTCACTAAAAAGAACCGGTTCAAAAGAAAGATCGTTCGCGAACCGGACATCACTAACGTACCAGAGACGGAGCTCAGCGATCGCTAACAAAGTTATTTATAGTACCTACTGAGTTATGAGAGTGCTGTCAGTCAGCGCAAGTTTATTGTGTTTGTATCTGAGAGTCCCAGTCACACCGAGTCCGTCTTCATCATTATTACCAACTTTGTAACACATGCAAAGTACCATTACAGCTGTCGAGATGAACGAGTTAAAAGTAAGTGTTGATAATAGCATTATTTTTAAAATAAAATAAAAGCGTCAGTGACGCGCGTTGAGTACACAGCGCAAACAAAGACACAACAGCAGTAATCGAATGTAATCCAGTTTATTGTGGGGCTAGGCTGGCTAGCCCGAATATGCTCACGCTTACCCCCCTTCTGCTTAATCTCACGCCGCGTTTGGTGCCTCCGCTGTGGGCCAGATGCAGTACTGGGGGTCGGGGATGTTGAAGGCCAGTGCAGCCCGAGCTTCGGCGTGTGTGAGGCCGATGTTGAGCAGAAACTCATGACTGTATGCACATTTTAGAACCGGTAGACGCGACGAGGACTTACAAAAACACTGACTCACAAGATAGAAAACACGAAAACACCGTTCTGTCTGGAGAGAGAGAAGCCGCATTGTGTGCACGAATAATAAATAATTAGCTACACATCAGAAATTACTGATCACAGATCAGAAGGAACTGAAAAAAGACTTCTGTTTTCATTTGTACATCCAAACACTGAGAAACTGCCAGCATTCACTCGTTCACAAGGAATGATCTCTCGAGCGTTTGCATGTGCGTGCCAGATTCTCTGGGCGGAGGAAAGGGAGGTAACCGTTCCTGCTTGGACGTCAAACCAGGAGACTTCAGGATTGGCTCGTCTGGCCTGTCATTTTCTCAAAGGCAGAGAGAGACAGACAGAACTCGGGTTTACACCAATCAACATTTCTATCCACTTGGGGACAATATTCAGGCTAGGGGAACTCATATTAATGTTGAAAAACCTCATAAAATGAAAATTTCATGCCATGGGACCTTTAAGCCCACCCACCGACTCTATACACGATGTGATTGGCCTGACTAGAGTTTGGTTTTTCAAGCTCGCAAGTCTACGGAGAGTTGCTAGATGACCCTGGCTGCAAATTACATTTGCTGCCGCTAGGGTGCGTCTAGATTTCTAGGCTAACAGGAAGTATAATTTGAATTGGAATGACAGGAAGAGGAAATTACAGGTCATTTATTCAATTATTATCAATACAGGTAATGCTAATCAAAAATAAAGAAATAAAATTAAATACAAATTCTCAATTCAATTTTGAATAAATTGGATTTTAAAAGTGAATTAGCCACATCCCACAGGAAGTAGAATTGGAATGACAGGAAGAGGAAATTACTGAACTTAACTTAAACAATATCAATGTCCGTCCTTCGGATGAGACGTTAAACCGAGGTCCTGACTCTCTGTGGTCATTAAAAATCCCAAATTTGCACATTGGCCCCTGTCCATCATGGCCTCCGATTCATTCCCATATATATATATATACACGATTGGCTTCATCACTCAGGGTGTACTCACACTAGGCACGGTTGCCATGAACCGGGCCCGAGTACGATTGTCCCCCCTCCCCCTCTGGCCTGCACTCACATAGGGTTTCAGCATTCGTGCCAGAGCACGCTTACGTAATTATGGTGCGACGGTTTCGGGATAAACAGGAAGAGCGGCGCTCTCACTGAACACAATGGAGTCCATCGCTCTGTTTACTTTGTGGATAATTTTGAGTCGTTTGGTCCACGGTGGTCCACAGCCCTCTCACAGCCTCTTGTTAAACAGATCTATCGCCTTTGTGGCACGAAAAGTTTCACGTAATCGTGCTGCTCATATGAGGAGGTTTGCAAGGTACCAGCTGAAGTGCAGCAAGGACTTTGCAGCTTTGATTACGGACTACACGTCCTGTTCCATGCTCCAGCATGGTTAGTGCTCACACTGCATGCGAACCGCGCCCGAGTCCAACTGAACCGTGCTCTGGCCCACCTCTTCCAAGCGGGCCAGGGCCGGCTAATTGAGCCGCGCCCGGGCACGGTTCGGAGCACTCACACTAGTCAAACGAACCGCGCTTTGGTGGTCAAACGCACTCGGGCACGGTTCAAACTGGCTAGTGTGAGTACACCCTCAGTCTCCTCTCCACCAATAAGCTGGTGTGTGGTGGGCGTTCTGGCGCAATATGGCTGCCGTCGCATCATCCAGGTGGATGCTGCACATTGGTGGTGGTTGAGGAGATTCCCCCCTTCTATATGTAAAGTGCTTTGAGTGCCTAGAAAAGCGCTATATAAATGTAACAAATTATTAATACAGGTAATGCATTAAAAGAAAATAAAATAATATAAAAAAGAAAAAAATTATATTCAACTCAATGGCACACTATGCATCCCTATGAATAAAATGATAATTAGGTTTTACACATACCTGTGGAGTTCATTCAGCTTGACTGCTGATGTCATTAAAGAAAAAAGGAGACAAAACAAATCCCAGGGCATACTGAAAATATATTCAACGTTTAACTTACATTATTTTTCAGTTTAGATCTCAGACTTTTAGCTTCTAATGTAATTGAAGATCTTACATTTAGGAAACAATCTTTTGAACAAAGGCAACTACTGCAATATGATTGGAAATGCTTTCATTTTTACTTAAACGGAATTTCTAAGTGATGGGAAAAAATTTAATAGGATTATTCAGTTAGACATCCTACTCATCTACTGGATTACTGCGATGCAGAGACAGAATAGAGATATATGTGAGCAAAGCACTATGGGAGACATTCTATCGACCCGCGCAGCCAAGACTTAAGCTATTAATTATCTTTGTTTGTTTGTTTCTGCCTCTCTTTCTCATTCCCTGTCCTCCCTTTTCTTTCATTTTGGCTCTTGCTCTTTCTCTACGCCCTGGACAGATGTGCAAACACCCCCATGAAGCTATAAGGAGACGGCATGGCACTGCAGTGACACTCATGGTTATTCATATCACGGCCCTCAAGTCTCATGCCATCCGTCCAGTATCCTCTAAATACAGCTATGGGAGTGGTCTGGATAACCAGAGTTACATAATGGAACCTTTTAAATGTGTATGAATAAAAAAAAAACATAAAGCATGAATAAATGCACATTACTGTCACCATTCCTTCTGTCCATATCCAACATCCAGCAATGAGTTACAATAAAATCTTGGTCTTATGAGCATTTTTTTTTTTTTACTTTATACTGGCATTTTACAGCTAGGTTTGTCGCAATACCAAAATCTGAGTAGTCGGTACCATGGGAATGAAAAGTAGAGGGAGACATATAAACCTTAGGCCTATAAGTCTGGCTCATGAATATTAATTAGATTATATAATGTTCCCCCAGTGTGTGCTAGCCATATAAGGATCACCATTTACTGATTAAGTGTTAATTCAATTGACTGCAGATGCAACTAGTGGACAGTGGATTCATCTTGATGTCTTAAAGTTGCTATTTTGTAGTGTTTTTCTTCTTCTCTACAGCTAACCAAAAAATATTAGAAATTTAAAATATGAATAATTATAAATAACATTTTGGATTCAAGACTAACCTAAATATTCTATGTTTGCAGCATTTTGTAATTTAGCAGCACCAAATGTAATTGCAGGAATAATAATAATACAATTATTATTCCCTGCCAACAGCTGTTTCACTACATTGGACTTTAAGATGACAACTTAAAATAAAATAAACATTTCAGCATGTTTTTAATTTTCCACCTTTACTCATAAAATGACTCTAAAGATCACTTCGTTTTTGTGTTGTCGAATATGGTTTTATGAGAAATGAATATTCAAAAGCCGATCTCGCATGGAGTGAGTAACGTGACTACGCTGGATGAGGACCAGCATGTCATTGTGCATTGACACTTATGGATGTTCATGCAGACATAGGTGAAGAACTAAATATAGAGGTCTTGATTAAAGCATTCATCAGCATTAGCCAGCAGCCATATCACCCAGTAGCCGAAGACTGGTTTCCCACTGAAGCTAAGCAGGGCTGAGCCTGGTTAGTACCTGGATGGGAGACCAACTGGGAAAACTAGGTAGCTGCTGGTAGAGCTGTTAGTGAGGCCAGCAGGGGGTGCTCACCCTGTGGTCTGTGTGGCTCCTAACACCCCAGTATTGTGATGGGGACACGATACTGTAACAAGCACCGTCCTTCGGATGAGTCGTTAAACCGAGGTCCTGACTCTCTGTGGTCATTAAAAATCCCAGGATGTCCTTCGATAAAGAGTAGGTGTGTAACCCTGGCATCCTGGCCAAATTTGCCCATTGGCCCGTCCATCATGGCCTCTTATTCATCCCCATATATATATACGATTGGCCTCATCACTCAGTCTCCTCTCCACCAATAAGCTGGTGTGTGGTGGGTGTCCTGGCGCAAAATGGCTGCCATCGCATCATCCAGGTGGATGCTGCACATTGGTGGTGGTTGAGGAGATTCCCCCTTTCTATATGTAAAGCACTTTGAATGCCTAGAAAAGCGCTATATAAATGTAACAAATTATTAATAGGGACCGTTCACACAGACTGTGCGACTGTGCTACTTTTCCGTAGTTTTTCTATGTGAACACGCTAGACGGATGCGTTCAACTGTTGTGCTTGTGTCTTTTGCAGCGTCTCGTGCATGACACAGTGTTCTAAAAACATGGCACTCAAGTTAAAAAACATGTCTCGAGACCTTTCGTTTTTTACCCCATCCCACTGCCCATGTCTTGCTCTTGCCTTTGAAAGTTTTGGCTTTCTGTGTGAACCGGCCCTAACTTCTGAGCGCCAAACTACATTTGAGTATAATAAGGTAAGATGCCGATTGTTGTGCTGTCGCCGTGTAGTGAAACAAGCAGTGTTTTTAACATTTATTTAATCATGAGTTCTGAGCGTTCTCACATAACTCTGTCCTCATTCATTTGTATGTTCATCAAGTGTTGTTTGGGCTGTTTAAAGGCCAATTCACACCACACAGACAAACGCCAACAAACACGTTTGTAGGTTTTTGTTGGATCAGTGTGTTACCCCTGTCTGGGCTTGTTTTCAACTGACTGAACATGTTCAATCAGCGTTTGTCAGTGTCTGTCGGGGCAGTGTGAACATGACATTTCTTTTTCATAAAATTGTAAATCCAACGGCCAACTTGTTTGTTGTTGTTTGTCTGTGTGGTTTGAAATGGCCTTAATATTAGAATTTCTTTTAAAATTCTCCACCATGGCACCACCCGGCAACATCAAGCCATCAAACATCAAGTAACTTGTTATCCATCCATTCATTAGTAACTATATATTTGAAGCTTTTAAAGAACCCCTGTGGAGAAAATCAAGTTTTTAAATGTTGTTTATACTGTATGTCCAAACCATGTGCAAATTCATGTGAACACCATTGTTGAGTATTTTCTCCATAAAACTGCAGAGAAAAAAAAGACAAAACTCAGTTCTCAAAATTGCGGTTTGAAAACGCTGGTGTTCTCTACGTCACCGTGTTTAGCATATCATTACTTTAGCATACCATTACTATGCTGTGAAGCAGGGGAGTCTCAAGAGAAGTCAGGTTATCCCAGTAAATATTTCTGCTGATATGAAAAACCAGGAACATTTAGCAACATAGCGGGTGAATTATGTATATCATATTTACGATGTTATGATGAACTTTATGCGTTTCAAGTTGTTCAAAGCGTTTCTAATGATGCTGATTTTTAGAGGGCAGCTCTCTTAGATGGCGAACGGGAATATGGTTTGTGTAACATTAGCAACACATTATTAGCTGTTTGATAACGTCATCAAGCCATAGGCTAATCATATTAATTACCGTTATGTGTCCGATGTTGTAGAGAGCGACACGCAGCAAAACACATTACCATTCTGATACATTGACTTGTATACGAGCCTGTATAATAATTCACTCTTCCACTTCTTTTTCTGAATCAGTTTCTGGTTCAAACTTAAATGGCTGAAGTAAGCCAGTATTTCCACTTGCAATTGTGCAGAGTTTACTACAGTCTCTGAGCTGGTGCGAGTGGGTGGAGGCGGGGCTAATTTGGATATTCATGGCTCCACATATACTAACTGAAGCAAGGGTGTTGAGTTACATTTAAGCTGTTTTACGGCATGCATACTAGCCTGAAGTCGTCATACTCAGATTCTAGTCAAAATATGAGTCTGATTCTGCTCCATTGGTCTGTAATTATGAGGCATGTTTCAACCGAACCAGGAAAGAAAATGCACTCAATTGGATACACCTACAACCAATCAGAGCAACGGAGCGACGCATAGTTGTCAACAGAACTCAACTGCACGCATTTTGGAAGAAGTAGAAGAAGTAGTAGAAGAAGAAGAAGAAGAAGAAGAAGAAGAAGAAGAAGAAGAAGAAGAAGGAGTGTAAACAATCTTTACCTGTGTTGTAAAAAATAATTTAAGGATACGCGGAGTACTTACCAACACGATCATCATTTTTGAGAGAAATAGTAAAGGTGAATGCATATACGTACAAGTTCTCTGTTTAGGATTAGAATGAATTCAATCAAAGCACACATAAAGCCCGCCCTGACAATTTAATTGGTCCGAACAACTCGAGCATAGTTGCTCCACAACGGATTAAGTCCAGACAAAAAACTTCCTGACCTACAATGTTGTGGACGGGGCTAAGTTCAGCTGACATCCAGGCTATTGCATACTTTTTTTCACAGGAAAAACATTTAAATATGTCATTTTGGAGATGAGTTTAAAGGGATAAAATGATTGACAACAGGGGGACTTTAAGAACTCTCAAAAATATATAAATAAATAAAAATGATGTTGTAATTAATATGGTGCAACATTTTCAATTTATATGTCAAGTATACACAGTTTTATTTTTGGTTGAGATAAATGGGTAGTGTGTTCCTAAACTTACACCTTTAGCTGAGACAGTGTTGCTGTTTCCGACTACTCAAACAAACAGACCAAAGCGTTTTAGAGTCTCAGCTGTCTCTGCACATTACACTGAAAATAGGGGAATCTATTTGAACATAAACAAATTACACACATAAGCTTTAAATTATTCATTATATGAATTATATATTACTTTTCTATCAGTGAAAGAAAATATGACCTTTGGAAAACTTTCCCTAGCTCTTCTAGACAAACATGACTTCCACTATTACATTCCAAATAGAGGAGTTTCTTATTAATTCAACTTTCTATAAATGCAAGCCCATTTTTCATTTCATGGTTTTTAAATGTTTCCTCTTTCCAAAATTGATTGTCTTTTCTATTGGCAAATGTAATTTGATACATTCGAATGAAATTTGCTCTCCATTCTCGAACACTAGAGAGGCTCTAAGAACAAAGATTTCCTGGATCATGTTATTTAACTAATAAACGCATTAATCCATTTGGCACTGCCCATTTACAGTCATGAGATGCTTTATTTGGCCACACGTTTTTAAGCCAGGGTGTATGACGGAGCATATCAACACCCGTTGTCCCCCATTAGAAGAGTGATTTTTCTACAACGGAGTCTGAAAGAAACACTTCCTGCAGTAAGTGTGACTGGAAGCATGCAAAGGTACAATTATGCATCATCAAACAGTGTTTCGCTTCCACAATTCTGTGAGTTCACAAGAACCACATCCCAGATGTACTCTTTCACACCAAGCAAACGAACTAGAGCTTTTGGGGTGGAGTGTGAAAGCACCCTGATTCTTCAACATAAAGAAGGGCCAGATCTCTGGGTAGAAAATGAGGAGGAACAGATGTTGATAGCCTCACTGTATAGAAGAAACCATGGACATGTGAGGAGGACACTGTTACCCTAGAGACAAGAAAGCAGTATGACTCCATCTCCCCCAGAACTTCCTCAAGGCAGTTTTGAGTATTCTCACAAAGACTATTCATAGAACTTGACTTGAGCAATTTTAGCTTCCATCTGTTTGCATCCACCATTGCTTGAGGGTTATGAAATCATTTTAAGATCCAAATAACTGTATAATGTGATGACTGAAAAGTTCTCTATTCAATAGTTGAAGGGGTCATGAACTGCGAAATCAAAACTTTTGACATATAATCGTCATACTGTAAGAATACTATAAGAATATCCTGTTTATTCTGTCTAGTTTCTGAACTGAAAACTTCCTTGTTAGTCCAAAAACAGCTTTTATTGTAACCAAGCCCAGATAACAACTCATTGTGGAATGTGATAGGCAAAAGACAGCAGACGAAAATCAAGACCTACTTCATCATTGAAACTTCGGCCCCGCCCACTGGCATGTTAGTGAGATGACGAGGAGAGAAAAGCAAAACAGAATCACTGACTGGACTAAAAATAACATTATCTTCCAAAGGATTCTAATGTTAGGAATGTGGTTATTTATTTTCAACAATGGGAATGTCTCCATGAGCATTATTTATTTGTATTTGGTGCATTTCACTGTGGATTTTTTGGTTAATCAGTCACAATTTTGGCTGACTTTGCAAACAGACTTTTACGATACAGACTCAACAGTATTGCCACAACATGTAACCGTGTTAATTCTAATGCCTGGTCTGTGACCAGTGATTTCTGATATGTAATGATTCATGAAGATGTTCTTAGTCTATGTGTCAGTAAATCAAACCAGTGACTAAACAGTCAACTTCACATTGTTTCTCTTATAGGATGAAAATAATATGTTATTTAAAAGAGAACTCCGGTGAATTTTTAAGTTTTAAGTCCCCCCTGGACTATTTACATTTTTACCGGCTACAACTGAGTTCTCACGGGACTTCAGCGAGACTACAGCTTGCTGTCTAAAAAACTTTTTTAAACAATGGCTAAGTTGCTAAACGCATCTCGTTGTCATGTAAGGGCCCTGTTCATGTTGGACAGACATTTTAATTGCATTTTGTGTCTGTTAAGAGGCACAAAGACACTCTTTATGTATATGCCCCCATAGGTGCCGTGTTAGCTGAGTGGGAGCTCCGGGCATTAACTGTAACAGTTCCGTGTTGCAAGCACCAATCCGGTTCGGGTTTTTTTCTATAGACAGTACTCACAAAGGTATAACGATCAAGATTAACTTAAAAAATCACCGGAGTTCTCCTTTAAACTGTGATTAAATTATATAGAGAAAGAGATCAAAGGACGCTCCCTTTACAATCGCTGGAGCTGTCAAACAGCGCAAGTTTATCAATGATTGAGTTCTGAGTTCCAATCAATTAAGCTCCTATTTACATTGTGTTTGCACCGTTAGTTATGATGAAAGTATTTGTTAGTGTGCAGAAATTGATTTGCAATGACGAGATCACTGCATTCATGTGCTCTATAATGCTCATCACTGCAAACTTTCATGTAGAGCTTAGATCGGGCTCCAAAAAATCAAGCCCTACCCTACCCGAACCCGTGCCTGACACATTAACTATAATTATGAGCCCGATTTAAACCCGACCATTTTTAATACGTGAGCGTTCTGATGAGAAGGAGCCTGTAATGAGCGAAGCGGACCAGTGTGACGCTCCGCTCAATAATCCGCTCTATGCCAGCTCTTCAATCCTGAACCCTCACCGGTAAAATGCTCAAATCCGCTCAGACATGACATTTATCTATACTGTTGCCTACTATACTTTTTGTAGCCATTAAACAATGTATTTTGTTTCATATTTATGTTTAAATATTATAATGTTATTTTTAAATTTCATCTGATAATGAAAAGTGCAAAGATGCGAGTGGGTCAGAAATTATTTTGGTTATTATATTTTGTTTAATATTAAGTTTTGTTTTATCGAAAGCCTTTCTTTAAAGTGAATTGTGTTTTGTATAAATTGTATCTTAATGTTAATCAAGGTTTCGTCAGCCAATTGCCTGGATTTAATAAATAAGAAGCAAATAGACTATAATAGAGCGATCACTTGCACTGGGAAAAATGACTCTGTGGGGTTGTAATTGTAACAAAAATAAATTCTATATTTTCAACAAATAAATCTATGTTTGGTACTTTACTTAATATTTTGAGTAACTTATTTAATATAATGTTGCTGTAAACACATGTTTTTTACAATTAAATGGTGCGTGTATTATCTTGAGTAATGTTTACTAGGCTTTTTAAATGTGTGCCTTTTCGAGATACTTTTTAAGTAAAATTTAATTAAAAGTCTAAACAAGTGGATTTGGCTGTTGCAAAAACACAAATGTTCATGACAGACGCCATTTTGATGGGTGACAGGACTGAATTTGCACTGCTGGCAACCCAACGACACTAAAAAAGGTAAGAATGACATTAAATATGAACTGTTCAATGGTGTGATGCTTTAAATATAACAAGAATAAAGCTAAATGTTTGTATTGATAAATACTTAAATTTGCCTTGAATTACACGGCTTGGCTAACGCTAACAGGCTAAAGCTAAATTGCTGAATAAAGTCGTTATTTTTGTTTGTTTTTGCGAACATAACATTCTTTATACATTCAAATAATTTTTTTATCAGCTGATGTAATAATTATGATGTATTTGAATTTAATTTTTTTTAGCATTGTTCGAAACATTGTTTTAATTAGATGACTGAATTACTGTTCTCAGTGGGTTAAACAGACCAATGCTCATTGAAAAAAACTGTTATATGAAAATTAAATACTGTTGCTACCTCTTGTAGTACATAACGTTTTTTTACTTGAAGTCAGCTTTATGTAAAGGTGAAAAAATAAGCTACTGTGTTTTGCACTGTTGCGTTGTCATTTTAAAGTGAATAAATGTTTTGTATTGAGATGCTGATTTACTGTTTCATGGTAATTTAAAAAAAATTAGAAAATAATTACATTTATATTTTTAAAAAAAGTAGCTTGGAAAAAAGTAACTTAATGTGTGGCTTACAAGGAGACATTTGTAAATATTACTTAAAAGATTATATTGGATATACTTAAATATATAATTTTCTAAATTGATCAAATTGAGTTGCTATTACTTAAGAGTCCAAGTTGAAAACATGCCAAGTCTAATAGGATAAACACAAATGAAATGAGTTTAAAATACTCAAAAAGCTGATGCAAATAGTTGCCTCAATTTTATTGAGTAAAACGGGCACAGTATTTTTTACAGTGTGCATTCCACATGAACTGGAGCGCGTCTCATAAATAAACCGAAACTCAGCAGGCTACTTGCCTCACAGACATTAGAAATATGTGTATAGAAAGCTTGAAATGTCCACTTTTAAACAAAACAATTCGAAACGAAAAGAAATAGGCAATGCGAAGTGTTCACGTGAGCAGCTCATGACTGGCGTCTCAGCGAGTTTCTGTTCAGAATGCTGCGCTTCATCACTGTGTGTGCAGTGAGTTTAACACACATTTTCAGACTAATCCTGACCTGTGCAACTTTGTACACGTTTCTTAGTTTTAGTATTAGTTCTTACTTTGCAAAAAAATAAAAAAAAATAAAAAAAATAATATATATATATATATATATATATATATATATATATATATATATATATATATATATATATAATTTCTGATTATGGCATAGCTTTCTGCCCACCCAATTAGGCTAATAAAGTAATGATTAAAAAAACACAAATGCTTGATCGAGGAGGATAGTGCTAGGAAATATCGGCCCGACAAGTGTGGGCTCGGGCAGAGAATCTAAACTCTACTTTCATGCCACAATAAATATAATGCCATAGATCTAAATGTAATGCTATAATCAACACTTTTCATAGTTAACCTTGAGAGCTGTAATAGTACAAACGTGCGAAAAGTTTTCAAGAGAGTTCCACATGTAACTTAGTTATTTCACATTCAAAGATGTTAGCCAATCACAGCAGTGGGCGTTTACACTGAAGTCTCACAGCAGCCAATCACAACAGTGGGCGTTTACACTGAAGTATCACAGCAGACACGCCCCTTCAAACGCCCCTCCAAATTCAGGGCAGGAAAAATGCATTTTATTTATAAATTCTGACACTTTTGATGTAAACACCAAACTAACATTATAAGTGGACCCCAGGAAACATTATAAAACAATAAAACACGACCCCTTTAAAGATTTGTAACAATTTAGAATGATTACATTAAAATGTTTTTTTTGGGTTTCCCTGATTTACAGCATGAGCAATGCAAAAGTTTTCTAGATATTTACTGGTAACAAAAATTTGGGACCCTCCACCAAGATGTTGGTTCCTGCCTATCAGCTAAGCTTAACCTGAAGCCCTAGTGAGAGTAACAGATATGGGAACTCTGGAAGGAACTTTGAAGAAAATCAATGGTTGAACTCAGTATTCCTCACACTACTTTCCCCCTGGAGTGCACTTGAAGTTTCATTTCTCAGAAAGGAAATGCAGTTGGAAGGAAAATCTTTGGAAAATATTACTACTTATAAGCTTAAAGTATGGGATTCATTTCACAAAACAACTAGATTTGCATCTCCAAAAACAAAAAAAAATCAATGTTTTCAAAGCAATAGAATAGTGTTTACGTCTTAGATAAAATGAAATAAACTAATATTTGATATTGGAAGAAATGACGAGAGATCGATAGTAATAGACTTATGCGATATGGACGCGTACATATATGCCAGAAAGAAAAGTCTAGTGCAATTCAGTATGCAAAGTTGGGTTGGGACTGTACATTAAGTGTATAAACTGTGGAGAGGAACCACAAAAAACACTGGATTTACATTTGCTGAAGGAAACAATAAGTACAATTTTGAATAGATTTTAAAAAGTAATTCATATAGAAATAATTTACTAAAAGTACATACTTCGGTGTGAAAGGAATATAATGTTTTCAGAAACATAACTGAATGATAATTGCAATTAAATGAATGTATTACAGTTAAAATGTATATTAAATGCAATTAGCTGAACTTCAGAGTGCTTGTTTGAGTTACTTAAGTAAAGCGGTCATGAAATGTTTTTTTACATTGTATAAATGTTCTTTGATGCTCACTTATAGTGTTATAAAAGATATTTACATAAAAAAACAACTAATTTCCATCCTGTTTTTGAGCCTCTTCTGCTATGATTGGGTAACAGTTTTGCATATTAAAATCATTTTCAAATAATGCCCATGCCATTCCATGTGATGTGTCCATGCCATTTTTGTATATTACATATTTTTAAGTCTTGGTTGTGACTTGGTTGTTACCACAATTCCATTTTCTTTGTCAACTATAACTATGAATGAATTTAGCATTGTTGTTCTTTTAGGCTAGTCATAAAGTAGTTTATCCTTTTTAATAAAGTTAAAAACGTATACAATGGGTCTCATTAACTAATAATTGCGTGGATTCTTTTCTATTTGAGAATTTTTAACCTCTTTTCTTAACCTCTTTCTGATGTTAGTGAATTTGGAGTATTCTAAATGAGCGGCCCCGTGCACAATGTTAGTCATTTGCATAAAACATGCCCACACATCTCCATATAAGGGCTTTCTGCACACGCTTTCATCACTCTCGTCAAACTTCCCGCTGTTTGCAGACGCGCTCTCGCCCGATCCTCGGGCAATGCCAAGTGTGCCATTCTCATCACTTCTCACAGTAAACATGTTCACATTTTCATTCAACGTTCCCAGCTGGTGGAACGATCTTCCCAACGCCATCCAAAACGCAGAGTCATTGACATCATTCAAAAGCCAACTTAAAACTAATAAAAAATACAAAAAAAACACTTTCCTTTCCTCTTTCTCTTCCTTCTTCCCTCCCTACTCTAGCCTGTGCTACACTGAGCAATGTACACGGCCTCAGGATTTCAGGCTCTTATTGCGCTTCTCGCTCTTCATTGTAAGTCAAGTTGTAAGTCGCTTTGGATAAAAGCGTCTGCTAAATGCATAAATGTTATGAAAATGTAAACACCTTTTATAAAAGGTAAAGGCAACACAGATTGTACATATGAGCCAGCTGTACATATGCGTATATCTGCATTATTCAGAGAAACCTCGCAGCTTTTCTTACTCTTTAACTGCATATGATCGAATGTAAATTGTATTATTTAATCATTTCATTACATAATTTTATATATGGATTGTATAATGCATACTTCAATGTAATTATAGTTATGTTAGGATTAAATATAACTTCTTAACTGTACAGAGCAAGTTCCCTTTCGAGGGAACTCCCACTGCGTCTGGTTAGACACTTGGGGGATACTCCCTAAGCACTAGCGAATCTGAAGTCCGTATAGAAACTAGTCCAATCTGATTGGTCGTGCGTGATGACGTCATCGTGACGGCGTACCCGGAAGTATAAAGGGCGAGCCGGCGCATTGAAACGGCAGTTATTGCTCTTCAGCATAGCGCTCTGTGTGACAAGTCTGTCTATTTACTGTTGTCTGTCCAAGAAGTGTGTGTGTGAGAGAGTTCTTTTTAGAAAATAATTTTAAAAGAAAGAAAGAGAATGAGTGAGAACTACAGGCAGTGTGTGCATCCGTGTCCACGTTACATCTCTGGCTCGGATGCACACCTGCTTTGTGTGCAGTGTTTGGGTGTGGAGCATGCTCGGGCGGCTCTCGAGGGAGCCGCCTGTCAACATTGCGAGCTGCTCCCGCTCAGACTGCTGCGTTCTCGGCTGGCCGTTTTTGACGAGGGCGGCCAGCCTCGTGAACCGCATGGTTCTGGACCCGCGGCTGTTGAGGCAGCGCGGCGTCGCAGATCATGGGGTTCACAGCGGGACTTGTCAGAGGGTTTTGGGACTGCTGCGGCACTTTCCCAATCCTCCTCTGACAGTGCCGATGATCTTCCTCCCCGTGTGGAAGCCCGCGCTGCGGCTTCTTCCCCCGGGGTGGAGGATCAGATGCTGATCCTCTCTGGTTCTGAGGAACCGGATGAGGGTGGCATCGCGGCGGGTGGTGAAGTAGAAAGCCTATTAGTGCTTCATCCACCCGCCCAGGAGGAGCTGATCGAGGTTTTGACCCGTGCGGTGGCCAAACTAAATATCAGTTGGCCACAAGAGGCGCCGGAGATCCAGTCAACCAGTAGGCTGGATGACCGGTTCCTCTCTCGCCGGGTGCAAACGCCTCGCCGGGGCTTGCCTTTCTTCCCGGATCTACACACCGAGGTGTGTAGATCGTGGAAGAGACCCTTCGCCTCGCGGGTTTCCAATCCCCCTATTTTGGACTATGCTAATGTCCTGGGGGCTCGCGAGGCAGGGTATGGGTCGATGCCTCGGGTGGAGGAGGCTCTCGCGAGCTATCTTTCGCCCGAGTCCGCATCGTCCCTCAAAGCCCCGGTATTGCCCACCAAGCCCTGTCGGGACACCTCATCCTTGGTGGGCAAGGCATATATGGCGGCTGGTCGGGCTGGTGGGTCCCTGCACACCCTTTCCATTCTGCAGGCCTACCAGGCCGACCTCCTTAAAGAGCTCGACGAGGGCGAGGGACCCTCTCCGGAGGATATTTTGGAGCTCCGGAAGGCTGCGGACTTGTCTCTCCGCGTCACCAAGGAGACGGCTCGTGCTGTCGGCCGGTCAATGGTGACAGTGGAGAGACATTTATGGCTAAATCTGTCGGGGATGAAAGAGAAGGACAAGTCCTTCCTCTTAGACTCCCCGATTTCGCCTTCCGGCCTGTTTGGTGACGCGGTCGAGGCCGTGGTCGCCAAGCACCGGGAGGCGAAGAGCCAGTCTGCGGCCTTTCTACAGTTCGTCCCTCGCCGCTCGGAGCCTGGGAGGGCGACCCCTAGTGGGCAGCCTCAGCTGTCAGCCAGCTCCTCCCACCGTCAGCTGCAGAGGGAGAGCGTCGCCTCCAGAGCCCCTCCCCCGGGAGCTTGGCAACGGAGACGGCGCTCTCTCCAGCAGACTCGCCAGCAGCCTTCCGCTCCTAGAGGTGATCTAAGGAACGTGCTTCAGGCACGGAAGGCTGCTGGGAAGAAGCCCTAGCTACAGCTGGGCCTCTAAGGGCGGTCCCCCCAGCAAAAGAGCAACCGAGGTTGTTTCTTCTGCAGCGCCCTGGGGAAATCGATGTGGAATCCCGCCGTCTAGGACGCTTCGGGCCGCATCGATTTCCCGCGAACGCATGCTGCTCCAGCCGCCTCTAGAAAGACCTGCGGCTGGGCAGCTTGCGCGTCCGCACACAGAGAATCGTTCCCAGCTACTTCCTGCCGGTCATCCGCTTCAGGGGGTTGGGAACGAGGCTCCTGTAACACCCGACGCCAGCCTCGAGAGGCTGGTTCCCTTAGTAGATTATCTCGGCGCATGGGAATGCCTTCCGAATATTTCTACATGGGTCCTGCGTACTGTAGAGAAAGGTTACAGACTGCAGTTCGGTCATCCTCCTCCAAGTTTCAGAGGTTTGAACTGGACCGCGGTGGTACCAGAGCGGGTTCGGGTAATGGAACTAGAAGTAAAATCCTTGCTGGCGAAGGAAGCCATAGAGCTTGTTCCTCCGCCGGAGAGGGAGTCCGGGTTCTACAGCCGGTACTTTATTGTTCCTAAGAAGGATGGAGGGTTGCGTCCAATTATTGATCTGAGGTATTTGAATCGGTCTCTGAGGAGGTTCAGGTTCAAAATGCTCACGATTCCTATCATCGTGAGTCAGATCCAGTTCGAGGACTGGTTCGTCACGATAGATCTAAAAGACGCATACTTCCATATCTCCATTCTTCCATGTCATAGGAAGTTCTTGAGGTTCGCTTTCGGGGGCGAGGCGTACCAATATCGAGTGCTTCCCTTCGGTCTAGCTCTTTCCCCACGCACATTCACAAAGTGCATGGATGCAGCTCTGGCTCCATTGAGACTCCAGGGCATCCGTGTACTGAATTATATCGACGACTGGCTCATATTGGCCCAGTCATTCGATATGGCAGTTCGGCATCGAGATGTCGTTCTGGCCCATATAAAGCGTTTGGGGCTGAGACTCAACACAGCAAAGAGCGTGTTGACGCCGTCCCGGAGGACTACGTTCCTAGGGATAGTATGGGATTCGACTACGATGCGGGCACAATTGTCTCCCGCGCGAGTCGAGACCATACTGGCGATGGTCTCACGAATAAGGCTAGGCCACAGCATCACTGTGAAGCACTTTCAGAGAGTGCTGGGGCACATGGCAGCAGCGTCCAACGTTATACCTTTTGGCCTGCTGCTCATGAGACCCCTCCAGTGGTGGCTGAAAACCAAGGGGTTTTCCCCCAGAGGGAATCCTTTCCGTATGATCAGGGTAACGCGCAGATGCCTTCGTTCCCTAGTCATATGGAAGAAACCTTGGTTTCTGTCCCAGGGGCCAGTGTTGGGAGCGTCCTGTTGCCGGAAATCCGTTTCAACAGACGCCTCCCTCACTGGTTGGGGCGCGGTCATGGAGGGCCGCTTTGCGAGGGGCCCGTGGGAGGGCCGTCATTCCTCCTGGCACATAAATTGCCTGGAGATGATGGCGGTCTACAAAGCTTTGAGGAGCTTTTTCCCGGACCTCTGCGGCCATCATGTCCTGGTACGAACAGACAATACGTCTGTTGTAGCGTACCTGAATCATCAGGGGGGTTTGAGGTCGCGCCCTCTTTGTAGACTGGCGCATCGAATTCTCCTGTGGTCCCAAGGGAGACTGTTGTCCATCAGGGCAATGTATGTCCCGGGGGTACAAAATCAGGGAGCAGACATCCTGTCGAGGCAGGGGCTGAGGCCCGGGGAGTGGCGACTCCACCCAGAGGTGGTGGAGGCCATATGTGAGAGGTTCGGCCCAGTGGAAGTGGACCTGTTTGCGTCTCGCGAGACGTCCCACTGTCCACTGTGGTTTTCCCTCACGCATCCAGCCCCACTGGGGTTGGATGCCATGGTTCAGACGTGGCCGAGGCTGCGTCTGTACGCATTCCCCCCGATTGCTCTGCTCCCGGGAGTTCTGGAGAGGGTCCGCCAACAGGGGGTCAGCCTACTTTTAGTAGCACCCCGTTGGCCGACGCGAGTTTGGTTCTCGGATATCATAGCGCTGCTGGCAGGTCCTCCTTGGCAGATCCCTCTGAGGAGGGATCTCTTATCTCAGGCAGGGGGCTCAATATTTCACCCCCGGCCTGAGATTTGGAGTCTTTGGGTCTGGCCCCTGAGGGGGTCAGGTACCTAGAGACTGGCCTGTCGGCAGAGGTGATAGAGACCTTACTCGGCTCCAGGGCTCCATCTTTGAGGAGACTGTACAGCCCCAAGTGGTGAGCCACTTGGTGCAGGGAGCGTGAGGTGGACCCAGTTAACTGGCCGGTGGCTTCAGTGCTGGAGTTCCTCCGAGATCGCTTCTCTGCGGGTCCAACCCCGTCCACACTCAGGGTGTTCGTGGCTGCCATAAGGCTTTCCACACTCTTTTGGGTGATGGGCTCGGGTAGACACCATCTGTTGTACAGTTACCCTGTGGGGCTGGGAAGATGCGGCCTGTGGCTCGTTCCAGAATTCCCAACCTGGGATCTGGCAGTGGTTTCGAAGGCTGGTTGAGGCCCCCTTCGGACCATTGGAGTCGGATGAACCAGGGAACTTAGGATTGGTCAGTTCCTTGGTTCTTCAGGCATTACATCCCCCGCCTCACGTGACGGCGGAGTAAGAGACCTCACTGTGAAGCACTTTTGAGTGCTGGGGCTCAGTACAGCAGCGTCCAAGGGAGACCTTTTGACCTGCTGCACGTGAGACCTTGACAGTGGTGGTTGGAAACCGAGGGGTTCCCCCAGAGGGAATCTTTTTTCGTATGATCAGGGTAACGCGCATATGCCTTCCTTCCCTAGTTATATGGAAGAAACCTTGGTTTCTGTCCCAGGAGTCAGTGTTGGGAGCGTCCTGTTGCCGGGAAACCGTTTCAACAGACGTCTCCCTCATTGGCTGGGGCGCCGAAGGCGCTTGGGTTTCCCTAGTCCTAGTTGTGCCCGGTCTCCGGCTTCACACTAGGGCAGGCACGACCCTCGGTAGGTCCCAAGGGTCAGTGTTGGAGCGTCCTGTTGCCGGGAAACCGCTTCAACAGACGTCTCCCTCATTGGCTGGGGCGCCGAAGGCGCTTGGGTTTCCCTAGTCCTAGTTGTGCCCGGTCTCCGGCTTCACACTAGGGCAGGCACTACCCTCGGTAAGGTCCCAAGGGCCAGTGTTGGGAGCGTCTTGTTGCCGGGAAACCGTTTCAACAGACGCCTCCCTTCATAGGCTGTGGCACGGAAGGAAAAGGAGTGGAGAAGTTTCTCCCTACGGTGCTGGCGCTAGGGTACTCAAGTCCTAGTTGTGCCCGGTCTCCGGTTTCACACTAGGGCAGGCGCTACCCTCGGTGTGGGCTAGTGGGTACTCGTTCCCCAAGTGTCTAACCAGACGCAGTGGGAGTTCCCTCGAAAGGGAACTGCTCGGGTTACGACTGTAACCCTTGTTCCCTGAGTAGGGAACGAGCACTGCGTCTCGTCACCACACCTCGGCACGCCTGGAGCGCATGCTTCAGAGCAATAGCTGCCGTTTCAATGCGCCGGCTCGCCCTTTATACTTCCGGGTACGCCATCACGATGACGTCATCACGCACGACCAATCAGATTGGACTAGTTTCTATACGGACTTCAGATTCGCTAGTGCTTAGGGAGTATCCCCCAAGTGTCTAACCAGACGCAGTGCTCGTTCCCTACTCAGGGAACAAGGGTTACAGTCGTAACCCGAGCAGTTCTTTTTGCGTATGTGTGGTTTCAGTTGTTCTTATATTTTTTCGTAAATTTAGAAGAAAATGTTTTTACAAAATCTTTGGTGAATTGTGATTTGTTCTTAAAATCGTTCATACGCACATTTCACGCACAAATGTGTGCGTATGCATGCTTAGTGAATGAGACCCATTGTCATTTGTGTGCACGCGCGTGACGTCAGTGTGGCTAAATTAATTTTAATATGTTTGTGATTCCCTTTAACTTTTTATTTATTTTGTACATTGTATTTTTTTATTGAAATTAATACTCCCCTAAGTGAAGTATTCATTTCAGTGAAATTTTATTTTCACTATTTCTTGCAGAGTGAAATTCCTTTAAGGCTTGTTCCACGTGCAGTCCACTTACACATGACAGCCTATTGCACATACCGTATACAGTATATTGTAGACGATTTAGCTACACAAATGCAAATTAGACACGTAAATAGAGTACTATGAATTGCAACGGTAAACACAGAGTGTGTCACAATTATGTAGAACATGAAAAAAAAAAGCCTACTCAAAGAAAATACAGACACCGTTACTGTTGAAGCCTCTTATCAGTTTTCTTAATGCTTTCTTGAGTGCTATAAATTGGCTGGAAAAGATTGGTTACAAAAAGCTTTGTAGAGCAAAAAGCTTTTTATTTATAAACATTTTTTCCATCATTTTATTTAATTGAATTTCAAAAATACAAAACTATTTAGTATGTTCTCAAGACATTTACCAAACAATGTATATCCACAAAATGATGCAATAACTATGTAAATAAAATAAATCAAATCAAAAAAAGAAAGAAAGAGAATCACAAACATACTAAAATTGATTTAGCTGCACCAACGTCATCATCTGACATCATGCGGAGGGCAGAAGAATTCTGGCAGGCAGTCGAAATTCGGCACAACACCAATAATACAACACATTAACCCCATAAATGCTGAAGCAAAGGAAAGAACACCAAATCACAAATATTTGTAATATGGTATTTTCAAATATTTTCAAACCACTATTCAGTTTTAATATGGTACTAAATACTCAGTACATATCAAAGGATATGTAACAGACAAGCAATAGTAGCACATGGTAAAAACAGTGTTACTCACACTTGTGTGTTGCAACAATACTGTCAGATCCAATTTAGTTGGAAATGCACCTTTTATGTTTAGTCTCTCTGAAAAGTCGAACTGTCTTATTTAAAAACTAATCCGCAGTAAAATGAAGCAAACAAACAAACAGCATGACGCAATCTGACTGGAACTTCAAGATAAAGTTCATCCACGCATTCTTAATGTTATGATCACAAGGATGGCAATGCAAAGACTGTGTTTTTCCACAACTTGGCACTTCAAAACGTCTTGTAATCTTCAGAGGCATCTCTACTGTTTTGTTGCTGAAGAAATCCTGTGTTTGCGCCTGACTCGTATTTACTACTACATGACATGCGTGACTCAGTGGGCGGGGCTAAAGAGGTAATGATGTAGAAGTAGGCGATAATCATCTTCTGTAGAGGCGTCTGTCTTTCGTCGCCTCGTAATAATGACGTAATAATGTGACAAAATTATAATATTAATATTACAATTTAATAATACTTCAATCGATATGTCATCCGCAATAAACCCGTCTCCAGCGTGTTGCCTCCGACCATTCGAATGTTGCACTTTAATAATTATTTAATCAACATCATCCTCAATAAACCCGTCTCCAGCGTGTTGCCTCCGATCATTCGAAAATTGCACTTTAATAATGATTTAATCAACATCCAAGATGTTGATTAAATGACCAAGATGGCGGCGCGAGTAGATCGCGAGGCTCAGCGTCTCTCCAGATTCTGCAATTTTGCTGTATTTTTCTTGCTCATCTCGGGTCTGTTCGTGCAGAACAGTTGTGCCTTTACATCGTACACCCGCGCTGAGCTTTTGGATATTGGTTTGCGAATTTCCGACAGTTTTATGGACAATCTTCGACTCCTTCCTGAGATCGCTAGGACGCCCGAGGCGATGCGCTCATCCCGGCCGGGCGGAAGTGCACCCAGACGGCGGCGAGATCGTAAACAAAGGCGGGGGAAGCGTGGAGGATTGCGGGCTAAGCTAACGCGTTCTCCTCATCGGCTCTCTTTACCCAGCATTTTCCTTGCTAATGTACGATCGCTAGTGAACAAAATGGAGGAGATTCGACTCAGCATCACACACAGTAAGAGACTTTTGAACTGTAACGTCCTAATCTTCACTGAAACCTGGTTAAACAGCGGAATACCGGACACCGCTATCGAGCTAGCGGGACGCCACACACTCCGGGCAGACAGAACATTAGATGGCTCCGGGAAGACAAGAGGTGGTGGATTGTGCATTTATATTAACAAAGCTTGGTGCACAAACTCTGCTATTGTTGGGAGTCATTGTTCAGCTAACCTGGAGTTTCTCATGGTTAAATGTAGACCGTTTTATCTACCGCGGGAGTTCACTTCCACCATTATAACTGCTGCTTATATTCCACCCGATGCTGATGCCAAGCTTGCTATGAAAGAACTTCACGCAGCCATCAGTAAACAACAGACTGATCACCCTGAAGCTGCGTTTATTGTTGCAGGTGACTTTAATCACTCAAACTTAAAGTCAGTGCTACCCAAGTTTCACCAGCATGTTTCCTGCCACACCAGAGGAAACAAAACCTTAGACCATGTTTACACAAACATGGCGGGAGCTTACGTTGCAACACCCCTCCCCCACCTGGGACAGTCAGACCACATCTCTTTGTTCCTCAGCCCCAAATATGCACCCCTCATCAACCGTGTGAAGCCATCAGTGAAGACAATCAAGGTGTGGCCTGCGGGGGCAGACTCCACACTCCAGGAAAGGTTTCTAAACACAGACTGGAGTATGTTTGCTTCTCAAGCCACCAGTGGCGCTCACACGGACATTAACTCCTACACCTCCTCAGTATTGGATCATATCAATACCACCATTGACAGTGTTACAACCCAGAAACAGATCACCACATACCCAAATCAGAAGCCTTGGATGAACAGGGAAGTGCGACTCCTGCTGAAGTCACGCAACACTGCCTTCAGATCAGGAGATGCACAAGCCTACAGCGCATCCAGAGCAAACCTGAAGAGGGGCATCAAAAAGGCCAAGCACTGCTACAAGCTAAAGATAGAGGGACACTTTTCCAACTCTGACCCTCGACGCATGTGGCATGGCATTCAGGCCATCAGTGATTATAAACCCACCCACTCCACCCCCGCAGCCACTGATGTCAACTTCCTGAACGAGCTAAATTACTTTTATGCTCGTTTTGAAAGAGACAACAGAGAAACTGCCACCAAGCTCAAACCCTCAGCTGACCACCCACCAATCACACTCTCCTCCACAGATGTCTGCAAGGCACTGAGCCGGATCAGCGCGCACAAGGCTGCTGGACCAGACAACATCCCTGGTCGTGTTCTCAGGGCATGTGCGGAGCAGCTCGCTGGGGTTTTTACAGACATTTTCAACCTGTCTCTCGCCCAAGCAGCTGTACCATCATGCTTTAAACGCACTTCCATTGTGCCAGTGCCGAAACACTCCAGCCCGAGGTGCCCTAATGACTACCGCCCTGTAGCACTCACACCCATCATTATGAAGTGCTTTGAGCGGCTGGTCCTGGAACACCTAAAAGACTCTATACCATCCACATTGGACTCACACCAGTTTGCCTATCGCAGCAATAGGAGCACAGAGGATGCAGTTTCCATGGCACTGCACTCTGTGCTCACCCATCTGGACAGTAAAAACACCTATGCACGCATGCTGTTTGTTGACTTCAGCTCAGCATTCAACACTGTCATCCCATCCAAGTTAATTGCCAAACTTGGAGACCTGGGCATCAACACTTCAATGTGTAACTGGATTTTGGACTTCCTAACTGACAGACCACAGAATGTTCGATCAGGATCCACCTGCTCCACGTCCATCACACTCAACACTGGTGTACCACAGGGCTGTGTGCTAAGTCCGTTTCTCTACTCCCTCTTCACCTCCGACTGCAAGCCTGTGTATGGAACTAATTCCATCGTCAAGTTTGCGGACGACACTACGGTGATTGGTCTCATCAGCAACAACGATGAGACTGCCTACAGGGAGGAGATCCAGCACCTGGCCACATGGTGCGCTGATAATAACCTGCTCCTCAACACCACCAAAACGAAGGAGCTCATCGTGGACTTCAGGAAGGAGTCAAGAGGCACACACGACACCATCCACATCAATGGAATGGCTGTTGAGCGTGTCTCCAGTTTCAAGTTCCTGGGGATCCACATCTCGGCGGACATGTCGTGGACGACCAACACCTCCAGCCTGGTCAAGAAGGCTCACCAGCGCCTCTTCTTCCTGAGGACACTGAGGAAGAATCAGCTCTCCTCGGCTATCCTGGTGAACTTCTACCGCTGCGCAATAGAAAGCATCCTGACCAACTGTGTGGCAGTATGGTATGGGAGCTGCTCTGTTGCGGAGCGCAAGGCACTGCAGCGGGTGGTGAAAACTGCCCAGCGCATCACAGGGACTCCACTACCTGCCATCGAGCACATCCAGAGGAAACGCTGTCTGCACCGAGCTCGCAGCATCCTCAAGGACTCCTCTCACCCAGCCCACAGACTGTTTTCTCTCCTGCCCTCCGGCAGGCGTTTCAGGATCCTCCGGACCAGGACCAGCAGACTAAAGAACAGTTTTTTCCCCAGAGCTGTCTCTTTACTGAACTCAAACCCCCGTTGATCCACTTCCCTCATAAACTGCAAACTCTCCTACCTCACACCTACATTCACTTTGTTATTTGCACTACCGACTGTTTATTACAGTAACAACTGTTTACTTATGCATTTTGCACCACCATATCTTAACTGGAATATGCTCATTTGCACTGCCGACTGTATTTATAGTAACCATGTTTACATTTGCATTTTGCACCGTACTTCTAACTGTAATATGCAACCACTTTCCACTGCACTTTTACACTTTCTTTTGGATAGCTCTGTCCATAATTTATTGCACTACCTTAATCCACTGCTATATTCCTCATATTAGCCTAACATATTATTGTATACCTCTATCTGTAAAATTCTGTTCAAAGTAATAGCCATCTGTATATTATATTCATAGTACATATTCACCTGTACATTCTGTTTACATTCTGTTTATAGTAATAGCCATCTGTATATTTATATTTATTCACTGTATATATTCATCTGTAAATTCAGTTCTGTTTATAGTAATAACCATCTCTCTACTTATACATATTTATATATATTCAGTACATTTTTATGCCCAGCACTTATGCAACCATTGTATATATCCTGCACTTGCTGCTATTGCACTTCTGGTTAGACCTAAACTGCATTTCGTTGCCTTGTACTTGTACTTGTGTAATGACAATAAAGTTGAATCTAATCTAATCTAATCATCCTCAATAAATCCATCTCTAGCGTGTTGCCTCCGGTCCTTCGAATATTCCGATCTATTATGACCTCTGACCTGTAAAGTTGCCAGAATAATAATAATAATACGCTGTTTGTTAATTGGCCAGAGGAGAACTGGCACCCCGACTGAGCCTGGTTTCTCCCAAGGTTTATTTTTCTCCATTAGGTCACCTGATGGGGTTTTGGTTTCCTTGCCACTGTTGCCTCTGGCTTGGCGTGCTCAGTTGGGGACACTAAATTTTTTCAAAATTTTTCAACTAAACATCGAAATAAATCTAATTATTAAATTAAATTAACCATATAAACTAAATTACTGATCTAATTACTGATCTAAAGCCCACACTGTCACTGTATGATAATTGAAATGAACTGATGACATCACCATTTTCTCCAGAATGGCTATTCGGCTGAATAAAATTATGCTGCATTATTTTCCTGTTTAACACTGTAAAGCTGCTTTGAAACAATCTGCATTGTTAAAAGTGCTATATAAATAAAGTTGACTTGACTTGACAAAATCAATTTTCTGAGCTTTCAGTAAAAGCTGTTAACATATAATGGACATGCATAGCACAAGATACCGGGCCCTATGCACAGGCAGTCCTAATGGGCCCCCATGTTCCATGTTAAAATATATTCCAGACTTTTCAAGGGCCCTCTCTCCCCTTGGGGCCCTGGTAATCAGTACTGGTTTTACCCCCAGTCCGACGCCCCTGAGTTTTTATGCTAAACTAAATGTAATTTCTGTTGATTCTTATATGTTATGCATTTAAATATATTTGTAACTACAGCGTTGTAATGAAGAAGTTGCATTTTAGTACATTTAAAATATGTTAATTTTAAATGTAATACTGAAAAACAATTGACGATTGATGTCAGAGTACAGTTCGTTTGGATGGTGTGAACGCTCTCTTCTGAACTCGGGTGTTCACCCGTGAACTGTACCCGAGTCCACTTAAAAAGGGTGGTCTGGGCATGGGCGTCGGAACCATTGTATGAGGGTGGGACAAGACCCACCCACTTTTTAAGACAAATGATATTGGACCCACTCACTTTTACCGTCTCTAATTCATGGCATGTCTGTTCACATACCCCTATCGAATAAACACTTTATTATTAAACACACATTAGATGCTTTATTTCCACTTTCCAAATATTTTCTTCATTTTTATTGAAAATAAATGCCTTTCCGATCTGATATGTGATGAGAAAAGGGAGTAGAGCGAGTTCGGCAAAAGGTGGATTCAAACCTCAGATCTATTTGGGTCAAAACATTCTACCATGTGCCTTACCCCTACACTATTACCACTGTTAGTAATTTGGTGTCTTCCGTAATTTTCTCTGTCACAACCAGGCATTTATAGTAAACAAGGAGAGCTATTTGTACTTAATGTAAATGGCATCTACTCCAGTAAAAACATTTTTTGCTTCCGACTCCCATGGGTCTGGGGAACAGTTCATGTGAACTTCGGTACAGTTCGCTGCTGATATGAACACAATCGTACTAAATCGCAGAAGTGAACCGCTATTAATGATTTGATAAAAATGTGTTTGTGTGTGTTTCACTCATTTTCCTGGTGAGCTTGACTGACATACTGCAAGCAGAGAGCTGTAAATATTATTTCTGCTCGCCTTCAGCATTCTTAAGAGCATTTGCAGTACATTCACGGCAGATAAGACGCTAGTGTCATTTCGTACTGAAGCTTTGGACACAAAATAAAAAACAAAAATATAATGTGAGGTGAGTAACGCTATGCATTTTACCACTTTCTTGCGCACCGTCGTTACCAAGCAATGGGGTAAACAGCTGCTGCTTTGATGACGCAAATGCACCGCGATCCGGACCCAAATAATAATAATAATAATAATAATAATAATCTGAAAAGAGTCCAGCAGGGGGAGGGTGGAGTTATCAAACTCAGGTTCGGACCAGGCAATCAAATCAAGTGTGAAAGTACCCTAAATGTGCAATTTTTAAAACGCATACTTAAGTATGTTAAGAAAGTGTTAAGTACCCTTAAGTGGCCTTTTATTTCATTAATATCGTATTATATGAAATACATTACAAAAATACTTAAGGACACTGTACATTCGATACAGTTATGCATACCAGTGCAAATATGCAAATATTGTGGTTGGTCGCTTTTTTCAGTCAAAATAAGTTACAATAAAGTCTATGCTGCAATATTCAATATTCTGGGATAAAGTAAACAAATTTCAAAAATATTCTCAAATTGAATGCAAACATTTTCTTACCCTCTTCCCGAGATTTTTGGATGAAGGCATCCACGCCGCTCTCTCCGTAATTCCCCTCTGACGCCACCGTGGAGACGTAATTCCAGCGCATGGCCCTGACAATATCCACCATGGCCTGTGCCTGGTAGGTGTCCGGCGGCACCACGCGGGAGAAGAAGTCATAACGAGTGTTGTCACTCAGCTCAGGAGCCGTGGAGGCGTAACTCACCTGGGGAATCTGTAGGAGGAGACAGAAACATATATCCTATTCAGAATCAGGTATTGAAGTACACAATTCCCCAAGACCCCTGCTGCTTCTGTGCTCACCTCTGACAGATTATAACACGCTCCATCATCCCAGACTACATCCCCTACTAAGCTCTCTCTTACACAGCCACAGGTGGTACTCTCAAGACCGCAGGAACGAGGACAGTCCGTTCAGAAATGCAATGTGTGTGGAAAGCAACAACAAACTGGTCAACAACTACCACACTTTCACAGACTAGTTTACAGGAACCCCAATGAGACAAGAGTCTCTTAAAGGAATAGCTCATCTCAAGTGACATTTTCCCATTCAATTACACTTCAATTTCTTTCCCCCAAAGATTCTGGTAGTTCTTATCATGCTGGCGTATGTTCAAGTGTTCTTTTTTCAAGTAAGTTTGGTTTTAGTTCGGTATTTATCATGTCATGATTGACAGCTATGCTAGCAAATGAGTCTGTGGGAGTGGGAATTTGAGGGGGGGGGGGGTTATCTTTTCAATGATTCAAATGATTCGCTTCACAAAACCTTCTCAATGATTCATGCACTGTTTTGATTCTTGACCTCAGCTCATCTGACTCAATAAACCTGTCACAATGGTCCACTAAAGTGGAAGAATATCACATTATCAGCTTCAGTTTCAACATGTTTGTCACACAGAGCTATAGTATAGCTTTAGAAGGCTTCCAATATAACAAATCATGTGGATTACTTTTTAGATACTTTTATGGTGCTTTTGAATAATTCAAAATATCTCAAAAGATTTAAGCCCTTCAAAATGTCGTCTTCTGAGTTCTTAAGAAAAATACGGACATGAGGGTGAGTAAATTATGAGAGAAAAAGGGTGAAATAACCCCTTAAGGATTTCCCCAACTCAATCGTGTTGAGAATTCATACACAGGCTACACCGAACAACAGACACACAAATCAGGCATGATGTGAAACTTAAGCAATCACCATAAAATGAATTGCTGGTGATGCTCGGAATACATTAAGCTAATGTCAGGCATAACATAATGAATGGCTTGCACCACCAAGACTGTAATTTATACAAGTTTATTAACTTGGCTATTGTGAACATACTCTGGCTTTTAAGCCCACTCTCTGCAGACATAATACCAGCGGTATGGCTCCATTAAAAGGGATCATAAATTCATCTACGTAGAGGACAACAAAATATCCGTCTAAACAATGGCAGAACGAGAGGCTCTTTTTCAGATCCAAAAAGACTGCAGGTCAGTCATTGTACACCGTGATATTGGCTAGTACTTTTTTTTTAAATAGAGAATATGTAAAAAATGTAGCTTGAACCTTGTTATACAATTCAGCATATTTTAAATAACATTATGTGACATATTAGAAGAAATCTTAACTTAGCTTATCTCCACAAAATAAATTAAGTAAATAAAAAGCTGTAATTAATATTTGGTTTCAGATGGACATCAGAATTATGGGTTCATATAATTACATAATGTTGAATGTTTGCCCATAACTGACATATTAACTGTACATATTGCTCTCTATATATATAGAGATAGAATATGCATGCTAGCAATGCCTCTGGGTAGCTAGGGGGCTTGCTCTTCATACAATAATTTTGCAGGTCAGCGGAATAGCGACAGGCTGAAAAGCAGCTCTTATGCCTTGCATGGTCACACAATGTTGGCATTCAGTGAGTAAACATGATGTTGCTGTCTGTTGCACATTTAGTGCATTGGTTCAACTTCATGAGCAATGGATTGACACCAACAGCAGCTCATCACCAATTTGCATAGTGGTTAAATATTTACCTTTCAACATTATACCTACATGGATGCAGATAAAGGGCCCTATTTTAACGATCTAAGCGCATGGTCTGAAGCGCATGGCGCAGGTGCACTTAGGTTTGAATCCACTTTTGCTAAAGTTTAAAAGGAACACTCCACTATTTTTGAAAATAGGCTCATTTTCCAACTCCCCTAGAGTTAAACAGTTGAGTTTTACCATTTTCGATTCCATTCAGCAGATCTCCGGGTCTGGCGGTAGCACTTTTAGCATAGATTGTTGAATCTGATTAGACCAAGGGGGTAATCCAGCACCCGGAGAGCGTACCTTCCATAGGGGCAGCCATTGCTAACCAAGCCATCACCTGCTGTTAGCATCCCATTGACTCCCATTCATTTTGGCCTCACTTTGACAGTGAATATCTTTACATCTGAGGCGATTAAAGATTCCATTTGTCCATTGTTTATTTCTAAACAAACACGACAATGTATAAAAGGCTCCATTACCTTGTATCTTACACTATCGCCCCGTTGAAGCTGTTTTTGCGAGATTTGCACGATTTTTCTAGGCTGATATGGCTAGGAACTATACTCTCATTCCTGCGTGATAATCAAGGAACTTTGCTGCCATACCATGGATGCAGCGGCGCAATGATATTACGCAGCGCTGTGAAAATAGGCTTACTTCCGTCAACATAACCAACCTGACAACCTGCTTGCACAAGGAGCGTGCCTTGTAACCATGGAGACATTTGTGAGAGGCGATTCAGATGATATTTACTTTGATGCAGATCCTGAACCGTATCTATTTGAACCGGAATACCTGCAACTACACAAACTTAATGCCGGTCACGTTGGAAGTTCCCTAACTAGGGACTATTTTCAGACTCTGCGTAATATCATTGCGCCTGCTGCACCCATGGTACGGCAGCAAAGTTACTACCGCCAGACCCGGAGATCAGCTGAATAGATTCGAAAATGGTAAAACTCATCTGGTTAACTCTAGGGGAGTTGGAAAATGAGCCTATTTTCAAAAAATGTGGAGTGTTCCTTTATCGATGGAAAGATGGTCGCCGCGCCAGGCGCATGGTCCAAAAGTGTTGTACCTAGTCTCTTAATGAGTCATGGGTGTGTTTTGTGCAATAAACCAATCAGAGTGTCATCTCCTATGGTGAATTGCTATTTACATGAATATAGACACTATCAACATGACGAGTCAGTTTAAATACGTTTGTATTGCCAGGATTGGTCAAATAATTTGCCAATTTGATACATGCAATGACCATCCATTATGACATGTAGCTGTTTTTATCTTTATGTACACAATAATAATCTTTTACATTGTAATCATTTTATTTTTCATATTTGGCATGTTTGTGTGCTGCTGCACGTCAGTGTAATAAGCAGAGTGCCGCTACTGCAGCACTGACTTGGCTTGACCAGGTTTTTGTTGGTCAATGGTGCATAGCAACGCACCAACTGTGCGCCTGAACACACCTGGTTTTCAGACCAGCACGCCCATGGGCGAACAGATGGGTGCGAGTGCAATTGTTATTTAAACAACATGGGAGCTGTATGTGAAAATGATAACTGCGTCGGGCTGAAACTAGCAAAAAACACTGCCGTCGTGCCTGGCGTCACATTGTGCTGGGTGTATGATAGGGCCCATAATGTTTATATTGGGATCCAAACATCTGACACCATATTGAAAATCTGAAAATTAAAGGTACAGTGTGTAGTATTTATGAGGATATATTGACAGAAATGCAATATAATATACAATAAATGTAATATACATGTTTTCAGTGGGGTATAAAGACCTTACATAATGTATCGTTATGTTTTTATTACCTTAGAATGAGCCTTTTCTATCTCCATACTTACAGTGAAATCGCCATTCATAGTAGCTCTAAATCGACAAACTTCTCTAGAGAGCGCTAGTCACTCTCTGCTCTCTCCCACAACAACATTTTTGTCCTGTGTCGGCCACCATAGCTTCTCTATGTGCCTCGAAAGGGAGGGGTGAGTGTTGTGGGATTGCAATTCACAACCTCACCACTAGCTAAAATTCACACACTGCACCTTTAAAACCGGAAAGTTTTAGGATTTCAAAAAAAATGTGGTATTGACCATGTGAACTCCATTTTTTTTTAAATGCCTAGGTTTTGGTTTTGTTTGGCCAGATTTCTCAATAAGCACTGCCAACACAGTGTTACAGAAAAGCAAATGTAATCTCTAAAAATAACAACCAAATGACTGCCTGTTCCTCTGACTAGTTAGTAGGAACTTTAAATTACTTGTTGGAAAGTCTTTAGTTTAAAAGTAACATTTTTCACATAATATATGAATTTGCTATTTTTTCAGCATATTGTGATTTATCTTCACTTCAGTGAAAATTGCATCGGAGGGGAAATACCCACACCTGCAGAGGGTGCGTGACTTATGTAAGGACCACACACACACACGCATGCACGTACCGCAAAACAAAGTGCTGTAGTTTAGACCAAAACAGGATTGCCACCAATACCAGTAGAATTGTACAATTCTTGATACCACAGCTGAAACGAATATGCTACTGATAACACCCCTTTATTTAAAAAGTTGCATATTAATATGAATAATAACAAATTCAATTAAAACAATGGAATTTAGTCTTCAGATTTTTCTTCAAGTTAGTAGCAAATTAAATAACGTATCTAACAGCAGTATCAAGTATTCAAATAAATATCCCAAAAAATATTGAAAAATGGTAATAGTAATAAAAAAGGCTGAAGTAAATGTACAAAGTATTGCAGAACTATTCTCAGCAGATAAAGCAAAATACTAGTATGAAGATGTAAACATTTACATCATTTACAACATTACACCAAAAAAAAAAAAAACGTCCACAAGAAGATCTGTGATGCTGATATATTTGCAGCACATGTTGATGTTTTCAACCAGGGATATGCTAAAATATATATGTATACAAATTCTGTCAGGGCCAATAACTTAATGCATTACTCAACAGGGAAGAAGCTAACTCACAAGGCATCGAATGTGACAAGTGCGGATGGACGTGTGCACACCAAGTAATGAAGACTCAAAATATTGCTGAGATTTTCTGACTGACATTACTCTGGATGACAAAGACATTTTCAAGGCTGTCATTTTCCGCAGCTAAACCAATAACTATAATTTCTACATTAATGTTTAAGAAAAACATTTGTCAGCATTGAAAAAAGCTTGTTTATATGCCAGATTTGACCCTAAACTAAACCTCGGCATTGCTGAATTATTTGTAAATGTCATTGAAATGGTTCAAGTCACCCTGCCGATTTCTCTAACAAAGATTTATTTAATATTCCATGCTGAAACGAGGGACAGAAAGAGGATTGTGATGAATCTCTTTTCTTTGTTTCCAAACCTCAGAGGTGTTCTTGAGGAGAGAACCAAAGGTTACAGCTGTTGCTTCTCCTAACATGTGCATGTCAGAAGTAATTTAAAATAAGATTTATTAAACAGACGGTCTAGGTGAAGGGCACCTAATCATACGCGGCAGCTTTGTATGAAATTAATGTGACTGTCCCTATGCATTGCTGCAAGCCATGTGCGCATACACACACAACGTTTGCATAATTATGTTTGACTGGTATTAGCAAAGGTCACTCACAACTAGCGTTTCTCTGAGAAATAGCCATTTGCAAGGTGTGTTTATTGTAGTCTTTTAAATCAAGTCTATCAAAAGCAATTATTATATTGCATTGTTTGCTGTCATTAAATGAAGGGGAATGACTTGCATGGAGCCTCAGTATTTAGATGTTATCATTTATACGTCAATGAATGAGCAAAATGCAAGAAATCTGGTGCCGGTGGCATCGGGCGAATCAGAAGAGGTTTGTGGACAAACTAATTTGAAACAAATATCCTTCTTCCATATCTAACGGCTTCTCAACTGGTATCAGCTGTTGTTTACACTGATAGTCAATGCAATTTTCACATCTGTTACTGTCAAGCTGAGCAGGGCAGCAAATGGCTGAGCTGTGAGAACAGAATGGCAGAAAATGCTGCGTAATTATTGAACAAAACAGATTGGAACACATTCTAGCCAGGCAAACAGAGTTACAGTCAGCCATTGTAACAATTTCATAAGCCTGGCTCAATTTTCAGTGAATATTTACCTGAATAATTAGGAGGAGCGTTGGTCCAAATACATACATTTTGTCATTGTATATTGAAATGAGCATGAGTGTTGTGACGTGTTCTAAGGCATCACCTTATTTCTTAATCACTGGATCCCAAATGTTGTAACTTGCTTTTTGATGATGCACAATCATAGCCTGGCTCCGCCCTCCTACATACTTCCGCTCAATTTTCCTTCAGTACTCCGTCTGGGATTGCTGTATATTCTCTGGTTTTCTCCGGTCAAATTTTAACCGGTCCAATCAGTGAACAGAGGGAGTGGCTGAGAACGATGACGTTGATGTTGCGCGCTAGTTTGAAAAGACATACGCCACGACCAAACGTTAGCGATTGGTTATGGCAGATCCAAAGTGGCTCTGGGCAGATCCAAAAGTTTTAAACTTCAACAGAGTACCTGCCTTTAAGGAAGTTAATGCTTGTCAATGGAGAGTTGCCAGACTCTCTGTACAAATGAAATGTACGAGAGTCTGGTAGGATCAGCACTATCAATGTCTCTATAGCATACTGCATAACCAGACAAGCCCATTCACAAAACTGCAGCATCTCTGGTGCTCACAGAGGCGTTTAGAAACTCAATCTACCCTTTTTGAAGGCCGTGAGCTAATTGAGAAATCTGCTGGTGAATTGGCCAAGCTTCCCTCTAGTCTGACAGTGTGACAATCTGTTCTGCCGTCAATGGCATGTCTCTATAGTGCCTTCCATTCACAAATGGATTACTTTGTCTGCAAACCTAGATTTGATTAGATATTAACTGCAAATGTCTTCCCCCCAAAAAAACACTTATAAATATGTATATAATAGTATTTTGTGACTTCATAGTCTATGACTGGATCATAATTGCAGTGAATCAAGCGTATAGCGTTAGTTCTGGCAGGTCACGTTAGTCAAGCTCGCATCAGCTGACTGTCAGCTGATCACGTCTACCTATAGGAATACGATGCCTATCACAGCATGCATATTTAAGCTCCTTCAGTACTATCAGCAGGTATCGCGTTTCTCCAGAGCTAATTGACCGTTCGCAAAGACCCGCCCCCTTTAGGCGCTCTCACACCACACACGTTCTCACGTAGAGAAAATACATCGCAGAGCAAAGAGGACACTGACAACATGCCAACAGACAGGACAGAGCAAGCTACTTTTGATTTGAAACAGTCTCAACTTTGAAATTGTAATTTTTAAAGAAATGTAAACAATAAATACCGTTTTGTGGCTCTTTAATGTGTCGTGATCACTCTAGCGCCTCAGTTAAAGCTGCTCGCGAACTGGTTATCTCTTCCTTCTAGTTCATTGATAAGCATGAAATTAACATGAATGAACACTAAAAGAAATGTTGTTTCAACCGCGGAAAGATGTCAGTACACACCATTTTTCCAAGTTCAATTCCACCAACGTTAATCTATGAACTCTCCTGACTGCTTTGTCGGACAAAACGGCAGATTCGGCGATGTGATTGGTCAGATCGCCTGTCAATCAAACTTGCGGCGAAGGGTGAATTACCCATCTCCGTCCCCAGCTCCTCCTCTCGTCAGTCAGGAGTTGGCATTCTGATTCCCCTTGAATCAGACTAAATTCCCGAATTAGGCTGTACATTTTAATATTGATATTAATGCTATCTGCAATACATCATTGCTTCTGTTTACCCTAGCAGGGTTTATCACTGCTCTCCCTGCTCTTATCCATGCTAGGCTGCATGGATGCGCAGGGAGTTCTTGCCCAGAACAGAACCATACCGCCGATCCAAACTATATGCTAATTGTCCATCATCTTTGACAATAGTGATCCTGACACAATTATTGTTTCTAGCATGTTATACATTTACATTTAGTCATTTAGCAGACGCTTTTATCCAAAGCGACTTACAAATGAGAGCAATAGAAGCAATGTTATATGTTTGGCAACAGTTCTTCTAACCCTGAATGAGTTTGTAGCTTTTCATTTCTTAAACAACCATGTAGGAAGACACATCATGGAGGAGAATGTCAAGATGCATCAGGCTCAAATTGTGAAATCATTTTCACACATCTTCACACATGAATGGGATGTGCTGGAGGAGACTTTACAGAATGCTGGACTCTTGCATCGGCAATACAAGATCTTGACCAAAAATGGATGCACCTCTTTATGGAAATAACATCCCAACATTTATTTCCAAAATGCATACATTTTTGGTCAAGATTAGGGGTTAGAAGAACTGTTGCCAAACATATAACATGCTAGGAACATAATAAATCACTGCAATTATGATGTACTCTTAAAGACACAATATGTAATTTTTGGTCCTTATCCTGCCCTGAATTCACCTTCCCTGTTTCTGAGCTTTCTTCCATGTTAATGTTAAACAGACTCTGCTCTTGCACTAGATTAAGACATGCTGCATTCAGATTGACACTACATTTCTGCACGGTCAAGCTCGCTATTTTAAATCTAGACGCGCGCATGTTTTTTTCCAGGCGCATCTGCGCCTCAGCCAGATGAAAAAATCAAACATTTTCAGAATGCGGCAAGCACTCCGCAGATCATGCGACGATAACCAGCTTCACCCTTTCTGTAATAACATTGAAAGCTCAGCCAAAATGGACGAGCAGTGGATAAAATCAATTTATACGCCTTTTTTAGACACAACAGGATGGTGGAAAAATAGTGCTTTCTGCGGTTAAATAATCGTGCATTCTCATATCATGATTTTATTACGATTTCGATGAATCGCACAGGCCTAGACTCGGGCAGAATCATATTCATGGAGGAGCTAATGTATTACAGATTTATTAACGTTACTGTAGAATGAATCAGGGTGGGACTGAAAGCTGTTGTAGCGTAATGAGGCCGCTGAAGCGATTGCTAATGAGAGACGAGTGTGACACACGGCTTGAGAGCAGTGGAGCTTTTATTATGCCGGAGATGAATGCTTCTGCTTCTTCCGCTCAAACATATGTGGGGTAACGCAGCGCTGTTTTAATAGATACATTTGCGTGTACTGAAAATTATGTGCATTCACTCTGCGGCTACTATGAGACACTTGTTGCACACTACAGTAAGACAGATCGATATTAGGCATGGTAAAACATGGTACTCGCGGTAAATCAAGAAAACAGAGTGTTGAGTGTTGAGTGTTGAGCTACATAACAATGATTAGTTTTCTGTCGATTAATGTATCCGAACAGTTGCTCACCTGTCTAATAAAACATATAACATATTAAATCTTCTTTGGTGTGTCCATGGTTTCTACAAAATAAAAATAAAAATAAAAAAACTCGGAAATCGAGAGTAACGCAGGTATGATATCATTTATAGGCGATGCACAAACACAGTCCGTGTCCTGGTTAAAATTGCTTATTTATCTGGATTTAAACATTCTTGGAAAGATTTGGGATAATGTAAGTTCACAAGTCAACAAAATACACTCACCTAAAGGATTATTAGGAACACCTGTTCAATTTCTCATTAATGCAATTATCTAATCAACCAATCACATGGCAGTTGCTTCAACGCATTTAGGGGTGTGGTCCTGGTCAAGACAATCTCCTGAACTCCAAACTGAATGTCAGAATGGGAAAGAAAGGTGATTTAAGCAATTTTGAGCATGGCATGGTCGTTGGTGCCAGACGGGCCGGTCTGAGTATTTCACAACCTGCTCAGTTACTGGGATTTTCACATACAACCATTTCTAGGGTTTACAAAGAATGGTGTGAAAAGGGAAAAACATCCAGTATGCAGCAGTCCTGTGGGCGAAAATGCCTTGTTAGGGTGCTAAATGCTAGAGGTCAGAGGAGAATGGGCCGACTGATTCAAGCTGATAGAAGAGCAACTTTGACTGAAATAACCACTACAATTACAACCGAGGTACGTCAGACACGTATACAATTTGTGTACACATAAATATTTAAATATGTTTTAGATGCTGTCAGTATGAACATATAGTACATATCAGCTTGTATCCAATCAAACAAACTGTAAACTAAAACATACTGAACAAATACCTACAAATTCTTATGAGATCAGGCTGGACAAACAGCCTCTGACATCAATAACCAAAGATAAAATTGTAAGCATTGTCTCCTCTCTTTTCTCTCCTAAATGCACGATTATATGGTTTGTTGCATTTAATCACTTGCGTTTAGCTTTGTTTTGACCTTATCAGAACATACTCACCAGTTGAGAACCACTGACCTCGAAACCAAATTCACCTGATGCTTCAGTGCAATTCTGAAAACCTCTGCCAACAGGCATCCATATGGACTCAAAAGCTGAATATAAAACACGAAGTGTGTGTATGAAATACAAGATGGTTAATTAATCATGAAGTGGCACACCTTTGAAATTCAGTGTTTACGTCAAACACTGTACGTCACATAAAAAGTCTGTTGATTAATAAGCAGTTGTTGCTCTATAGCTGGAGACACTGACTCACTGTGAATAATATTTCCCAGCATGCCTCAGATCTCTATTTAATATCTCCATCACTCAGTCCTGACCTTTGTAGATTTAGTGCTCTTTTGCACACTGGAAAATGGCGTCTAGTCATGCTTATCGCCTTTAGCATCTCTGGTCTCCTGGGAAGACTGTCACCATGGCGTTTCCTTATGGCATTTCCCTGGTCAATCAAATTACTATGGGATTCATTTTCAGACTGAACTCCAGATGCTTGACTGAGCGGATCCTTCTATACATTTCTACAGTAATGAGGCTCTCAGGTAGCACAGTGCTGGATAATTCTGGAGGACGAGGTGATAAATTGGAAATAGGGAATATCATTTGGAAAAGGTCAAACTACTGATCAGAGGTAAAATGTCTGAGCTAGGAAGGACCTCTAGTTGGAGAAGGTACAGTAAGGCTTTGTCAGTTCATTATCTTCTTCAAGCAGATCAACATGCCACTTGTTAAGGTTGACAGCATGAGAGGAGCTTATCGAAGCGAAGGCTCAAAGAAGGTTTCCAATATAGGCACCGCAGGGGAGCCGAAACCAAGCAATCTAAACAGAATAGACTCATCATCAGGTTGTTTTTGTCCAAGACCACTAGATAAATACAGGAGAGGCATTCGCAGAATTCTCAAGTACCTGTTATTTGGGAGCATAAATATAATAAAGTAATTCTTAATGCAAATATGTATAATATTCTGAGGATGTTTGCTTATATTGTCTGGGTTACTTTTGGAGAAAACCCCAGTACAGCGCATTATCGCCTAATATGGTAGAAAAGCTGCTTTGAGATTTAATCGCCCTAAACAAATTGCCATTTTTTCATGGTTTAAACCAGTTGAGCTGGAAATTTTCCAAAAACAACCTCTTTCATGCTCTTTCCCCCCTCTGTTTAAAGAACATTAATCAAGAAATTAGACATGTTCAAAAACGAGTATGTGTTAATCAGCACTGTCAGTGAGAAATGTCAAATCTTCCACACTGAGTTTAGAGACCATCGATGAGTGATGGTTTTACAGTCGACTACACAGAAGAAATTAATAAGATCCTGGTGGAACAGCCAACATGATAGCACCCTAAAGGATCGATAGATAGCCTAACAATGGCTTATGGAAACACTTGTTAGCTCCTCTTGTTTGTTTCCCCCTTTTTTCATCTAAGGAAAAATCTCATTTTGTTACGTTAAAAGCAAGACTTTTGATGGAAAACAATGAGCCGGCTACAATTAAACACACCCAAAGGAATATGACTTCATATAGCTCATCTGAATCGGCATTTTGCTACTACTGTGGTGCAAGATGTTGAATAGAGTGGCCATGGAGGCAATAAACTGTGCCATTAACAAGATGTGCAGGATAAACCCAATGTTAGAGAATTCCTCAATGACACTGCCTTGCTAGCTTTCTCAGATGGATAAAGGCGTAAATTATAAATGCTCACAAGCGGCATCAATTATTCAGAGTTGCCTCGATGCTCTAGAGCTCTTAGTGGCTGATGTCGGTGAAATATTGGCAAGAGAAAATACCACCTGCTTAATTATGGTGATTAGCTTTTGGGGCCATCTCAGCCTGCCTAAACCATACATTCTTACTTATCTATTTGACTGCAAATTGAACCACTCTAGATGACGCATTAATAGATGATTGTTGCTGATCTATTTGTTGCTGGGTCAAATCTTCCCTTGAAAATTACTTAATGTTGGTGTAATAGCATGTCACCGCTGCCATTTAAAAAACATACACGGCCAAATCGAATGAAATAAATATCCCATGATTAGTTGTAGTTTAACCATTTATAATGGAAACTTTAAAATACAATGCACTTTTCCCTCTTTCATGCGCAAAGGCTATGCATAGGAAGCTACTAGTACTACTCCTACATACCATACCACTACTATTGATGCACATTACATTTCCTGCAGGGATGCATGGTAGTAATACAGTATACAACAGAAAACACGGGTACTGCATCTTACAATGCAATGCACACAAATTTACCTTAGCATACTATTAGCAAACATTTAGCATTGCACACTACCGTTCAAAAGTTCAGCACAATTTTAAGTAAAACCTTATTTTTGATGGACCTTATACTAACTAAAAGTAATTTTGCAACTACATGCCAACTAACTCTCATTTGAGAGTTAATCTCCACTAACACTATATTTTGATGGTCCCCCAAAAGACATCCTACTAAAGCCACTATTCCACCGCAGGAACTTTCCCCAGGAACTAGGGACTTTGGGTTGGTACTCAACCGCAGGGACCAGGGTCTAAATGAAGTTCCGGGTAAACCGACAACAAGATTCAGGTTTTATTAAGTTTATATGCAGGGGTCGAAATCCATCTGGAAATGTGCGTGTAATCATACGTAACCAGACAAATTTGTCTTATCTTCACGCTGCTTTAGACCCCGATGGAAACGCAGACAGCAGCAGGTCTGGGGAAAAAAGTTCCTGCGACAAATTGTTCTGGGTAATTTCGGTGGAAGCACAACTACATTCTATACTAACCCAAACCCTAGCATCTAACAGTCTACTATAGTATGCCAATACTCAAATGAGAGTTGGTTGGCATGTAGTTTCAAAGTTACTTATAGTTAGAAGAATGTCTAAAGTGGACCATCGAAATAAAGTGTTAACCATTTGTTTTCGGGGTTTTTTCTTTTATTCAGCAGCAATGCATTAAATTGATCAGAAGTGACAGTATAAAACATTTATAATGTTACAAAATACTTTTTTTTCAAATAAATGCTTTTCTTTTGAACTTTTATCCATCCTAAAAAAAAGTTAACAAAAACAAGAAGCAGTACAACTGACTTCAAAATTGATATTAATCAATGATTTGTGGTAATGAGAGGGAGTGCCTGAACAATAAGAAAGGCAATATCCAAAGAAAATGTTCACTATATTTAGAACTACATTACAGTACTAGATATAACAGTCAGAAATACTGTATACGCACTTTCGATGGCTGTTGCTGTGTTCCACTTCCCCTCGGGGGAATCCCCGCCGCCATTTTGAAGTGCGTTCCACTTTGTGAAGTGGACAAGGGAAATTTATATGGACAGACCCTTGCTCCCTCGATTTGGACAGAGGGACTCTGTGTACTACTTCATATGTACACTTCAGGCAGCTTCATATACCACAATGCAACACGTTTGTGATGTCACCGCATATCGCGTTTAATTTACCCCACCACAAACAACTCTGTGATATTTGTATTATTTTTAAAAACATTTAAAACAACCCAAATACACCTATATACATATAGAATGTTGCATTAAACAATTTCGAAAGGAAAAAAACTAATAATAAATCAACTCCATAGTGGATTCGAAGTGATCAAGGGCTTAGGACGTTCCAGTTCAGTCCATTGCAAATGTTCCTCCAGTAGTGGGCACTCATGCAACGTAAGCAATGACGCACATCCGAGTGAACAAGACGGAGGGAAGTTAACGAGTGAAGGGCATAATAAAAATGAACTGGAACGCAGCATGTGTGTGTGTGTGATTTAAAACATAAAACATCAGTTCTTGCCATAAAATATACACTGTAATACTCAATACTCAAACTCAGTTGTGTGTTGATTGCTGAGTTTAAAATCTTTGGTTGGTTCAACAACTAAAGTGTAAATGTTAAAAGTCATTCAGTTCACATAATTTAATTGAGACGGATGAACATTTCCATGCAAGCCACCATAAAATTTAGTTCTGACCGCCAAAATCTCTACAGTGCGTTTGTGATGGCAAGAAATGGCAAAGCAATCAAACAAGCGTTGTGTTTTACCATCCAACAGGGGACTTAAGTCAATTTAAGGAACTCACTGTTCACTGTATAAAGTGGGACCTGCAATTGTTTCCTTAAAGAGGGCTTTCTGCTTGATTTAAAACAAAACATCAGTTCTTGCCATAAAGTATACAATGTAATAAGATTTTGGAAATGAAAACTCAGTTGTCAATGTTAAAAGAAATACAGTTCACATAATTTATTTGAGACAGATGACATTTTTCAATGCAGTCAACATGAGTTTTGATCTCCAAAAAAGGTCCATGAAATAACATATAATGGAAAAAGACTTTACTGCCAGTTAACGTTATGTATATAACACACACAGCTCCATTGCAGGCTATGGAGTTCCCCTGTTGGATAGGGAGACATCGGTCAGGTCCCCTTTTGGCATGTTTAAAAAAATAAAAATAAAAATTTAAATGCACATTTGAAGTTATATTATGAAAAAAGACCTTAAAACAAAATTGTGTATGTAAGTTTTGTTTCTTTAAAAGGACCAGAAACACGGGTCCCCTCTTGGCCAGTGTAGAGCGATAGTCCCCTCTTGGGAATATAGAAGTGTACGTGTGCGTGTGCGTGTGTGTGTGTCATTAAAACCAGTCATAAGTCACACGGGTATATTTGTGGCAATAGCCAGCAATACATTGTATGGGTCTTTTATGACAAAAATCATTAGGATATTAAGTAACGATCATGTTCCATGAAGATATATTGTAAATTTCCTACTGTAAATATATTAAAAAAATTATTATTCACAAGTTCACACTTGCAAATAAGTCGGATAGATTAAGTTGGTAAACGTATATGGCTTGCAGTCCGGGGAGAGGGCTCTGTGCTTGGTAATTGGCCCAAATGCAGAGTATAGGTATAGGACCCCCCAGGTATAGGAAGTAACCTAGTGAGTGAGAGGAGACTGTAGAGAATCCTTAGGTGAGTTTGACTGTGATTATATATGGCTTGCCTTCGTGCTGATTGGGTAGATATGTTGATTACTGATTGTAGACAGCTGGTGACACTTGAGTAGCTTATTTTGATGTGTTCCTCCCGAAATACTTTAATAAAACATAATTTATTAGTAAGCAGTGTCATTTTTTTTATTTGTGCTGCATATCAGCATATAAGAATGATTTCTGATGTGACACCGAAGACTGGAAAAGGTATCCAATAAAGGAATAAACAAACATTATATTTTAAAATATTAAAATAGAAAACAGTTGCTTTAAATTGCAATAATATTTAATATATGAATGTTGACCGATAGTGCATAACAGTATATCTGACTGTTATATCTAGTACTGTAATGTACTTCTAAATATAGTGAACATTTTCTTTGGATATTACCTTATTGTTCAGGCACTCCCCCTCATTACCACAAATCATTTGAGAAAACTGAACGCCTGTGCTGAAATACTGCAGCACCTCGATTGCCCTCCAGAGTCCTGTAGTCATATTTTCTTTACATTTGTATCAGGCCACCTTCACCTTCTTGACCTCTGGATGGGTAATTAAATCTGTGCCTCCACATCTAGCCATTTCCTCCGGTTTCTATACTTTGGTACAGAACAGTTATTATCATTCATGGAAGGTCACGCCACCTCAGACATTTCCCCAGCTAAAAGGGAAAGACTGACCAATGTGCTGAATTCATCATTGTTTTTATTGTGTTCTTGTCACAGACCTTTTGTACTGTAATATGCCTTTGTGTAGCTCCAATGGTCTCACAGTGGGTGCTCCATCTATTCAACCCGCTGTGATTTTCGCCTTCTTTCCAAACAGATGCAAAATGTGGAGCCCACAAAGGCCTGTGCAAGATTGCGTTGTATAAAAAATCTGTTCATTTAACGCATTCATTTAGTGCAATTAATTAAAGAAAATTAAACAAGTAACAATTAATCATGCCACCTGACCCGTACAGTATGCAAATTCCAAAGATGTTTTCATCTGCACAATAATGCAATATATCAATATTTGAAGCCTCCAAATAAAGAACATTCAAAAACTGCACATGCAATTAACTTGACTAAAATTCGAATTGATTAAAAGCCCTGGTAAAAACAATATGCATCATAAAAAAGGAGCTCAGATGGAGCAAATTCTAGAAAAGAAAATCGGAAAAGTCCTTTTAAGACACGTTTAGATCTCAGCACAGCACAGAGTGCTGAAAAGCCCCTCTAAATGTCAACAGCAGCATAAATACACGCGCATTTGCAAACACAAGCACATTGTTTTCGGGTTTGTCAGGCCTTTTTGCTATTGGAGAGCTGCTCTGGAACATTTTCCTCTGCATGTTTGTGTAGTTAAAAAAACCTGTGCGTGGTCGTCCTGCAAATCTATATGAACCCGGATGGCGATCGACTCCGAGTCAGCAGATCAGCGTTGACTTTATCATAAGAGAGGGCAGCTGGCCCATCAGGAAGAATGACAGTTCACAAGTCGCCGGAGGGGCTAAGCGCCTGCTCTTAACAGTCAGCCTGCGAGGCTTCGACACAGTGTCACAGATCACTCCGAGCTCCTCATGAAACTGCCCCTGATTCATAGACACTCAAACTAGCACACACAAGTAATGATAGATGGCAGTTGTTGAAAGAGAGCTAAACTGTTGGCTTATTTGCTCTTGTGACAGCGGAAATGAATATAGGTGCTTAGAAAAGTCACGGCTCTTAAGTAATTCATAACAATCAGGAGTACGGTGAAGCAGAATCTGTAATTTGTCATGCATTAACAGCGCTCTTTTGTCACTGTGAAAGCTTTGCGTTATCGCTGGCTTATCACGGTTATCACAAAAACTACAGTATTTACGGTTTTGCTCTCATTGGCGGGTGCAATGTTCAGACGCTGGAGCTGATAAATGGTCTCTGTTATGCCAATATTCCAAGCACTGATAACCGCACACAGGGGAAAGGGACTGGGCAAGCAGCTTTTATCAACGGTGGTCATTTTTTAAAAATTTCAAATCATAATTCAGCTCTCGGTATATTCATTAAGAGCTGAAAGCACTTTTTTACCCGGAACTTTGGATTTCCATAAGCTCATTAGTGATCATGTTCCTGCTACGGATCAGCAGGGTTGGGGCAAGTCGTTATTATGCAACAGCAAGGCTACGCTGTTTAAATAGGAATATTTTAATTAATAATGCCTTTGTGCGCAAACTCATTCAAATTCTAGGAGTGAATGAATACTCCAAATCTTGTTACATCCAGAATGAGAGTAGAAATATATGTAGGCTTTGGTCCAACTTTTCCTTTCCCTTAAATAACGTGATTATTTTAATATTCCATTGCTTATGGCCTGTGCTCTACCTGATGAATATTTTACGTAAAAATGCATTTAAACGTGAAAGAACTGGGTGTGTGGCTCCAAGGTATTTATTAATAAATAAAATCACACTGCATTATATAAAATGATCAAAAATGTAACAAATGTGATTGCACTCATATGTTGAAACGATAATGGATTTCATCGTGTTTGAAATATTTTAAGAAACAGGTCTTTGAATAGCTTTTAAAGCTGTAGGTTTTTTTTTTTTTTTCTCAAGAAAGAAACCAAAAACAGGGCATTTCACACTATTATTTATGCATTTTCCCACGAGACAAGATGCAATGTCTCAGCAATCCTGTTGTCATGGCATTGCTTCTGTACTGATCATGAGTTTATTCTTGATTTAAAGGGATATTTCACCCTGACATGGCAATTCGGTCATCATTTACTCATCTTCGTGTAATTCCAAAAAAATTTACTTTTCCATAAAACACAAAAGGGGAAATTCTGAGGACCGGAGCACTGTGTGCTGTATTGCATCTCTAAAGCCATACAATACGAGGGTTTCTATTAAGTCAGGGCAGTGCTTGAAGTGGAAAAAATAAGTGCCGGTACTCACCAGAGGGGGCGGGGCTTTGTTGGGGGCGTGGCTATGGGGGATTGTTTAGTCAATAATTAAACAAGGTCCATATTTTAAAGCTCTTTCTAACTTGTACTCAGCCTTAAAACTAACATATAGTTCTTGTAATTGTTTAACTATAGCATTTGTTACAATAAGGGTTTATTTCCAAAGCAAGACCATTGACGGCACCTCATTACCATGCAGGCCAATGTTAACTTTTTTCTAATCAAATAGCAACACAGTTAGAAACTATAGCTACAACATGCCACAGGTGTAATCTACATCTTATCTATTCTTACATGATTATCTATTATAAATTATACAACTAGTCACAATAAATACCATAGAACGTGAAAAATTCTAGTAAATGTGGTCATCAGGAGTTTAAAAAGCTTGCAGGATGATGCTTCCCCTCTTTTCATCAGTCATTTTAGTGGCTGTTTTAGCCATGGGCGTCGGAACCATTGTTTGTGGGTGGGACAAGACCCACCCACTTTTTACGATCAATGATATTGGACCCACTCACTTTTATCGTCTCTAACATTCCGCACATGTCTGTTTACCTACCCCTAATCGATAAAAACGTATTATTAAACACATGTTAGACGCTTCATTTCCACTTTTCTAATATTTTCGTCATTTTTATTGAAAATAAATGCCTTTCCGATCTGATATGTGATGGGAAAAGGGAGAAGATTGAACTCGGCGAAAGGCAGATTCAAACCGCGGGTCGACTTATGTCAAAACTAGATGCCGTGCGTCTTACCCCTACACTACTGCCACTCTCAATGATATGGCGATTCCCGTAATTTTGTCTTTCCGAACTATTCGCTTAGCAAGCAAAGTGGTATATTTGTACTTATTGGCATCTACTCCAGTAAAAAAAATTCTGAGGACCCACCCACATTTCTTTTGCTTCCGACGCCCATGGTTTTAGCTCATTTAGCTCACTTTCTCCGTAGTGTTTTACTACATTCTCAATAGAATTCAAATGGGACGCACATTTTATCATCAGTGTCGCATAGGAATAGCATAGGAACGGCTCGTGCAAATCTTTGTTTATACTCGACGCATCCGCGTGAGCGCGAGGGTTACGTCATTGCGGAGTGGACGGTCGTGCGCGTTGAGAGAGCGAAACGTGGGCGTCTGTTATAAAGGCGAGAAGTAGCGGTACGCAAGAAAAGGTGCAGGTATGCTTAAGATTAAAATGTAGAGGTGCCGGCACTGTGTACCGGTGAGTACTGCCCCACTTCGAGCACTGAGTCAGGGGTTTTCAAACTGGGGTCCGGGGACCCCCAGGGGTCCTTCAGAAGGTTCTAAGGCAGGGATGTCCAAAGTCCGGCCCACGGGCCAAATCCGGCCCGGGGATGAATCTCAAATGGCCCGCAGCTTGTCTATTAAAATATATTATATTTACATTAACATTTAGTCATTTAGCAGACGCTTTTATCCAAAGCGACTTACAAATGAGAGCAATAGAAGCAACTAGAACTGTCAAGGGCAACAGTATGCAATGTGTGCAATAGATGTGGCCCGCCACGGATAATTTACAAATCGTGCAGTTCCACGATGTCACCGCAAGGTGGCATGTCCTATATTTTAGGCCAGGGAAACAGTGCAAAAAGTGGAATGAAACAGCGCTACTTGTGCTCTGCGCAACTCGCGAGCTCTGACTCTGAACAAATGTGTTTACCTTGATTTAAGAATTTTTAGATATTTGGACTGGAAAAAAGACAGAAATACCAAGTAAGAAAATCATTTTTTGTAGTGTGGTTTTACCTGTGGTGATCTAAATAGGGCACTTATTAAATTTAAATAAGAATAGAGTTCTAACTCAGTAATAATATTTAAAATATTGTTAAATATCTATACATTTCCTGTGTCCTATCTCAAGCTAATCTACTGTCAGCTCAAGCTTTTGTCAAATCTGTCATGTTTCCAAAATTAAGTATAGCCAATTTAAGTTACAATATGTTGCAAACAATATGTTGCATTTATAATGTCACACTTACTATTTATCTAACAGTTTAAATGTTTTTTTTTTCCCATACATAAATATATAGAGATGGATTTTAGGAAGGGGGTCCCTCATAAAAGGTTCATCGTATTTGGTGGTCCTTGGCATCACAAAGTTTGAAAACCCCTGTTTTAAGTCATAACTTCCAAACTGATCAGCTGATTGACTTCACATGACTCAATAATTGATTTGCAGCAGCCAGCAACTAAGGAAAGATTATCAGTCTGTTCTTCATGCAAAGCTATCACAGAATTCAGAAGGAATATATTGCCTGATTTGATTTTGAATGGACCACTTTTATAGTGCCTTTGCATCTTTTTTGAAGATTGAAATACAGTTGCATGGGGGGGGGGGGGCTTCCCATTGTTTCCCACATAAAAAAGCAAGTCATACCGCTTTGGAAAACATAATGGGGGGAGTAAATGATGACAGAATTAAATTTTTTGCTTGATCTATTCCTTTGATGCACATAAGCATCCCTCTATTTTTAGTTCAGACGTAATATGCCATCTAGACACATGCGCTAAAACATTGAATCCATACATTTTGCATGAACTATGTTTCTTCAGATCATGGCCTCTTGATAATCACACCATCAATCATCAGAATCATTAGAAAGCAAGAATGAGGCTGCTTCCAATTTCAGATGCAATTCAAGGGTCAACTGCAGTTCAAATTTATCCAGCGATGGATCTGATCAGGAATGAGAACCGCTCTTGGTCTAAATCACTAAAATCGACATAAAACTGAATTTTTTACTTTTTTTTTTTTTATTGGGAGCTCTCTATTGCCACGTCCCAGTCTCCTAATGACATACCAGAAATGTTGGGCCTAGAGCCATTATGTTGCAAGGTTTCTCAATGGCACTGTGACAATGGGTTCAACACAAGCTGCTGCTCACCGTACATGTATACTATTCACACCAGCAAATTACCTAATTCACGAGTTTACACTTATATATAATTTATAGAGAGTAAATTTAAATGCGTATTTGGCGTGCTGTCCGGGGGGAGAGCTTTGAGCTCGGAATTTGGCCCGAACCCAGAGCACATAACTTTTTATTGACGATGTTCCCCGAGGTAGAGAACACTCACACACAGGTATTTGCACGTCAATGTTGAGAGAAGTGGTTATCTTTAACGGTTACTTTACCATCTACGGTGTAGAACCCAAAATGTTTCCAGACACTACTTTTAAGATGGGTTGGGGTCGTAATTGTCCACTCAGACTGGCCGTTCTGAGAGTTATCTTCCATTTTCAAAACAGACTGGCTATTATTCGCTTGATTTGGTCATGGGCCTTTGCTACAATATGTTTAGAGCACCTTCTATTGGAGGAGATGGCAAACAATAAAAAACAAACGGTCTAATCATAGACTGTAAAAAATGCGCTATATGGCACTTTAAAAAACGGATAGTTTATTTATATTTCGATAACGGATATATCACGTCATGTTCGAATGCATATTCGAATATCGAATAAAAAGTGACAGCCGTAATTCACATGGATTATTTTAACTTTCTGAGCCTTGAAAGTGTTTATTAAATTGCTGTCTGTGGAGGGGTCAGAGAACTCATGGATTTCATCAAAAATATCTTAATTTGTGTTCTGAAGATGGACGAAGGTCTTACGGGTTTGGAACGACATGAGGGAGAGTAATTAATGACGTAATTTTTATATTTTGGGTGAACTATCCCTTTAAAATTCACAGACACTAGTTCATTTTGCGATGTGATTTAAGTAAACTGACCTACTTTTGATTTGAAATTATGACTGGATTCCATCCGTGGTTTCCACTTATATAGATCAGTGGTGCGGGCGCTTTTGTCGAGAGCTCAAAACCTGCTGGAATTAGTCAAATTTTGCACAATACAAACACTATTTGACCAGAGCGAACGAGATGAGATCGGAGATAAGAGAACGAGAACGTGCAACGGATGTTATTGTCTGTGCCGCTGGCAACAAAACAGACCGGCTCGGAATCGCTAAGAGGTGAGGTCATCGATCATGCAAAGAATTGTCCGATTCCGATCCCTGGTCGGTCGATCTGTGCATCTCTATCTAATTGGAACAAACTCCGCAATTTTTTTTTACAACATATGATGTTTTATTAACAAAGTTCGGGAGGAGCACGTTCATAAAATTGACACGAGTGGAGAGCACTCAGCCAGTCCACAATAAGAGGTATATACATTCAGCAGTCTTACCTCGGTTTGTTGACAGTTTATCAGCATCCTTCCACCACACCTTCTCCACACTTTTAGTTCTAACCACTTACATACACGGGGGGAGTACTCTGGGTTCGGGCCAAATTCACTCCAACTAAATTATAACTAAAAATGTGAACTCGTGAAAAAGCTGCATTCAATGTGAAATGAGCCACATTTGCAGACGAGTCTAATTGAATTGGTAATTAACTTAAGTTTAAAATTTAATTTGAGATTAATTGCCCCAGATTTTTGCATGAAGCTTGAAACCATAAAAACTAATATACAAAATTGCAAAGACATCAACCCTGGCCCAAATCTCTCTCTGTAAATAGTGAATGCAGTCAGTCAGTCAGTCCCGAAGGAACACAGACCTGTGCAGTAATGCACTTCTACTAATTCACTCTTTTGCTTAAAGGGCTACAAAGATGGTCCAGACACAACAAGATGACAAACCCACAGGGCTTCAAAGTAAAGGTCTAAAAATAAAAGCATATTTTAAAATAACAGCCATTGTAGCTCTTGTGACTCAGCAAATTGTACAAAAATGTAGTTTAGACTAAATTAAATCCTTTTTTGGTTGGTTCGGTTCCGTGAGCCCTTTCGAGACCTTTATTTGTGTCAGTGATGCTAGTCTGATGCTCCATTAGTGTCTTTTTCAATACAAGCTTGAATACGAAATCTCCGTACACTCAAAAAGTTGCCTCCAGCATGTAGCAGCTTTAAAGGCAAATAGAACAGTCAAAAAGCAAGAGGTTATCAGATTGTGATGTAACCTAATAATAAACTCAACACCCAGTGGCCGGCATTTCCTGTTACACTGCCTGCAACCATTGATTTGTCTCTCAGGTTGCCATTTCAATTAGATACTGTATAGACTCCGCTCTCCCAGGGCAGTGGATTCAGTATTGCTCTCATTGTGTCTTACTCACTCAACTAAAATATGCTGGTCTGTGCAGAAAATTGTCTGTGTCTACATCTAGAAGTCCTAAAGCATGGCTGATAGCAACATAACTGTCTTCAAGGTGATTAAGGCGAAAATATGGGGCAAACACGCTCTCGTTGGGTCGCCGCGCAGCCTATACCAGAATAATTACACTAATATACATTTATATAGATATCGATCCTACACTCTAGCTTGAAAATAATTGGTCACACGTAAAATACCTGCAAGACAATTTCTTGTCACAGCTTTCACTCTCATAAAGGTCGCTCGATATCATGTTTGAACTTCATGAAGCTGTTACAGCTGTCATCTGAATCTGGCAGGTGAATTGACGTGTATATGGTAATCCATATTCAATTTGGCTTTCGAATGCTTTCACTCTCAGTGGATCAGTCACGACTTAGTATTTCTAATGTCTCTGATCTTTGCATGCTTGGGATATCTTAATGGATAATGATTTTTATTGTGTGTGCTTGTTTTTGTTACATCTGACCTCTTTCTTTGCTGGGTTTCGGTCTGTGATTTGTTAAAGTATATATTGTAGCATAGAGATGAATGTGCAAACTCAAAAGTGTGAATAAAACAAAAATCAGAGTGCCGATATAAGAAAAACAGATTTGCATAACCCTGTTGGCCTCGTTAAACACTTTCAAACTCTTTCTTCTCCCTCTTAAGATTAGGATGGTTACAATAAATGATTAAAAGATGCAACACTAGCACCCTTGTGAGTATGAGATATGTATAAGCTCTTTTGCTGATGCTGCCTTTTGTGATATTGGTGGCGAATATTTATATATATATATATATATATATATATATATATATATATATATATATATATATATATATATATATATATATATATATATATATATATATATATATATATATATAAATGTTTGGGGGGGGTTTTCTGGGGTTTCCCAGCAGAACATTGCCCAAAGCATCATACTGCCTCCACCGGCTGGCCTTCTTCACATAGTGCATCCCATGTGTTCCACCAGGTAAGCAAAGCACATACACCTGGCCATGATATAACAGAACACGTGATAGGGTTAGGGTTAGGGAGTTAAACTGGTAACCCAAAGGTTGCTGGTTCGATTCCAGAACCGGTGGGAAATGACTGAGGTGCCCTTGAGCAAGGCTAAAGGGCACCTCAGTAATCGCTCCCCGGGCGCCACACAAGGCTGCCCGCTGCTCTGGGTGTTTGTATACACGTTTGCAGTGTGTGTGTGTTAACTACTCACTACTCTGCTCCTAATGCATTAACTGGATGGGTTAAATGCAGAGGTCAAATTCCAAGTATGGGTCACCATACCATCACGTGTCACTGTGTTCTTCCATTCGTGGTCCAGTTCTGCCCACTGTTGGCGCTTTCGACTGTGGACAGTGGTCAGCATGGTCACCCTGACTAGTCTGCGGCTATGCAGCCCCATCAAACTGCGATGCACTGTGTATTCTGACACCTTTCCAGAGGTGGACAGTAACTAAGTACATGTACTTGAGTACTGTACTTAAGTACAATTTACTTGTATCTGTACTTTACTTGAGTATTATTATTTTTCGGGAAACTTTGACTTTAACTTCACTACATTTGAAAGACAAATATCGCACTTTTTACTCCACTACATTTCTATCAAGGTCCTCAAAGTCAAAAGTCGTTTCTGTAGCAGCTTTGAAAGTCAGTGGATGATTTTTTTCATCTTTAAAAGGTTTTTTGTTGTTGTTTTTTTGCAGACAGCCTATCAGGAATCACTCTTGTAGGGTCATGTAAAGTTTCCCAAAAATGTTTGAACACTGATCAGTTTATAGCAAAATGGAAGAAGGCAGTTCCTCTGCGCAGTGTGTGCACCCATGGCCATAATTAAAAAGTATGTTTCAGTTTTCAATTAAAGATTAGTTTAGTTTGCCTACACGTGACGCATGTCTCATAAAATGCTAAAAAATGTAAATGTCTGGGAGAAAGAGAAGAGTAAACAGTTGGGAGAACATCGGATGTGTATCAGTGTATTGGATCCCTGCATTTGGCATTAAAGTGACAGCAGCTTTGTAAAGAGCTTTGTAACTTTTATACAAGTATTGAAATGAGTTTAAGGTAGTCATATGCTAGCATGACGGATGGAGCATCACTGACTGGCTTAAACCACCATGGTGGCATAATGTGCATTTATACAACAATGCAACAATAATAAAATAATGCATTGACATAAAAAAATGAAATTTACTTTTGATACTTAAGTACTTTTAAAAACAAATACTTCTGTACTTTTACTTAAGTAAAAATCTTAAGTAAAAACTTAAGTGTTTTTAGAGTTTTCACTTGTAACGGAGTAATATTTGACCAGTAGTACTTTTACTTTTACTCAAGTAATAGAGTTGTGTACTTTGTCCACCTCTGCACCTTTCTCATTAACTTCTTGAGCAATGTGAGCTACAGTAGCTCGTCTGTTTGAGCCTTCGCTCCCCATGTACATCAATGAGCCTTGGCCGCCCATGACCCTGTCGCTGGTTCACCAGTGTTCCTTCCTTGGACCATTTTTGATAGATACTATTGACCACTGCAGACCGGGAACACCCGACAAGAGCTGCAGTTTTGGAGATGCTCTGACCCAGTGGTCTAGCCATCACAATTTGGCCCTTGTCATACTCGCTCAAATCCTTGCACTTGTCCATTTTCTAAAACAATAATCAGTGTTATTCACTGCACCTGTCAGTGGTCATAATGTTATGCCTGATTGGTGTGTATATATATATATATTTTTTTTTTTACATTGTTAACAGGGAATAATATTAATAATTGAGGAGTGAGGACTAATAATTATTATTATTAACTAAGCAGCAAATCAGTATATTAGAATGAAGGACCATGTGGCACTGAAGACAAAAATAATGGCTGCTGAAAATTTACATTTACATTTAGTCATTTAGCAGACGCTTTTATCCAAAGCGACTTACAAATGAGAGCAATAGAAGCAGCTAGAACAGTCAAGGGCAACAGTATGTAAGTGCTGTAACAAGTCTCAGTTAACACACAGGACAGAACTTTTTTTTTTTATTATTATAAATTAGACAGACAGAAAATGAATAGAATGTTAAGTGCTATTCTTTGTGTTAAGTAAAATTCAGTAAAATTCAGCTTTGCCATCACGGGAATACATTACATTTTAAAATATATTAAAACATAAAACAGTTTTATAATATTAAAATAGAATTTTAAATAATATAGAATGTAAATTATATTAATCAAAATGTATTGCCAGGATTACAATATAAAAGTTAAATGAAGATTAAATGAAAAATTACGATTTGTGTCAATCATACAGCCCTACAGTAACTTTGGTGCAGCTGAAATGCTATAAAAATAGGACTTCAATCAGTCGGGAAATAAGATGAGGGGGAAAAAATGGGATGAAATGTGTTCATCAAAAGTTAAAGTAATTCACCAAGGGTAACATTACACAGCGGTAACTCTGTGCAGTGGGAATACTAGAGACATGGAGACTGGTATTAATGCTGGTCTATCTGACAAGGCATATTAGCACACTGGTGTGTGTCTGTGTGTGTGAATTAGGGTTCTGTAAAATGAATTCTTCGTTTGACTGCCCTGCTGAGTCCCTGAGCAGGTCCCTACAATTATTAAGGGACCCAAGTCACATTAAAGGGAACATAGATCTTTTAATCCTTTGTTAAGCCTATTTCCAAGCTCAATTAGTAATCGACGTTAGAAAGTAACACTTGCATCTAGTGAGACTGCAAGTGGTAAGTGTATAAAATGCGACTGCATCAACTGCAGACAGGACAGAAAGAACATCAGTTAATGAGAGTTTTGGCAAAGCTCCTTGAGAAAGACAACCACCCATCTGCACTAATTAGCCCATCACAATCTACTTTGTTCAAGAAAAAGTACGTCATCTGCTTCCTTGCCCTCCATTTCAGTTACTCCTAATGCCATTTTAGCAATTGTCCGTGTCATCTACTTCAATCTCCTTGTCACCATTTCAGTGGTCCCAACTAATCAAATTTATCCCATCTTCCTTGCCATCGCCTGTCATTTTTCTGAGGGCAGGTCAGATCCACCTCTTATCCGCACTGTCTACTTGAAGGTCATGAAACACTAAAACATGTTTTCAAGACGTTAACTGATGCGTACGTGCTGCGCATGGTAAAAGTCAATGGCAGCCTGCATATTTTTTTTAACTACCTCAGTTTTCAAAGTGACTCATTCTTTGAAGTGACCATCATGTACACTTTGCTAATGGCCCTTCGAATAGCATCCACTTCCCACAATGCCCTTCAAGGGAGAGAAAAAAAAAGCCATTTGGAATTCGTCCTTAATGCCTTGAGGAATCCGATCCCCTTGAGACTTTGTGTGTAATGCCTGATTAGAAGTCACTGTCACATCTTCCTGTTGTAGCCAATCACATAATTGTGATAATTAGGCAGTACTGCAATGTGGCTAATATAGTATATTATAATAGATTTATTGTAGTTGAAGAGGTTATTGAATCTTTGTTATCTAAAATTAATTTATATTATTTCATTATATTATAATAAAATAAAAAAATAAATACACATTGACACTTAAACTACATTTTAGTCTTGTACATGAAACTAGCATAAACATTTTTACCAAATTTAAAATGTAAGTTGTGCTGGATATGGTATCTTAGTAGGCTAATTGACATGTTAGTCATATGAAATATGTCTTGTGTAACCAGACCTTCAGTTTGACGGCATAGCAGCTTTAATTGGCCAATGATCGCCAGAAGCCATCTGACTAAAACTCTTGGACGTATTTTAAAGAGTCTATGCCGCAAACTTTACAGACTTCTGAAAAGCCAGCGTTTAGTTGATCGTGATAAGCGCTCATTGTTACAGTAGTAAACATGACGGTGTTCTTCTTTCATGAGGGGGGTGTGGCATCACATCTTTGTTTCCAGGCGGACCATTAAAGAATGTGGCACACACGTCTCCCAGACATCCTGTATAATTCAACCAATCAGATGAAGACTTTGAACATCCCTAAAGTGTTTCCAGTTAAGTGTGCACTGTAAACCCCTTGTCCTGACTACACGCAACGCCACGACACGCGATAAAAGGTATCTTTTCCATGGTAATCAGAGTTTTTGTCCTAACCAGCCGCAACGGCGACACACGATGATTCTATTTCTGCGACATCGCGGCTGGGATAACAACACAAAACATGGCAATGATGATCTCAGGTAATGTTTGTGTGCTTTTCTAAATGTTAAAAGCGTGCACTGTTACTTTGAATATCATTTAGTGCTCGAAGCTTTGTAAGGTAGTCATACTAAAAGCAACAATGATTCAAATAATTCAAAAACAAATAATTCACCTCAGATCTTGAAATTAAACAAATGGAAACATGAACATTCAAACTGTGAACAAACAAGTATATTCTATGACAAAGATTGTTTTAGTAACTCAGTATGTATTTTAGTCATGTGTAAATGGTGAAAAATTTGTGAATTTGATTATGTAGGCTACTTATCCATTTCCATGCGAGTGCTGTCAAGATTAATCTCTGATGCACTTGCCGCGAGAGCCCGCCCACACGCTGTTCTGATTGGCTGTGGTTTTTGATTTATTTGTCGCATCTCGTAGTCGCGTCGTGTCTGGTGTGGACAGACAAGTTGCTTGTCACTGGAATCTTATCGCGTCGCGTGTAGTTAGGACACAGTGTATTTAGAACTTTCTTTTTTTTTTGAGTTCACAAAACTGATACATTTTAAGTAGGGGTGGCACGGTTCACAAAACCCACGGTTCCGTTCGTATCACGGTTTTAGGGTCACGGTTTTCGGTTCTGTACGGTTCTTGTTGTTGTTGTTTTTAATCGTTAACACTCCAGAAATTTACTTCAGCATATGGTATATATGGCTTAATCATCCACAATTTAGGATACAGTATTAAAAATTGTTATATCAAGTTGTTTCCTAACTGACTTTCTACCGAGTCCGACACATTGGCGTAACATTTTTCATGTTAATCATATCAATTTTGATCAGAACAATGCACTGTGGCTTTAATTCAGCTGACCTGATTAACACATTTCACCATGAAGTGTCCCGTGTGTTTCACAATCACCATATGACATCCAGCGCTGTGAAAAAATAACATAAAATACACGAAAACACAACACTGCCAGAAGTTTTTGCCCAAACTTCAAAGGCATGTTTAAATTATTAGAACTAGATGCATATCTTAACTTTTAAATGTTACATTTATCATGTGAACTACTTATATACAACATATGCATGTGTGTATGAGACAGAGGGGAACACGGTGGCATTTGCAGCAGATGTATGCTGCCCATCATAAATCAAAGTACGAGACAGACAGGGGTTGGAGGAGAACACCGGAAAATGTGACAGAATGGACTATATTTGTCTGTATTTGCAATCCACGAGCCGCGGTTCAGCTGCGCGAGTCGCGAGACAAACACTGCCAGTGTGTGTCTGCGCAACGGGCACACGCGGCGCGGCTCCCGCTCTCCGCACTGCATCTGCCCTGCTATACGATGCTAGCGCATCCTCCAACTCCGGGCAGCCTTCCTTATCTCTCCCACTTTCATTTCTACATGTGACGTGACCTGCAGCACTCCACTTTTACTTTACTGTATGTCCACACACACCTCTTATTTCGCGCGAAAAAGACACCCACTGTCTGAGGTAACATATGGGCACGAGGATACATTGCGCATGCGCGAACCGTGCGACGCACACACTCCGAACCGAGATATGCGAACCGAACGGTTCGGTTTTTTTCCATGTACCGTGCCACCCCTAATATTAAGTAATCTGAAATGCTTCATTTTTGAGTGTTGACACCCAGTCTGTTATTGCAAGGACATCGACTTCACATTTTCACACTCCTAAACATGATGCAGAACAAAACAAACTGTGATTGGTTGCATTACATGTCAGTCAACGTCTTCTTGGGTGGTCCTTGACCAATGAAAGCTGTGGAAAAAGTCCAGACCTTCTGCCGTCAGTTTGAAGGTCTGGCTACGCAAGACTACCATCATGGTTGCAAGTGGAGCATGAGCTTAGTTCGAGAACAGATATACTGCATGTTAACTGTTCTATATTGCTGTACTCATTCAGCAAGTGCTATGCTATGCTAATGCTATCAAAGCATTGTGTTACCAATTAGAAAGGTAGCATTTATTGAAGTTTCCACAACTAAAAATATTTAAGTTGATAATTTAAATTGAAATGTATTATTTAGCTTACTCAAATATTTGAAGTTAAGAGCAATTAAAAGGTACAGAGTACAAAAGAGTACAAAATAAAAATCTGCAAATTCTGCTTACTTAAACTTTACATTTCTTGTATTTGATGTAAGTGATTACCTCATTTTTAAGCCTCAACTTATTTGGGTTTACAGTCTGCCATATGCATCAGACGTTTAGCCAGCCATCTGTGGGCGTCTGAGGCTGAGACTAGGAAATGTGTGACCAAGGAGTCAAGGTTTAGCTGGTTAGAATTCTCTGGTTAGCCCCTGCTGGTAGATTGCAAAAACACTATTTTTCAGGCAAAAAATTAAATTTCTTTAATATATTATAGTTTAGGAATGAAACAAAGCCAAATAAGAGTGGCTGGATCGCTGATAAAAGCAGTTTTTTTACCGCTAGGCTGAACGGTTCTATAAGTACAGTAAGGAACGGTTCCAGTTATATTTCCACTTGAGCTTGGTTCAGCATGGCACAAACCGTTGATTACAAACCATTCTCAGAATTCTCAGCATGGTTGGCTAACTGCTCTATGCTGGTAGTTACATATCATACGTCTGTATACTCTTGTGTTGCCAAGGTCAACAAATGAAGCATTTGTATTACGTTTAAAAGTGCTCTGATATCAGCCCAACAGTGAAAAATGAAATCATATCCGTACCGGCTGGACACAGAAAGGAATGGAATCGTTAAGCAATGAGAATGGTTCGGCCCGACGGTGGAAAAGCGTGCCAACTCTTCAAGCTCTTTCATGACGTTGGAATTGTCTGAGTTTGACAAAGTTGTACACAACTAACCTATCATAAATAACTTCCTGTCTCTGCCTGTAGTTGTCCTGCCAGACCTGAGATTCAAACTGATATGCACTTGAGAAAAATATGAAAGCTAATCCGCAGACATTAGAGATGTGTTGTGCAAACGCAATGTAAACTGAGTTCAATTTCGACCCAATCTGGGGATCAGATGGATAGCAAAGTGGAGAGGCGCCTTGTTAGGGGACGGACTTTTTATCCTGAAACATAATCTGCCTCGATACGTGGAAAGGCTTTGGTTGAACATTTCCCTTGAGATATATGAAAGCAAACAAACCTCTATTCCAATAGCACGGTGTAGGGTGTGCATTGACAGTAGATAGCAGCAAACTTTTCCGATAGATTCAAGTCAATTCAAGAGCACTCAGAGATTTGTACAGACCCCTCAAGGATACAGTAAGAAGACAGATGCGTTTCTGCATTACATGAACAACGCTAAATGGAAACCATCTTTAATCCCGCTCTCAATAGCATTGTCTGACAGATTCCTCCATCTCTAAGCACAGGGCAACTATGTGCGACTGAGTTCCATTTCAGCAGCTCGAGATGGAGGAAGCAACATGACCGAGTTCAGCCGAGTGCCTCCCTATGGAAGCCTCATGCATTTTTCATGCAGACGCATGCCTTTGAAAAACCCAACACAATAATTTCCATCACTGCTCTGTTCTTCTGTAGTGATGTATATGTTCTTTGGCTCAGAGCGAGATTGCATTCTCTCTCTCGATTGAGCCATGGATGAACCCAGATGGTTGAATAAGAGAACAAAATGAGGTTCCTGTATTAAAACACAATTCATTTACTTTACGAGTCACCCAGTGCGGATGAATAACGATACAAATGATAAATATCTATAGCTCATAAATAAACTTAAATACTCAAGGATTGTCAGAGCTTGTGGCTTTCTCCTGGCTTGGTTGAGCACATATTCAATACATTTTGTAAATACCTGTACATAAATATATAATAATGTGTTTTGTTTTTTTTGGTGCTTCTTGTGGTAACATCTAAACCAATACATTTTTATTCAAAAATCTCATTTAAAGTAACATTACGGGTTGTAATTGTAGTCTTTAAAAAAAAAAGCATCTGACATAAACTAAGTGCAATATAGTGTTGTCAAAAAATATAGAGTTTTCGATAGATGTTGACACCAACATATATGAAATACAAATTTTCCACAGATACCAGCTGTGCTTTCTCTCTCATCTTTCCGACAGCGAGTTGACACACAAACCCGCCTCCCCTCACTCACTTGTTTCATTTGTTCAGGATGAATATTGTTGCTGTTACAGGGATTTAATTTTGGCATGGGATTGCATGTATTGCGCATAATTTTACACATTCCCGCAGATTTTGTGCTCACACCCAAAGTGCATGCACATAAAGCCAGCTCTCAGTACTATATTGAGTTCTTTTCGCTGCTTATTGCGCTTAAACAGTCACACAAAATAATGTCAAAATGCCAGTCTTGGCGAGTATTCACGTTAACACAGTCAGTTATGTTTCAAGTGAACGTAAACAGTTGAGAAAGAAAATGCTTGTGTAACAGTATAATGGATCTGTGTGTCAGGTCTTAAAGCGACAGCAGCCTAATATACCTGCTGCCAAATTATGAGATAATATTAAACATATCTATATGGCAGTTTTCCCCATGGTATCAATGTCAAAATAGTGGCCAGTGAAAATGCTGAGTGGCTAGTAACTTTGAAAAACCACTAGCCACAGTGGCTGGTGAGCAAAAAAGCTAATGTCAAGCCCTGATAATAACATAGGTTACATTGAGACACAATGGAAGTGAATACAATCAAATCTTTAAACATTAAAATGCTTGCTGTTTCAATAGTATAGACACAATATGAAAATAATATGCATGTTAACATGATTTTCTTTAAAAAAAAATGAAAAAAGCTTACCAACCTCTTCAGTGTAAAGTTATATTGAATTTCACAACTTTATTGCAACGACAATGCAACCATTCAATCCTAAAATAGTTAATGTAACTAAGATTTAACAGAAACATTATTCTGTCAGGATCACTATCGTCAAAGATGATTGACAATTAGCATATAGTTTGGATTGGCGGTATGGTTCTGTTCTGGGCAAGAACTCCCTGCGCATCCATGCAGCCTAGCATGGATAAGAGCAGGGAGAGCAGTGATAAACCCCCCTAGGGTAAACCGAACTGAACCAACAATGTATTGCAGATATCATTAATATTGGTATTTAAATGTACAACATAATTCGGGAATTTAGTCGGATTCAGGGGTAATCAGAATATCAAATCCTGACTGAAGAGAGGAGGAGCTGGGGATGGAGGAGGGTAATTAGCTCCGGAGAAACGTGATACCTGGGCGTCAAATTCTGAAGCACTGTCAAGTGCCTTCCATGTCACAATGAAGACGCTAAAGGTACCCCTAGGAATCACTATATCGACGCACAGGGTGCTCCATTGATTTCAATGAGAAACCTTTGCCGTCATACACGGACACGTTAGGCATGGAAATGTTATCTTCATGATGAAATTATATATTGGGTTATGATCTTGCCATTATGACATGTTGGAGTGTAATTCTCAATGTAATCAGCCAGCATAATTTTATTTACATTTATTTTATTTACGCTATTTAGACATGTTTGAACATGTAACCCAACCCCATCCCATCCCTAAACCTACCCATTTGTGTATTATATGATATAAAACACAGGATATAACAGGCAGATACGACTGCATGCTCAATTTATTCAAAAACTACAAATATTCCTAGTGTTCCGAGGCCAAACGATTTATTTGTGTGAAGAAAATCCCCAAAAGCGACCAGCGTCTCCATCGGCCGAAGATCATGCACATATTCAAATTTCTAAAATTTCCGCCCGTTACGTCGGCTTTGATAGTGAAATTGCATTGGCTCTCGTATGTCTCGTGACCAATTGTGTCATTAAGTCAGCTTTGATTGTAAAATGTCATTGGCTCTTGTGTGTCTCGTGACCGATTGTGTCATGCTAAAGAGTCAAGTATATAATTTGAATGAGCTATGAATGTGTGCATTCAAGGAGTGGCGGGATCATCATTTCAGCGATTAAAACATTAAGATCAACTCTGTTCTTTACATGAAGATATCATATGACTTCAGAAGACTTGGAATGCAACATGAGTTAATACTTTTATTCTGTTTTTGGTCAGTTTTTCCAATAAAAACGTGTGACTGTACTTTTATTTGCCTGTTACGTGTTTTATATTGTTGAGAACTGGGTAGATTTAGGGTAGGAGTGGGGTTAGTTGATCCAAAATATAAAAGTATAACCTATAAATATTCATAAAATCATGTCTGCTTTTACAAATGTAAAGAATTAAATGCGTCTTGATGTGAGACATTGGGCAAACAACTGAAATCAATGGTGTACCCTGCGCGTCGATATAGTGACGCCTAGGGGTACCTTTAGCGTCTTCATTGTGACGCGGAAGGCTATTGACCATGCTTCACATTTTGACGCCTTCGGAGTGAGAATGGGTTGCAACACTGAAGGAGCTTATATATATATATATATATATATATATATATATATATATATATATATATATATATATATATATATATAGATAGATAGATAGATAGATAGATAGATAGATAGATAGATAGATAGATAGATAGATAGATAGATAGATAGATAGATAGATAGATAGATAGATAGATAGATAGATAGATAGATAGATAGATAGATAGATAGATAGATAGATAGATAGATAGATAGATAGATAGATAGATAGATAGATAGATAGATAGATAGATAGATAGATAGATAGATAGATAGATAGATAGATAGATAGATAGATAGATAGATAGATAGATAGATAGATAGATAGATAGATAGATAGATAGATAGATAGATAGATAGATAGATAGATAGATAGATAGATAGATAGATAGATAGATAGATAGATAGATAGATAGATAGATAGATAGATAGATAGATAGATAGATAGATAGATAGATAGACGTGATCAGCTGACAGTCAGCTAATGCGAGCTTGACTAATGTGACCTGTCAGAACTGTCGCTACACTTGAATTGTAAGTGCTTTTATAATATTGTTAGCCTTAAATTTCTGTTTTCTAAATTTGGCACCATTTACTTCCATAGTAAGTACCTCACTGTAATGTAGATTTTTTTTTTTTTAAAGAAACTTTTGAAAAAAACTGGAAATTGTTTTTACCACTAAATCAATCAGATAAATAATATGTATAGGTTACATCCAGTAGAAAAAATATTATTGAGGTAACAATCATAACTTCGTATTGAAATGTTTCACTTTTTATGATTCTGATATCTTGCCAAATCTGTGAATAGTTTGACAAACTGTTAAAATCTCTTCTGAAATGACAAGGATGTTTTTCTCAGGACAAAAACCTAAAAAGCAGGTCTACAATATACAGAGATAAAGGGAAAAAAGCATGGAAACAGCATTTACCTTCCAGAGACAGTAATACCCAGAAAAACAAATGTACTGGGTCAAAGATAAATTTGTTTTGAAAACCATAAGGAGCATTAGATAAAGTGCAAGAATTAACATAGTAAAGGCATGATTGATGTGTTCATAACTGAAATCTACTCTAGGTTGGGAAGAGGTCTACGAAAACCATACTTCTTCAGTAAAAATGTAAACGTTTAGGCCCTTCAACGTGAATCTGAAGTGGCTCCAACATATGCATATGGATTTCAAACACATACACCATCCAACTAATCTGTCAAAAGCCCAATTACATGCCCCCGCGCTGACATTTTATAATTCTCAAACACAGTCATAACTCAAAACATCCCATCACAAGGCTCCAGACTGCAACTAAATGCCTGTATTTTGCAACCTTTTTTGTGGCATTGCACAAAAATTTGTTAGATTAAAATTTGTTAGAGTTCACACTGGTGCCACTACAAAGTTTCCCAACTCTTTTAGATTATGCGCTGCTATTACTGTTGCATATGAGAGAGAGAGAGAAAGAGAGAGAGAGAGACTCTATTAACAACGAAGCTGAATTTAATTCAAAATAGCGATGTTAACCACTTGTTGCTGAGAAATATAATGCTGCAATTCAGTAGAGAAGCAATTTTATTACTAAAAGTTGCAGGGCGTGGATAAGTTTCTGTGCTCCTGAATGTTTCTGTGTGTGCACAGCGCGATCCCTGCTCTCTGTGTGCGAGTGAGGGGTGTGTGTGTGTGTGTGTGCGCTTCAATGAAAACAGTGCATTAACATAGAACAGTGATTCAATTTGGAACTTGGAACTACCTGTGCTTTAAACGGCTTTATTGCACGCCTTCCAGCCAATCAGAATCGAGTATTTAAACAGACCATGGTATAATGGAGTATAATTACAGCAATTGTTATTATTAAGCTATGGCCATTTTATATTTATACTACACTCTAAAAAAAAGGTTCTATATGGAACCAAACATGGTTCTTGGCTCGTAATCATAGGGGAACCTTTTTTAGTGCTATATAGCACCAATTTTGGTGCTTTAGTGGTTCTTCAGCGGTTCTTCAGAGGTTCTTCACCGGTTCTTTGACTAAGGTGCTATATAGCACCGCTAAATATGGTGCTATATAGCACTGCTACCATATACAGAACATGCTAAGATATGGTGCTATATCGCACCAAAAGTGGTTCCTCTATGATTATGATGAAGAACCATTTTTGGTGCCATATAGAACCTTTTTTTTAGAGTGTAAATGTGTTAAGCTACTATTTTATACTATGATAGTGGTGGCTATGGTTTTAATTGTGGTTACCATGATCAACAAGTGTGATACTATGAAAGAACAATAGTGAATTTTAATGGGCAAATCCAAAGCAGAATCAAGGGCTGCAGAGAGTCTACATGCAGAGAGTGTACATTTACATTTTTCCCTTATAAAATTAGTTGGGTTTTTTTACACTTTTTAGATGTACTGTTGTTAAAGGGTTAGTTCACCCTAAAATGAAAATTATGTCATTAATTTCTCACCCTCATCCATCATACTCCAACGCTGTTTATGTAGTAAACACAGTGCAGCTCTTCCAGGTTCTACGTCAGAACGCCGGCTCATTATTGGCTGGTTCAGAAACCTCTTGGAATTCATCGAAAATATCTTAATTTGTGTTCTGAAGATGAACAAAGGTCTTACAGGTTTGGAACGACTTGAGGGTGAGTAATTGTCATTTTTGGGTAAACTAACCCTTTAATTTATAGTTACATCTGCATCCAAACTTCGTGCTTTACTGTCAAATATCCATTTCTTTGAGACACATTGTGCAACATTATTACTGCACTTATTCGTGGAAAACAATAGCAAATTGAATGATGGTGTAGAGTTTGGTGGCAGCAGTGCCATTGCTCTCACATCTTTGTCTATAGCCCTGCATTACATGAGTCAGATTCTCACCTGAGGGAAAAAAAAGAAGCATTATGCCATGTACACACTCTCTGCAACTTGATTTGTTATTATGGTGTCTGTGTGGGATATAACACATGCAGTGGGTCCTACAGATAGCTTTGACAGTCAGAGGATAGATAAGGCTGGAATATCACTCAGCGGTGCTGCTGGCCATCCTGAGAGCTGTGATCACACAGCGAGTGAAAATGAGCGATTGATGTTTACACCACATCAATAGGCATCGCCTGTTTTCACGGTTATTTGCAAGTACTGCGAAGCAACCTCGACAATCTTACATGCATATGCAAGTGAACTTCCTAATGAATATTTACATTACAGAGAAGCATCCTTAAAACAGAGGGTGGAATATTATGCAGTAGCGAGCGGGCTTTATACAGCCACTTTATACAGCTCCATTAGACGAGTATGGGGGACTGGAAGAAGCTCTGTGGATGGTTGGGAGCAAAAGCTGGTGGAGAGAATGAGACACAAGAGAATCATTTACAAGCTCCTCATCACTCACACTGCTCCAGACCCGCATGAAATGATTCCCCCCTCCCACATCCAATGGCCTGCCCAGGATTCAGCGCTGGGATAACTCCACACAAAATGAGGCAACGCTCCAAAGGGAGCGGCTTGCGCCGTGGCTGAGAGTCCCCACAGGCCTGACGAGCTCTCGTTGTGTACAGTGTGCATTTGCCCAGATTTCCCATAAGACACTGTGCTTTACTTTATGATGCAGTTTTTGTTTATTAGTGCTGACAGCGTTAACCCTCTGTGGACACCTGCCATACTGAGAACTGCTGTTACGACCATAAAGTCAAACAATTTTTCACCATAGATGTATATTACTACAAAATATATATTATATAGGAGTCATTCATTAAATGCAATATGTTTAAATGACAAATGAATATGCATTTGTGGCACTTTAAGGAAGTACGACTTTTAGAAATACGCTTTGGTCAACTTAGCCACTTCAAAATAGATTTTAATAGATCTAATAGATTCAAGAAAATGAACAAGATTGGACCAAGCAGGTTGTAAAAGATCTAAGGTTCTCAGATGCAATTGAGAGTTAGCTCAAATTAGGGTGTAAACTTGCTCTGAATTCTGATATTATTGATTTGATCAAACAGGTTGGATTTTTCTAGTGACATAAACCAATTAATCCCACAAAACATTACATATTTTATCAAATCCATTGCTATTACTTAATGATGTTTGAGTTTAGTTTTCTCTCCAAAGTTATGATGCCATTTCCTGAAAGATGATGAGCCCTATCATACACCCGGCGCAATGCAAGTGTTTTTTGCTAGTTTCAGCCCGACGCAGTTATCATTTTCACATACTGCGCCACTTTGTTTAAATAGCAAATGCACTTGTGCCCATCTGTTCGCCCATGGGTGTGCTGGTCTGAAAATGAGGTGTGTTCAGGCGCATTGTAAGCGCATTGCTATTTCGAAGGCAACTGAAATCGACTGCGCCACTGACCAACAAAAACCTGGTCTAAAGTCAATAGTGCAGTATTTTTTGTCTTATTTAAAGGGCGCTTTAGTAATATTCACCTATAGGCTGGTGCCCAACGCATGTACTCTCTGCTTATTACACACACAGGGATGTGCAGCAGCACACAAACATTTTAAAATATAAAAAATAAAAGGATTCCTCTCTGGAGAAGCGTTCAGTCTTTCCGCTCGCAAATTCCGCCATGGATTCAGCACAACTGGCTTTTAAAGGGAATGGGAGATAAGACTCTGATTGGTTTATTGTACGTTACGCCCAAAACACACCCATGACTCATTAAGGGTGCGTTCACACTTGTCATGTTTGGTTCGATTAAAATGAACCCTGGCGTGATTGCTCGGTTAGTGCGGTTCATTTGAACATATGTGAACGCTGCCATCCGAACCCTGGTGCGCACCAAACAAGCAGACCGCTAAAAAGATGGGTCTCGGTCCGCTTCCAAACGAACTCTGGTGCGGTTTGATTGATATATGAACCCAACACGGACCAAAGACATGTAAACGAACCAAAAACAGGACGTGATGTCCCAAGATGCGAAGCTACAAGTCAGCCGATTTGACAATGAGGAAAGATCGGTGTATCCAAAATGAGTAGAGGGCAAATGTGGAGTAACGAGGAGGTAAAGTGCCTCATCAATATATGCAGATCTTCATTTCTGCATACAACGGAGGAAATCCTGGTGCTGTTTTGAATGTGTTGAACATTTTATGAGCAGCTGGTAAAAATAAAGCCATATGTACATGCATAAAATGATCGCGTTTAATCCAGCACACAGCATTGTTTTGAATGTTCGGTAAGCAAGCTCCGTCACGAAATACACATCATAAAAGTCGACCAATCAGGTTGTGACCATTTCATTTATGCATTTTTTTTTTTTTGCCCAGTGCCCGTATATTTATTTACATTTACATTTATGCATTTTGGCAGATGCTTTTATCCAAAGCGACTTACAGTGCCCTTATTACAGGGACAATCCCCCTGGAGCAACATGGAGTAAAGCTCAAGGACACACTGGTGGTGACTGCTGGGATCGAACCAGCAACCTTCTGCATATCATTTCCATGGTTTAACCCACTGGACCACCATCTCACGACCACCGTTTCACTATGCCTATGGTTCGTTAACTTTAGGTTGGCTGTTAAAAATGCCAGTGTGAACGCTAAGCGGACCAGGACTATATGTTTTGTTTTTGTTTTTTGGTCCGGACCAAACAAACCGAACTACAACCCTAAGGGTACAACCCTTTTGGACCATGCGCCTGGTGCACCGACCATTTTTTCCATCTTTAAACTAGCAAAAGTGGATTCGGACACACATTAAGTGCTCCTGCACCATGCGCTTCAGTCCATGCGCCCGATGAGCATGAGGAAGTGGCTTTTGCTTTTTAAAGAGATTTTTTGTTTACTAAAGAAAAACCTGGAATATATTTAATAAACTGTCTGTTATATATTTGTTATACAATATCCGTTGTAAAACGTTCCGATTTTTCCAAAAAATGATTTACTGTGTTTCATAGAAGAAAGAAATATAGACTGGTTTAAAAAATTAACTATGCCTTTAATACATGCATGATGGAGACTGAGCATAGTAGGAATGACTCATATCATATTGTTAGTACTGTTATTATGAAAAAATTGTATAAGCTAATTAAACAATCATATCATGGCAATCAGTTTTGGTCAAAGCACAAGGCTAAAAAAGTTGTATTTCTTGTGATTAAATTTCACAGAGGCTCACAGATGGCTTAGCTCACCTTAAAGCATCTAAGCTGATTTTATGAGCGTAAAGGCGTGATTTAAAAAAAAAGGTGTTTGGGGTGGAAAATATTGATTTGGTGTTGAAATGCTGCTTTATTTCAAAGAGCGGGAGAAACGTTAAGAATGGGAATTTTTGGAAAACAATGTTATCTGTGCCTCAACATCTGTTTCTAGGGTATGTAGTCCTCTTTTTCGGTTAAATCAGAATTCTGTTCTCCACACACCCGCTCTCAGATCCATTAAGGCTCTGTCTTGTGCACAGCAACCTCATCCTTCTGAGCCATTGGCCTAAAGAGTGAGCAGCTCGGAAACCGTCTCCAAGTGCAATCGATCTATACATTTCAGTGTCTCATTTACCCTAAATGCATTTCTAACATCCACCTCGTCTCAGAATGAAGGTGCCCTCAGTTCAATGATGCATATAGAAAAGAAACAAAACAGTTCAGACAAAATTATTTATTTAAGCTCATCAAAATGCTTTACATTATACGTCATCCTAAAGTCTCAAATGCAAACAGTAGTGTGGTTAAAAAACATGAACAATAATTTACTTGTTGCATGCGAATGGATTAATACTAAATTGTGTCATTTACAAACAGGGTGAAGCTATTTAAGCAGCTTAAACATGACTCATGATAGAGTATGATCTAATGTGGAAACAACAACAAAAATGGCAATATCACACTTTTGTTCTAACGGTCTTTTCTTACTGTAATAGCTCTGGGATTAATCAATTTGTTTGTATCACTTCCATAATTTAACCAACCTTTCTAAGCTAACATATATCAGAGGGAATATGAATAATTAAAACAACACAAAAAAGTAACAGCCTGGAGGGACTGCACTCTATTCTGCATTCCATTGTATTCCATTACTCCAGACTCATAAATCCAAGGAAACACATCTTGCAGGCTTAGATTGAGGTATCTATTGCATTAGAGTAGTGAAATGCAATAAGGTAGCAACTGTCCATTTAAGCACACGTTATAGCTTGTGGAAGCTGATACATTAATAAAGACACCAAGCTTGGTTAATATGTGACTACCATGCCACATAATCTTGGATCTATAAAATTTAGGATTCAGTAGATTAATATGAAGGTTTTGATGTGGTAACTAACACAAATACAGTACATTCAATATATCATATTCAATATTACATAACATAACATAAAATAATTAATATAATAAACATAATATAATAATACAATATAATTTATATAATATAATATATAATATAATTAATATAATTTTATTTATTTAGTGCTGTCATATCGATTCATTTCGATTAATTGAATCCCAAAATAAAATTTTGCGTGCATGTATATATTTAAGATTTTTTTTAAATAAAATATTTATATAATATAAAGTGATATAAATATATACAGTATATACATAGACATATTTCATACATGCATGTGTGTGAAAACAAATATACATCATAATTATACACAGTACACACACATATATTTTGTAAACACAAACTTTTATTTTGGATCCGATTCATTGTGATTAATCGATTTAATATAGTAAATATAATATAATTAATATATAATTAATATAATATAATTCATATAATTAATATAATATACAACCCCAAATCAGAAAAAGTTGGGACAGTATGGAAAACGCAAAAAAAAAAAAAAAAAAAAAAGTGATTTCTAAATTTACTTTGACTTCATTGCAGACAATATGAACACAAAATATTTCATGTTTTGTCTGGTCAACTTCATGTCATTTGTAAATATGCATCCTTTCCTGTCATTCAGACCTGCAACACGTTTAAAAAAAAGTTGGGACAGGAGCAATTTAGGGCTAGTAATGAGGTAAAATGGTTAAATAATGATGTGATTTGAAACAGGTGATGTCAACAGGTGATTGTAATTATGATTTGGTACAAAAGCAGCATCCAAGAAAGGTCTAATCCTTTAGGAGCAAAGATGGGCAGAGGATCGCCAGTTTGCCAACAAATATGTGAGAAAATTATTGAAATGTTTAAAAACAATGTTCCTCAAAGAAAGATAGGAAGAGATTACGATATTTCACATTCAACAGTGCATAACATAATTAAAAGATTCAAGGAATCTGGAGGAATTTCAGTGCGTAAAGGACAAGGGTGCAAGCCTAAGCTGAACAACCGTGTTCTCCGATCCCTCAGGCGGCACTGCATCAAGAATCGTCATTCATCTATAAGCGATATCGCCACATGGGCTCAGGACTACTTTGGCAAACCTTTGTCAAGTACCACAATACGTAGTTACATCCACAAATGCCAGTTAAAACTGTACTGTGCCAAAAGGAAGCCCTATGTTAACAGTGTCCAGAAGCGCCGTCGACTTCTCTGGGCTCGGAGGCATCTGGGATGGACCATCACACAGTGGAAACGTGTACTGTGGTCAGATGAATCAGTATTTCAGGTATTTTTTGGGAGGAATGGACGCCGTGTGCTCCGGACCAAAGAAGAAAAGAATCATCCAGACTGTTACCAGCAACAAGTCCAAAAGCCAGGGTCTGTCATGGTATGGGGTTGTGTCAGTGCCCTTGGCAAAGGTAACTTGCACTTCTGTGAAGGCACCATTAATGCTGAAAAGTACATAGAGATTTTGGAGCATAATATGCTGCCTTCAAGAAGACATCTTTTCCAGGGACGTCCATGCATATTTCAACAAGACAATGCAAAACCACATTCTGCACACATTACAAAGTCCTGGCTGCGGAGGAAGAGGGTACGGGTACTTGACTGGCCTGCCTGCAGTCCCGACCTGTCTCCAATAGAGAATGTGAAGCACAAAATGCGACAACGAAGACCCCGTACTGTTGCCCACCTTAAGACTTGTTTGCAGGAAGAATGGGACAAAATTACACCTGAAACACTTCATCACTTGGTGTCTTCAGTCCCTAAACGTCTTTTAAGTGTTGTGAAAAGGAATGGCAACATTACAAAGTGTAATGCTTTACTGTCCCAACTTTTTTTTAAATGTGTTGCAGGTCTGAATGACAGGAAAGGATGCATATTTACAAATGACATGAAGTTGACCAAACAAAACATGAAATATTTTGTGTTCATATTGTCTGCAATGAAATACAAGTCAAAGTACATTTAGAAATCACTTCTTCTTTTTTTTTTTTGCGTTTTCCATACTGTCCCAACTTTTTCTGATTTGGGGTTGTAATTAATATAATATAATATAATATAATATAATATAATATAATATAATATAATATAATATAATATAATATAATAAATATAATATAATATAATATAATATAATATAATATAATTAATATAATAATATAATTCATATAATTCTAAATAATATTAAATGAGAAAATATCATGATTAACATGAAAATAAAACCAGATGATCCATGATTTCCAGCATGATTCAAATATTATTGGGAAATAAATATTTAGTGACTTAAAAATATACAGAATTTTAAATATAGCTATAATAAAATAAATATAGCTTATTTATTATACATAGCCAAACCCCCCAGTTTATTTCCATGTTTAAATTAAATTATACTTTCAATGTGGACCTCACAGTATTATTTACCCTTATTTATTCAGCTGATTTGGGCTGTACATAAAGCATGTCTCAAATAATGCCACTGCCTTCTTCCTTATTCTAAGTTTTGAAGCAATGAGAAACTACGCTCATAATTTACCCTCGCTGCCCACCTGCAATGCTGCTATTATATAGTTCAGTGGACCATATGCCTAACAGCAAAGTATTAAATCAGACATGACTGAGGCCAGCTGGAATCAATATCTCTCTGTTTTGCATCCTCAGACTCTGCTACGAAGACTGCACCAATATAATAATGTGTGATTATGGCCACGGGCATTATGACGACATTTCATTCTAATGATATGTGGCCATAAAAGACTGATGTAATGTATGGCCATGATTTACACATAGCTCGTTATATTTCTGTGTTGTCTTTCAGTAGCATGACTATGATACAAGGTCTGGAATCACATGCTATAGAAATGAAACGCTGAATATTGATAAAAGCAAATGTTCATATAATGTACATTAGGAATGTGAAAACATGAAGTACCTCCAGTTGGACCAGTTAAGGCGAGAGATCTATGTTGGAATAATCATTGGAGAAAATGAAGCTACTGTTTTCGGATATTGAGCGGTGTAACTGGCAGCTTGGAGTTTCATTAGGGAACTACATAAAATCTCAGTCAATAAACATCAATAGACTCAATAACCTTTTAACCTCAATAGCTGCAAGTATAAAATGCAGAACGGAGTCTATGAAATATCAGAAGGATGCTGCAAGTATTAGCATATGCAGCTTTAATGGCACAACATAACTGCATCTTATTTCAAGTTGGTTCAGTGCTTGAAGTGGAAAAAATAAGGTGTCGGTACTCACCAAAGGGGGGGTGGTGGTATGGGGGATTGGTTGTCTCCCTCAGTTGCAACGGCATAGTTTTGGTTTGAATATTGAAGCGTGAACCGTTTAACAGGGTCCCGGGGCATATGCTCCCTCGTCAGGGTTATTTATCTGTCTGTTTTTGCAAAATGGTGTTTAGTCAATAATTCAAGAAGGTCCATATTTTTAAGCTCTTTCTAACTTGTACTCTGCCTTAAAAGTAACATAGTTCTTGTAAATGTTTAACTATAGCATTTGTTACAATAAGGATTTAATTACAAATAAGACCATTGATGGCTCTTCATTGCCATTCTTAGGCCAATGTTAACTTTTTCTTTCTTTTTTTTTATCTATAGCATTTGTTATGAAAAATAGCAACACAGTTAGAAACTATAGCTACAACATGCCACAGTTGTAATATAAATCTTCAGTGAAAAATATATTCCCTTAAAGGGGTCATGAACTGGCTTTTTTTTCTTTGTTTTTTTATACTGTTGTCTAAGGACAACTTACAAAACAAAAACATAATGAATAATTAATAGGCTATTTCCGACCCTAGTTTTGAGCCTAGCTCCTGAAATGCTTAGTTTTTATGGCCGTGCCGTATTTAAGACTTGGAAGTAAATGCCCACTGCTATGACTGGATAACAATTTTATATATTATAATGATTTTCGACTCCTCCATCAGTACATGCGAGGAATTGTTTTGAAAACTTCCAAAATGGCAACCAGAATGATTCGCCCATACATGTTCGACCCAGAGTCTCATCCCGAACCGCACGACAGTGAACCAACAACACCTCAAATACAAAGGATACTCCAGCCTGTAAAAGCGTGGTAAGTTATCGTTAATTATGTTTAGTTAGACACGTACACATAATCAGTAGATATCAAATGATATGTAACAATGCAATACTATCACATATAAAAAACATTTATATGCACCGTTCCTGTCGGATCCAATATAGAAGGCACAGCATTGTTTTATTTTTTTTATCTCATTCTGTCTGCAAATCCAGTCTCTTGTTTACAAAAGAATCTGCGGTGAAATGAAGCGAACAAACGCGCAATGTCTTACCCACGTGACCCAGTTCAACCGCATTCCTAATATTGGAATCCGAAGGAAGTTTATGACTGTGTTCTTCCACAACCAGGCACTGCACAATATTTTGTAATCTTCAACTGCATGTCTATTGCTTGGTAGCTCGATCCAGTTTAGCGCCATATAGGCCTATGTTATGTGCCTATGACACGTCATGCGTGAATTAGTGGACGGGGCTACAGAATTAGGCATTGGTCTTCTTCTTTTGAGGCGGAGTTTCACTGCTCTCTGACGTCACAGGGAGACAAATTTGCAGATCCCTCGTTTGATGTCAATTAAAGCTTTTATTTGACTAACAAGGAAGTTTTCAGCTCAGAAACTGACAGGATATTCTTATATTACGATGACCATTTATATATCAAAAGCTCAAGGAAAAGTTGATTTCTCACAGATAATCTATTATAAATTCCGCAGCACAGACCATCAGCAGGAGTCTGAGAAGCTGAATGACAAGATGATCGCTGAAGATTTGGTCTCAACGCGAAATGTAAAAGTGCCTATTTAAGTGAGTTTGTCATTGTACTGTTTTGTTGTTGTGTTTTTCATTTAATAATAACAGGCTAATGAACCCACAATTTAAGCAACCTACCCCCGAATTGGCACTGTCATTCGTTCACGGCCGCACAGTGCGCACGCAAACATATTCAAACGCGAATGAGAACCATTTCGATGGGGGATGGCAGGTGTGAAATAAAAAAAATTAAAAAAAATTGAATACCAAATTTGAAAATCGAATACCAACCCACCGAACAAATATTCAAATATTCTGTCCAGCCCTACTGTTTTAGCTCATGTTCTCCGTAGAGTTTTACTACATACTCAATAGAATTCAAATGGGTTGTACATTTTATCATAGGAACGGCTTATGCAAGTCTTAACAGTTTTGGAGCGCGCTGGTGAACGCGCCTACAGTGATTCGCACTCCACTTCAGTCATAGTTATTTTGCGCAGATAATTGATCCGTTCAGTTCGTGCAGCTTATAAAAGCTCCAAACGAGTGATTTATACAATTGATTAATAGTCTGCCTCCATGTTTCGGCGTGGGCGCTCAGAGCACTGGCAACATGTCAGAAGTGAAGGTACACAAGAAAAAAAGTAAGGGTACACTACTGATTAAAATAGAGAACTGCATACCGGCCCATTTCAAGCATTGAGTTAGTTGATCCATAGATTAAACTGACTGTTCAATGACATCCCAAAGATGTATCACAGAGTTCATGTCCTACAAACAAGGATACTGCCTTCTAAAATTAGATCAATTCTATGTCTCGTCCATTACAGTAGCTTTGGCTTTGCCATCTGGGTGAACGATGGACAGCAAAGTAGCTAGAGTAAATCAAGAATGTCGGTGATCCTAGGAAATCACATCTTAAAAACACCACAAACCATTACAGCACGTCCAATACCCTGAACAATTTCCAATTGATCTCTAATTTGATTTCCTCCTTTGCCTACATGAGATGTGCAAACCGGTGGTGATGCAGCAACAGCAATGGGTTTCTGAAAAGGACTTCAGGTTCTAAAACTCTTAATAACATTGTGAACATTGCACAGGCTTAATGTACTTTAGGGTGCTTATGAGGTGCATCATGTTCACTGCAACAGCTGTCTTACTTTACAGAAAGAAAAAAAATCATGTTCCCAGAACTCTTGACACGCCGGAACGTTATAACTCCATCATGTTCGCCACATCTGATCTGAGATGGAGTGGTCTGTTTGGCATCTACTATCTGTTCCCTTTCTAATTCACTGAAATAACACACTCTGCACATTATCGCATGAAACAGCATACTAGGCTGTGGCCTATTTAATAGTAACTGAATTTCCCGGTATAGTAAGCAGTATACATTACACACACACACACACACCTATCCATTTTCCAAACTGCTTGTCCTACACAAAGACAAACAATCACATGCATGTGCGCATATGTACACACACAATATACATACTGTACATACATAGTCTACCATTCAAAGTTTTTAAACGCTACTTTCAACTTCTTATTTCAGATGGTTCATTGTCACGTCATGGTCACATGATTTAAAAGTAATGTTCCTATAATGTTTTTAATGTGATAAAATTGAACATTCCCTTAAGGTGCCCCTATTACGTTTTTTAGAATTTTCCCTTTCATGCAGTGTGTAATACACTCACCGAAAGGATTATTAGGAACACCATACTAATACTGTGTTTGACCCCCTTTCGCCTTCAGAACTGCCTTAATTCTACGTGGCATTGATTCAACAAGGTGCTGAAAGCATTCTTTAGAAATGTTGGCCCATATTGATAGGATAGCATCTTGCAGTTGATGGAGATTTGTGGGATGCACATCCAGGGCACGAAGCTCCAGTTCCACCACATCTCAAAGATGCTCTATTGGGTTGGGATCTGGTGACTGTGGGGGCCATTTTAGTACAGTGAACTCATTGTCATGATCAAGAAACCAATTTGAAATGATTCGAGCTTTGTGACATGGTGCATTATCCTGCTGGAAGTAGCCATCAGAGGATGGGTACATGGTGGTCATAAAGGGATGGACATGGTCAGAAACAATGCTCAGATAGGCCGTGGCATTTAAACAATGCCCAATTGGCACTAAGGGGCCTAAAGTGTGCCAAGAAAACATCCCCCACACCATTACACCACGACCACCAGCCTGCACAGTGGTAACAAGGCATGATGGATCCATGTTCTCATTCTGTTTACGCCAAATTCTGACTCTACCATCTGAATGTCTCAACAGAAATCGAGACTCATCAGACCAGGCAACATTTTTCCAGTCTTCAACTGTCCAATTTTGGTGAGCTCGTGCAAATTATAGCCTCTTTTTCCTATTTGTAGTGGAGATGAGTGGTACCCGGTGGGGTCTTCTGCTGTTGTAGCCATCTGCCTCAAGGTTGTGCGTGTTGTGGCTTCACAAATGCTTTGCTGCATACCTCGGTTGTAACGAGTGGTTATTTCAGTCAAAGTTGCTCTTCTATTAGCTTGAATCAGTCGGCCCATTCTCCTCTGACCTCTAGCATCAACAAGGCATTTTCGCCCACAGGGCTGCCGCATACTGGATGTTTTTCCCTTTTCACACCATTCTTTGTAAACCCTAGAAATGGTTGTGCGTGAAAATCCCAGTAACTGAGCAGATTGTGAAATTCTCAGACCGGCCCGTCTGGCACCAACAACCATGCCACGCTCAAAATTGCTTAAATCACCTTTCTTTCCCATTCTGACATTCAGTTTGGAGTTCAGGAGATTGTCTTGACCAGGACCACACCCCTAAATGCATTGAAGCAACTGCCATGTGATTGGTTGATTAGATAATTGCATTAATGAGAAATTGAACAGGTGTTTCTAATAATCCTTTAGGGGAGTGTATAACTGTTTGTGAATGTAAATGTTCTGCAAAGTTGTAAAGTCGAATGTGCACGATAAATAAAGTTAGTGTATCCCAAAAGAAGGAATCGGCTTTGAACCATTTATACAAGTCATTTGTATTTCGAATCCCACTGCGTTATGGTTCTACGTCACTAGAAAGGACATTTGCATAATGCCCATTGTCCGCCCCGCGAACAACTCAAACGTTGTCCAGCCCTCAAACGTCATTTTACTGATGATTGCTTCTCAAATCTCAGAGTTCAACACGAGATTCACAAGACACTTGCTCTTGAAAGATGTGTCTCTACCCAGTTTATTTGGACCACAGAATAAGCTGTAATTATGAATAATTATTGATTTATTTGCTACCGGGTGTTCTCTTTCATAGGTTCACTCGACGCTGCGTCACTTTAATGACGTAATGGGACGCCCTCTGGGTGTGCCGATTGTCTGAAGCCCTTATAGAATCACGCCAATTGATTGGCTGATGGCGCGCACGTCGCCCACCTGACGTAGTCACCTATATCAGCGCGCGCGCGCCATCTGCTCCTCAGATTTCTCTGCCTTCACGAAGCGGCCATTTCTGCCCTTCGGTTATCGATTTTTCTGGCCCAAAAACTAGGATTCAGTATACATATTTACCTCAGCACTTCAGCGACCGCGGATTGTGGAACTTTGTTCTCCTTGTGGTGAAGTGCTATGGAATTCAGACGTTGCCCACCGCCGTGCACTCGCTTCATCGCGATTGACGATCCCCACAGTAAGTGTGTTAAATTTCTAATTGTAAATACTGCGATAATCTCCTTCTCAAAACCCTCCGCTCGAGGCTCGCGGTTTTTGAGAGGGAGTCATCCGTTTTCCCCCGTCGCGCTCCCGAGGCCGCGCAGGCCTCTCTTGGATCCGCGACCTGGGGTTCGGATGTAGAGCTCGAGGATGTGGAGTGCGAGCAGACGGGCCCCGCCCTTTCTCTCCCTCTCTCTCCCGAGCACGTGCGCGGGACTCCGCCTGTGGAATACTCGCACGACTATCTCTGTCCCAGCCCGGAGGCACGCGATGCGGTTTCCTTCGGACTGGAGGATGTCATTTTCACTGCAGCATCCGACTCCGAGGATTTCGGTGCTGCAAATACCGACGACGCTCTCCCGCCGAGCGGCCAGGAAGCGCGGCCATCAGCGGCGTATGATGAGCTTGTGGATGTACTCGCGCGCGCTACTCAGAAGCTTGCGATCGAGTGGCCGGATGAACCCCGCGAAGCTCAATCTTCTCGGTTGGATGAGAGATTCCTCAGCGGCCCTAATTCTAGGCCTCCGCGGAGGAAGCTACCATTCTTCAGTGATCTACACAGTGAGATTTCTAGATCCTGGAAGCAACCGTTCTCAGCCCGCCTAACTAACGCGGCAGCCGCTGATTTCACCAACCTCGTGGGTTTTGAGGAACAGGGCTATTCCGCTATTCCCGCGGTTGAGGACACGCTGGCCACTCACCTCGCGCCATCTTCAGCTCCCTCGTGGAAGTCCCGCCCCCTTCTTCCCACTAAGCCGTGCAGGACCACTTCTGCCCTGATTGGCAAATCCTACATGGCGGCTGGTCAGGCTGGCATGGCCCTTCATACCATGGCCATTCTCCAGGCATATCAGGCGGATGTTTTAAAGGAAATGGATGAGGGCTCCGGTTTGACACCAGAAGCTGTAAAGGAGCTTCGTAAAGCCACGGATTTGGCGTTACGGGCTACTAAGCACACAGCTCGCGCTGTAGGGCGCTCTATGGCGGGCTCGGTGGCGGCGGAGCGCCACTTATGGCTTAATCTCACCGAGATCCGCGACAAGGAGAAAGTTTTCCTTATGGACGCTCCGATTTCCCAGTCCGGATTGTTTGGGGAGGCGGTTAATACTGTGGTCGAGAAGTTCAGATCTGCAAAATCCCAGTCTGCCGCTCTAAAACAGTTCATGCCGAGGAGAGCGAGGGACGCTCCTTCCCCCTCCCCCTCTCAGTCCAGAGATCGCCCCTCTTTCAAAAGAGAGTTTTCCGCCCGGAGGAGCGACCAGAGTTATCCTCCACCCACCACGGTCTGGGGAGCTCGCGGTCGTCCATTTCCCCGTCAACGTCCTCACAGACGCATCGACCCAAAGCGGCCCAGCAAACCTTCTGCTTCGGCCACTTCGAGTCGCCCCTGACCCTCCGGTCAGAAAAAGGGGAGCTGCAGTTCACGACCGGGGCTGGGTCAGACCGCGCAAGCGTTTCTGCCCGCCCCCCTCCAGCTCTCCCTATCCAGCTCTGTCATTTCCGCCGCCCAGCGCGCTTCGGAATACAGATCCGGTTATATCCCCGCCTTTTCCGGCGCTGAAGGAAGGAGACGCGGTCTGCTTTCTCCCCTCACGTCTGATTGGCTCACCATCCGCCGCTCGTCCATACGGAGACACGTCCTGTTTTCTCCGGGATCCAGAGCGGCCCAGCCTTCCACTGCCTACTCCGCGCCAGGACGCCACGTGCTCTCCTCTGCGGATGGCCACACCCCCCTCAGAGGTCCACGACACCCCAACTCAGGTATGTCCACCGCACCTCATAATACCTCCCACGTTGTCAAATTTCTTCCACGAGTGGAAGCTTTTGCCAGGGATATCATCCTGGGTCCTCCGCACGATTCAGTCAGGCTACACGCTTCAGTTCTGTCGCAACCCTCCTCGCTTCGACGGGGTCGCTCACACGGTAGTAAACAGCGCCTCTCAGGCTTCTGTGCTACAACAAGAGCTCTCTTCTCTCCTCCTAAAGGGGGCAATAGAGGAAGTTCCGGCAACAGAGGAAAAATGTGGTTTCTTCAGCCGCTATTTCCTTGTTCCGAAGAAAGACGGCGGTCTGCGTCCCATCCTGGACCTCCGCCGCCTGAACTTCGCCCTCTACAAAGGGAAGTTCAAGATGCTAACGCTAAAGACTATCTTGTCTCAGATACGTGCGGAGGACTGGTTTGTCACTATAGACCTGAGAGATGCTTATTTCCATATCCAGGTTGTCAAACGACACAGGAAGTTTCTCAGGTTCGCCTTCAAAGGGAAGGCTTATCAATACAAAGTCCTTCCCTTCGGCCTTGCCGTGGCACCAAGGACGTTCACGAAGTGTATGGATGCTGCGCTGGCCCCGCTGAGGCTCCAGGGCATCCGTATTCTCAATTACCTGGACGACTGGCTCATTCTGGCCCACTCCAGGGAGTTAGCCTGTCATCACAGAGATGTCGTTCTTCGACACGTTCGATCTCTTGGCTTGAGAGTGAACACAGACAAGAGCGTTCTTACTCCGGCTCAGCAGACCACCTTCTTAGGTGTTCGTCTGGATTCCGTTCCGATGCAGGCCCGTCTGGCCCCTGCTCGGATTTCCAGTATCACAACATGCTTGGTCCGCTTCAGGCTAGGCCATCATGTTTCTGTGGGTACTTGTCGCAGGCTCCTGGGCCTCATGGCCGCAGCTTCCCCGGTGCTTCCCCTGGGACTGCTCCATATGAGGCCCTTCCTCTGGTGGATGAAACGCTCAGGGGCTCGGTCAACAGGATCGGCCCTTCGCCTATTGAAGGTGTCACGCGGCTGCTTTCGTGCCCTATCAATGTGGCGAGACCCTCTTTTTCTTCAGAAAGGGGTCAAGATGGGGGCTGTTTTCCGTCGCCAAATGGTTACGACGGACGCCTCTCTTACCGGCTGGGGTGCGGTGTTCGAGGGCAGACCAGCTATGGGGATCTGGGAGGGGGAAGTTCTCTCCTGGCACATAAATTGCCTGGAGTTGAGAGCGGTATCCCTGGCCCTTCAGCATTTTCTCCCCTCACTCAGGGGACATCATGTCATTGTCAGGACCGACAACATGGCAGTGGTGTCTCACATAAATCGCCAGGGAGGGTCACGGTCGCGCACCCTGGACAGGCATGCGCGCCGACTCCTCCTGCGGTTTCAGGACAAGTTTTTGTCCCTGAGAGCAGTCCATGTACCCGGAGTCTTAAACCTCGCTGCGGATTATCTGTCGAGACAGAAGCTTCGGTCGGGGGAATGGATGCTGAACCCTCAAACTGTGTCACAGATTTGGGAGATGTTCGGGAGAGCGGAAGTGGACCTCTTTGCCTCGAAGGAGTCGTCCCAGTGTCGGCTCTGGTTTTCTCTGAGCTCTCCGGCCCCGTTGGGGATAGATGCGTTCGCGCATCCATGGCCCAATCTGAAACTTTATGCGTTTCCGCCCATCAAGCTGATTCCGGCGGTTCTGTGCAGAGTAAGGGAAAGTGGGGCCAGCCTCCTGCTGGTGGCTCCACACTGGCCATCCCAGACTTGGTTCTCAGAGATGGTTCTCCTCCTGGACTCCTCCCCATGGGAGATACCGGTCAGGAAGGACCTTTTGACACAACTTCAGGGCAGGATTTGGCACCCTCACCCGGAGATTTGGAAGTTGTGGGTATGGCCCATCAAGGGCCAACGACACTAAACGCTGGTCTTTCTGCGGACGTTCAGGAGATCATTGCTAATGCGAGAGCCCCTTCTACAAGGAAGCTCTATTTCTCCAAGCGGAGGGTCTTCGAGTCGTGGTGCTCGGCTCATGCAGTAGATCCAGTTAACTGCCCGGTTGGTTCAGTTCTGGAGTTCCTGCAGGAGAAGTTTGCTGCTGGAGCAGCGGCTACCACCCTTCGGGTCTATGTCGCAGCTATAGCTGCCGGTAGGGAGTCGGACGAAATCCCTCTGGGCAAGCACAGACTGGTTTCATCTTTCATGCGAGGGGTTAGGCGCCTGAGACCAGCACGCTCCCCTGGTATTCCCTCTTGGGACCTCTCCGTGGTCCTTGAAGGGCTAACTTTGGCTCCATTTGAGCCTTTGGAGTCAGCTCCTGAGCGAATTCTGACTCTCAAAGTTGCTCTTTTGTTAGCTCTGTCTTCTTTGAAACGAGTGGGCGATCTACAGGCTCTCTCTGTTAATGGGACCTGTATGGATTTTGCCCCTGGCCTAGTTAAGGTTACCTTAAGACCTAGGGTGGGTTATGTGCCCAAAGTTTTGTCCACATCATTTCGCTCTCAGGTTATTACTCTTCACTCCTTTCACCCCCCTCCGTTTGACTCGGAGGAAGACGAGAAACTTCATTTGCTCTGCCCAGTTCGAGCGTTGAAGTGTTATGTTGACCGTTCGGACAGCTGGAGGAAATCTAACCAGCTGTTGGTGTGCTTCGGTGCTGGCCGCCGCGGGCTTGCCGCTTCGAAGCAACGGGTTTCCCATTGGGTGACAGAGGCTATTTCCTTAGCTTATGAGGTGCGTGGTTTACCTTCACCTCTTGATGTTAGAGCGCATTCTACCAGAGGTGTGGCTTCCTCTCAAGCACTTTTTAGAGGGGCTCTTTTGGAAGATATTTGTGTGGCGGCAGGTTGGTCCTCTCCGCACACTTTTGTGAGATTTTATAGTTTGGATCTCGACATGGCTCCGGGTTCGCATGTCCTGTCTGCTTAACCTAGTCATGCAGGTTATCTGGTGTTCTTTGAGCCAGATACGGCAGCGCTTTAGCTTGGCGTGTTTGGTATATCGTTCCCATTACGTCATTAAAGTGACGCAGCGTCGAGTGAACCTATGAAAGAGAACGTCTCAGGTTACTTGCGTAACCTATGTTCTCTGAGTAGGGAACGAGACGCTGCGTACGCTGCCAAGCTCCTCGCGCTGCCGACAGGCTTTCCTTTTCGGCAGAGAAATCTGAGGAGCAGATGGCGCGCGCGCGCTGATATAGGTGACTACGTCAGGTGGGCGACGTGCGCGCCATCAGCCAATCAATTGGCGTGATTCTATAAGGGCTTCAGACAATCGGCACACCCAGAGGGCGTCCCATTACGTCATTAAAGTGACGCAGCGTCTCGTTCCCTACTCAGAGAACATAGGTTACGCAAGTAACCTGAGACGTTTCTACGTAGTTTTGTGTTTTATATTGTGCAAGTTTCTGGCTAACCGGCTAACTCACATTATTACTGTCTTATTGAAATACTTCTGTTAAGCAGTTGTGTGCCACTATTACCTAAAACTGTGTCTATTAATGCAGTTTGTCTGTCGTTCTTTCTACTAAGATAAAAGATGGAGCGAGATTTGTTTTACAAACGTTTATGTGACATCATTCATTCACGTTAGTGCTGGGCTAACGTATGCGCTGTTATTGATACAGTTTGTGCATGTGCACACAACATTTTTGAAATATACACGTGTGTTTGTTGATGGACATACACTTGTTAATGCTGATGTTGAGGAATTACAGTTTCAACATCTCATAATGAACCTCAAAATGAGTAGCGTATTATTGAGAAACATCCAGCTCAAGTCATCCCTGCGATGGAGGTTTGGGTTGAATTTCTTCCAATGTTTCATCATCGCGCTCGGATTGACATTATAAAATTGTCGCCATTTTTTTTCTTTGATGCATGTAAACCTGTTGTGGGAGACCTCCAAAACAAAATTTAAAATAGCATAATAGGGGCACTTAAATTTTTTCTCAAACGATCACATAACCAAAATAAAAAAATTTAACTGGATGCTTTGATAGTTCGGAGAACATTCAGAAATCACGTTTTAACTTAATAGGAACATTATCAAAACATTCTTAGAACATATTTTTGTTTGCTGGGTTGACACTAACATAAATGTTCTTGTGGATAAATGACATTACTGGGTCATCCATCTACTCAGAAAGCAAGAAAACAGCTCCCATTGTTACATTTCTCATTACGGTGCCCCTGTGAGTCCTCTGGACAGTGTGTTCAGTTTGAAAGCTCCACTGATCTGGCTCTCAGTTGGGTAAGTGTCTGGCACTGAGATGAGGAGACAGGTAATGCTCAAAGTGAGTCAGTGCCCGTGTCCCTTTTTGGACGTTATTAGGGCTTTACTGCTTTGTAGTAGGGCACACTAATGCTCAAAAACAAAAGAGTCCATTGTCAAGATCTATCTAGTAAATGAACTCTTCCGGCTCAGGGAGCACCTTTAAGAGGCACTCTACATAAAAGCAATAACACACAGTTGTTTCCTCTCTCATGGTCTGACTGCATGGTTGATGGTTTGAGAGTTTTGATTTTTTTTTTTCAATGTGCACAAATACCAGATTTTTGGAGCTTTTTTCCCCCTGTTTTCCTCTTCATGTCAGCTTGCTGTAATGGCTGTGTGACGTGCATGTGTACTTTTTTTTTCAGAAATGAGCATCTCAATCAGGTAATGTACAATAGCATGCTCCCTAACAGAACATGCATGGGATAAAACATTATGGTTGCGGGTACCCATGAGGTTACACCATCTTAATTTAGCAGCACGCACATATAGATGGACCATTGCTGTGAAGAAAGAAATACAAAGATAAACCCTCAACTTCACCCTTGGTCATTTGTCTCCAAAGAGATTGGAAAGAGAGAGAGTGTGAGGCAAAGAGTGCAGTCTCTAAAGGCCCTTGTTGACAGAAACAAAGGCTGGGGAGAAAGTCTCTATAATAATCCCGATACTACCCTATTTGCTGACCTCCAACAAGCTCAGAAGAAAAGACTTTGATGAAGGTTTTTAGTTCAGATGAGGCCAGATTCAAAGAAAAGGAGAGAATGAAGGTTTTGAGAGAACACGGCTACACAACTGGCGCATGTATTGAACTGAATAAAAAACAAAAAAAACATGTTATGTTATAGGACATTCAAATCATCCAAGTTTCAACAGAATTTCACTTCTAGGGTTTTCACAAAAGCACAATTTCAGTCGTCAATACTAATGCCACCAAAATGTCACAATATTCAATATCAATTTCAACACCACAGCAATATTTGCAACTGACAAACTGACTTGCTATTTCATGTGTGTCCTACATTTGTTTATAACGCAATGTAAACTTGTTAAGGGTTTTGTCCTAATTTCCAGTAAAATGTAAAACAAGATAATGGATTTGGTGTTAATCCTTTTCATATAACATATCTTGAATCCTGTTTATTTAGTTTACCCTGCATATGCCTCACTAAATTTTGTTCCCTTTTGTTCAGTCACTCTGAGTAACGTCAGTGAAGGACGAATGGGTTTTCGCTTAGAACCCAATCATCTTCGAGATCTTAGAAAATGCCCAATGACAGTGCCAATGCCATGGGCATGTGGAATTTGCATGCGTAACTCCGCCCCACTGCGTGGGTATATAAGGAAGTACGCTGGCAACATTACATTATGTTTCTGCTTCGGAGCCAAGAGCATCTCTTCACTCCTGCACGCCTGAATTCTGAAGTCCTCTCTTCAGTCTTCGAGACGAGCGGTTCTCCAGGGTGTTGGTGTGACGCCGCATTCCAGCGATCTCACATTGGCTGCCTGCTGATCTGTGCAGTGATCTGCAACAGCTGTGTGTGTTTTCCCTGGGCACTTCGGCACTCTGCAGAGCTTTCCTCTCACAAAAAGAGCTTGCGCGTGGCACGTCTTTTTCAAGACGGTTCGCCTGCGCACTTCTGGGTGCGATCGATCTCCGTTGCTGTCTTATGGGCACAATCACTGCTCGACGTGTTTGGGCTTCAGCACGTTCGGGCAGTGTTTGTGGATGTGTCATGTTCCCACTGCGGGAACATGACCATCGCGATGTTGCGGTTGAGCCTCCGTAAAGGAGAGAAGAGTCCCCTCTGCCACACCCCAACTTACCGTCTCCGAGAGATATGGTACTTTGGCTGGTGGCCAGGGTGACCTGAGGGCGGTGCCGTGGTATTAAGAACCCCGACGATCAGTTCCTCGGGCCACACCCCCCACTCGCACACCGCTACCCGCGAGTGCTTGGACTGAGGCGGTGGGACCATATGTTGACGCCCAGCTCGTTTCGTTCACACTCCAGATAGCAGTGAGATGTCGATCGCCGCATCTCAAGGTGGCCTAGAGTCCTTTGGGGATGACGGCTCAGCTGTGCTCCGCGTGCTAGCACTGCTCGGATCCGACCTAGAGTTGACAGCCATGTTATCTCGGGCAGCCGCGGGCTGGTGTGGAACTCTGCCCTGTCACAAGCGCTCGCGGTCGGGCGATTGGTTTATGGGGGCAGCACCTGACAGCTGTTGGGCCCAGCCCCCAATGCCTTTTCGCTCCTGAGGTGCATGAAGTCCCCGTGCTTCCCGTGACCGTTCGGTGGCCTCCTCTGCCTTCTCTGCCCTCGATGGGGCCGCAGCCAAGGGTACACTGGGGTCCCCCCACTGATGAACACTCTGTTGTGCACTACGGTGTCCACGGAGGGCTTCGACGTGGCGTGGCTATCCTAAGCGCCCTCCCAAAGCTTGTGGGCTCGTCTACTTCGGTGGCGAGGTCCTGCAGAGCTACGGGGCAGGCCGCCGCCCCTTTTGCACATACACGAGGGTAGAGCCAACCCAGGGCTCTTCAATGAGCTGCGTGCTGCCACTGAGCCCCCAGAGACCGGTGATGGCAGTGTGCGCCGCCCACGGGCCACGCCGCTCTCGTCCCTCTCTCTCGCCAGCCTCCTCTCAGAGCAGACCCCAGTGGAACGGGCGTCCTTCCCTGTTCTCCTCTGTCAGGATGCAGCTGTTAACCATGCCCCCACACCGGGACGCTATGCCTCCCACGTCTGGGTCGGTAACGCTGCCTTGCTGCCCCACACAGGGTACATCTGTGGTCCAAATGACCCCGCTGGTGCAGTTTCTGGGAGCCTGGCTTCAGCTTCCGGGACTGTTGAAAACCGGTGGGTTACGGCCAATCCTGGATCTGCGCGTCCTGAACCGATACCTTCACAGGTTTCCGCTCAGGATGTTGACAGCGAAACGCCTTTTCGAATGTGTTCGTCCAGCCAATTGGTTTGCAGCGATCGACCTGAAGGTCACCTACTTCCATGTCTCCATCCTACCTAATCTTGCCCAGACCCTCGTGTCAGGCCAGGTGCCTCCGTGAGCATGGTTCCCCTCCGGGCGACCCCCACACATGTATTTCCACCGTAAGCCTCCTTGAGCGGGTGTCTTTCCCTTGGCAAGCCCTTGCCACCCTGGGGTTAAAAGTCCACCTTCGACTGGTTCTCCAGAGTTTCCCATATGCAGCCCTCAGCGGGTCGTATGTGTATTCGCTAAGTCCTCCCTACGGGCATATTTTCCATCTGGAATATGCTTCCCAGTGTACCCTGGTATTCCTGTGTTAAGTGGGAGTCCTTCATCCGTACTAGTCTTACGACAGGGTACTCGCACTTACGCAGGGCACTGGAAGACAGCCGAGTGGTGTTTTTGTATTAGGACCCCATTCATCAGTCACTGACGTTACTCTGAGTGACTGAACGAAAGGGAACGTCTCGGTTACGTATGTAACCCTCGTTCCCTGAGGAGGGAACGGAGACGTAACGTCCCTCTGCCACATCCGCTGTACCGCTGGAACGGCCAAGAGTTCAGTCTTGGCTCCTCAGCAGGTAAAGATAATACGTCTCCGTTCCCTCCTCAGGGAACGAGGGTTACATACGTAACCGAGACATTTTATATGTATATATACTCTATACTTTACCAATAGAATAAGAAAAATAAACAGCATTCAATATATATTCTATGAAATTCGTTAATAAAAACCTTCTCAAGCAAAGTGATGCATTTGTGTAAGAATAATATCCATATTTAAAACATTATAAACTAAAATAGCTACCGGAAAACGGCCAATGCAAGTCGACTTACCCAAAAGAGTATACAACCGTAACGATGTATAATGTAGGATGTAGGAGTAAGCTTTGACACCTTTTACGGTTCAAACAAATAGGGCTAGGAAACAAACATAGGGCTGGGAAACAAACTCAAGCTCCTCTTCTCTTTTATCTAAATCTCTTTAAAAATTCTCATTCGTGACCGGTGTTTTGTTTTGCTCTATCCAGGGGTTACTCTTTCACCATACATCGATGCGTATGGCCATCTGTCGGAAGCAAGTTATTTTAGTTTATAAATATGTTTTAAATATGGATATTTTTCTTACACAAATGCATTGCTTCACTTCAGAAGGCTATTACTAACCACCCGGAGCCGTGTGGAGTACTTTTATGATGGATGGATTCACTTTTTTGGAATTTAAAATCTCGACACCCATTCACTACCATTATAAAGCTTGGAAGAGCCAGGACATTTTTATATATTACTCTAGTTGTATTTGTCTGAACGAAGAAAGTCATATACACCTAGTATGGCTTGAGGTGGAGTAAATAATGTGGTAATTGAATTTTTTTTTATGTGAACTATCCCTTTAAGACCAACCGACTATTGTTACATTAATACAACGCCAAGTGGTCTCAAGTTGGGTATTTGACCTTTCATCCACACACACAGCTACATTACTGTATATGCGTGCAAGAAGACATACTGAATAAATAGGGATGGGACGAGGTGTGGTCATATTTTGGCTTTTACAAAAGTCCTGAGGGAAACTTAATCAAGGATCCTCACCCTCTCTGCAGAACATGCAAAATGTAATTCGCTGCAATAGGAGGAAACACTGTCGACTACAAAAGTTGTCTTCGTGACCATCTCCCACTGTTGTATAGCGAATGCAAGGCACTCTAACTTTGACCTCAATACCAAAACTATGTCTGGAAAATAATTGGACGCAAAATGTTGTGGATTTGAGCCAAAGACGAATGAACACTTTCAAAGAAGACTATTAAGGATGACATTTAAAGGCTAATAATGAATATTCATCGTACACTTATAACAGATTTTTTTTTACCACAAAAATAATTACGGGGGCATATTGAATTGAGATTAATCTTTCACATCTGACCGGTTTATCTCATCCAGACAAGATGATCACAACAATATAGTAGTATTAATAGTAAAGTCCTCCGATTTCATTTTCGATACAATCAAAAACGAAGATGCTAAATGGCAAGTTGCATTTGAATTAATGATAATCTGTGTGCCGTGATAATATTGATAATCGTGATAATGTTGGTTACAATAATAGTGATATGAAATTTTCATACCGTCCCATCCCTATGTATAAGCATTTGAAAGCAGCCGCTTGTCAGTCAGTAATTGAATATTTAACAACATTGTGCAAAGACTGCCATCTTTACATTCTTGTATTGGTACTTCTGACATCCCTACCCCATTCTGGCAGTGCTTTCCGGCACAGCTCCATTTGGCCCCCATCACTATAGCAGACCATTAACCAATGTGCAGCATCACAAATACTCTGACGCATGGCTATACACACACAATAGAGTATAGTGAAAAAGAAACACCCCAGCACGGAGGTTATCCATCAACGTCGCTGCAGTGAGAAAATGAAAAGCTTTCATAAGGCGGCCCATTCCTGCTGGTGCATTTGCCATTGAGTGCGCTTGACAGTGTAAACAGATTTGTTGGCCAGCTTGGCTATCACCCCTCAACTAATGGGGTTGAAGAGGAATGGGCACACCACGCAGATATTGAACAGAAGCGTTAATCTTGATTCAGCTGTCATTCCCCCAATGAGGTGTTAAATCAATACTGATATGGCTCCCCGGTTCTAAGCTTTACTTCAAGGGTTCACTCCCAAGAAGACTTTAATGAGGAGCATGTAAAACATTTGCAGAGACTCTTTGAGCAAAGACAAATTCATTGGGCGCCATAGTCTATCAGCTTAATCATGGGGAGTTGTCAAGGGAAAATCGGATCTGCCCACCACGCAAATAATGCACGCTGTCGTCTATCCTCTGCAGTGCGTGCTGCTGTTAGTGAACCAAGACAATCCTGTGAGCAAACAATACCAATCGGCTCAGAGAAATGGCTGCGCTGATAAAGGTTGACTTGTTTTGAAAATGAGTGCTGACGTGCAAAAACTAACTAACAAACAAACAAACAAACTGAATGAGAGCTACAGTATGCTTGCAATCAAACTGTATTGTCAGGAAATATGCGCATACACCTCAACGAAAGGCCTGCTGAGAAACCTTTCATACTTTGTGTTGATCTATGGCTTTGGCATTTCTGGGGTTGTTCTCTGCTCTCTAACTCTATTAGCATCACCTGCAGTCTGAACATCATTTGCATCAAAAGAATAACTTGTCCACTCGTCCAACAATAAAGAGGAAGACAGTGAGACTCACTTGAGAAATAATGAATAGATTTTTCATTTGTATTTATTTATTTCATTATTTCCGCATGCCAGATACTCTTTGCAACAGAAACTGGAAAGGGCTGGGGAGCTGCACAATTTAAAGGTTTGTTACTTCAAATGAAATTTAAATGAATCGCTTAAAGCCATGTCACTTTGTAAGCAGCGATGCCTATACTTTTCAGCAACTGGGGGAATGCATCACACGCTCATTATATTTTCGGTTAAAGATTTTCTCTTTCTTTCATTTTCTCACTCTTAAAAGGTTTTGTTCACATCTTGCACTGATATTAACGCTCTTTGATCTTGTCATGGTAGATGATTTTTCTTCCATGTCAAGACAAAATATCATAATCTGAATGTGACGTCTGAAGCTTCTGTTCTAGCAGACTGTTCACATTATTATATGGACAGGGGTCTGAGACAAAAGGTTTATGGGTGGGCCCCATGTCCCCTGGCTCAATGAGACTATACCACAGGCCCCTTATGGTGCGTTCACACCGGACGCGATTCGCGCGAGTGATTTACATGTTAAGTCAATGCAGAGACGCGAAATGGCATTCTGCGGCGTGATTCGCGCGAATGAGGCGGCGCGAATGACGCGAATTGAGCGTTTTGAACGCGCGATTCGCTCAAGTTGAAAAATCTGAACTCTGGCGGATATTTCACGCCGCGTTAACCAATCACGAGCTTGCTCAGTAGTGACGCATTTACAAGCGGAGGCAGAAATCCCAACAACAATGGAGGACAAGATAATCGTGGCCGTATGTGGATACCCAGAGTTGTATGATACATCATCCTATCACTACAGGAACAGGAATAAAAGGAATAAAGGAATAAAAAGGACCTTGCTTGGAAGAAAGTGAGTTATTGTGACCCAAGTGAGCCATTTCACAACGAGACAGGAGCAGAAAAAAAGAGCCAGAGCCAGCGGCAAATGTGAGAAGGACTAGTCGAGGAAAGGCAGGTCTCCCCGGGTAAACGAGCGTGGAATGTCACTGATCCCCTGGATCACACAACTCCGAAAACGCCAGATAAAATGCTCAAATAGGCACTCTTTTTATAAATTAACCACAGATTTGAGCTTTAAACAACTATATTATCGCCTGAAAAAGTCTTTAAACTACGTTTTGTCACACATTAATAGTAGTATTTTTTACAAAAAAGGCGTAAAGTGACCGAGACGAGTTGGCTCATCTAGGCTCATATAGAAGCCCCTCCCATGACGCGAATTCGCGTCTGTTGTGTAGTTGTCACACGCGAATTTCACACGCGAATGAAGCGAGTAAACTCAAAATGTTCAAGCGTCCACCTTCGTGCGATTAGCGCGAATTATTCGCGCGAATTGCGTCCGGTGTGAACGCCACATTAGCCTCAACATTTCTCATAACGGCCCTGCAGTGAGGCCAAAAGTCTGAGAGCACATTCAAAATCTGGCATTTTTTATGTAGACCTGGAAAGAAACAAAGAAAAAAAAAAATTTTTCAAAAAAAAATATTAAATATATCCAAAAATGGTAACACTTTATTTTAAGAGTCCAGAATAATGCATTAGTTAAGCATTAATTAAGGATTAACTTGTTCACAACTAAGCATTAGTTAAGCACGAACACACTAGTAATTAATGATTAACTTTACATTTTTGGGTCCATAATTATGCATTAGTAAAACTAGTAATTAATGATTTGCTTGATCACAATTATGCATTAGTTAAGCATGGACACAATAGTAATTAATGATTAACTTAACATTACAGTAAGGGCATATTAGCCATTATTTACAACTTAATAAGCCATACATTATTTTTGTGTAGCGATGTAGTTATATTTCTGTGTATTTTTTGTTAACTGAACAATAAGCTAGTAATTAAACTAGTAAAGTTATAAATTGCTAAAATAGTGTAATAAAGACAATTTGACCCCCTATTCTGAAGGGAAAGTTTTATCCTCATTAATTATGGCACTTATTGAGTAATATTTTAGTTTATTGACCAGAATAAGCCATGAATTAAGCCTAACTACCATTAATACAGTACTAATAAAGGCAATTTGACCCCCTGTTCTAAAGATAAGTTTATTCAATTTGAAAAATACAAAAAATAGACGCATTTTCCCTAGTGGTTGCAGACTTTTGGACCCCACCTGTAAATATTTTGTCGTTTCGAATCAATGTTGTGATCATTATGTACAATAGCACAATTTACAATTCAAACTGGCATTGGTGATGTGGTTATATCCCAAATATGCTGATCCAATCATAGTCTAATCATATGTACACCAAAAAATGTGTTTGAAATGGGTTCTGTGGTTGTATTGAATTATGATTGTAGGTACCTACAAGATGAAGTAAATGATTTGATATGATGTATAGACAGGACCATAAGCCTCTAGCCTTTGTGATATTTTTTGTGCCGCACAGTGGAGGAAAAAGCACAAAGTAATAGGATGGGGGGAGGGCCGGCATGCTTTGAGGGAATTGACCACCTTGACAAGCGAGGTGGAATGGAAGTCGAAGTCAATCTTCGAGCAGCTTCACCGGTGTGACAAGTATACTGGAGAAATCCCTGAAGGGAAGGGCACTCCAATGAGGTTTCCCAAGTTTAGTTCCAGACACTAGCAAACAGACAGAGCCACACATTCAGGCATCTGTTTAGTTTTGATCCACTGTAGTGTTATTCCCAATGAGAAGTTAAGGCAAGTAGCTATAGGTGCTAGATATTGCATGCTAGGGCTGTCAACGAATATTCTAAATTCGAATATATATTCGAATAGTTTAAAAAAAAGGAATTTCGAAGGTGAAAATTAATATTCAAATAAAAAAAAAGTGGAAAAAAACACCCGCGGTAGTAGAGGCGTGGCTGTCTGCTTTGCGAGTGGGCGCGCAAGCGCCTATGGCTAGCGCGCCTGAAGCCTTGTTTATACTTTCACCTGGCTCTACAGCACGAGCCCCCGCTGACTGCGCGCGCTCCTCCCCAAACGGACGAGACGTTTAGTTTATACTTGACGGGCTTGCCGTTGTGCTATTCTTTGAAGCGACAGAGGGCGACTCGGAGTAGTTGTTCTATAAACCATCAGGAAAAAGCGTCGAGAAGAAGTGGGCTAATGTACACAGGTGACGATATTTATGTTAGTACACTTCACCGAAAACCACACTACAAAAGAATCATGTAAAACAGATCAAAATAAACCTTGATATTACTTGTGACATGAGAACAAAATGTATGCAGAAATGTAACGTTAACTTATACAACTAAATTTATGATCTCTTAAATGTTTCCTAATTTCACTAAACACTTTTCGTGAGATTTCACTTAGTTTCGTGAACTTTTCTTTATTAAACGGGCTTGTTTATGCTTTTGTAGGCTCATTTTGTAAATATAAGCAACTTATTTGTATGTGCAAACTGGACGACCCTTACTTTGCATCGCCCGCCACAAGCTCTTTGTCTGCAACACGACAAGAGGCCATAACGGAGAAATTAATTTTGTTCATTTGTAAGGACATGAGACCGATCAGTGTCGTGGATGGGGCAGGCTTCAGGGAGTTCTGTCAAGCAATGGAACCGAGGTACTGACTGAATAGATATTGCATGAATAAAGGATAAATGCACTGCTTCCACTGGTTTGATTATTTACCGTTTCATGTCAAGGAAAAGTTCCATGTTTACCACAGCACAGCTCGCTCGGAGCGTTCAATATGCTGTAAAACTTCAATTAATATTTGTTTCAATCACTGAATGAAGCCTGCTATATTTGGGACAAGAGTCGCAACCTTAAATTACTTGCACAAAACTCTTGATCAGCACTCAAAATGTGTTTGTTCATTTAAACCATTATGCGCAGAGAGCGTGAGGGTGAGGGCGAGAGAGAGGTCTGCGGTCTTGGTCATTAGTTGATTTACTTGTTTTTGTGTAGGTAATACGTTGTCAAATATGTTTAAACTTAAATAGACTACCTATACAAGTAGTTATGTCTCTTTGTATTCATTTGTCCTGTTATTGACGTAATGCGCGTCATTGACAAAATGCGCAACCAGATGTTCGAATAGTTCGAATATTCGTGTTTTTTTTAGAGGGAATATTCGAACGTCATTTTTGAGTAATTTTGACAGCCCTATTGCATGCTGAGACTGTATGTGCTAATATAGAAATCAGCAAATAAAAAAATATATGTGCATTATGCAACAGGTAAACAGACCATGCAACAAAAGAGCAAAGGTAAAAACACAGAGCATACAGCATTCAGAAGAAAAGAAGCCGACTGCCATTCACACACAATCACACATGATGTGCTCCCTACCAGACAACATGAACACTTTCTGCACTCATTCAACATGACAGGGACTACAGGCAGATCAGTCTGTTTTGTTTTAAGAAGACATGATTCAGTCCTTGAATTAGCTATATCACCCCAGGCAGATTTGCACTAATTCACTTTTACAAGGATGCACTGGAGACTTGGGAAAAGACTGGATCGCGTGCAAAAGCAGAACAACCCGCTCCAATATCACAGAACTGGGGAAATGTGTCCTACATGATTCTACCTCATGCATTTCATATCTCATGAATTCTGCAAGTTGACTGATATTGCGGGCTGACCTCTATACTTCAAATGATTACAGAATACAACAAACAAAACAAACAAACAAACAAAAAGCATATTGCTCTGAAGCTGCTCTTATATTCTGCTATGAATATAAAAGAGTGACAACAATATAGCAAGAGTAGACCTATAGAGTGACATGGCATTAGATACTTTGCATTTCACAGAAAATGTCACATTAAAACCTGTTGTTGTTGTTGTTGTTGTTGTCTACTCTAGACTTTGCTGTATTTGGAAAATAAGAGCACAGTCTGCGATATTTGTAGGTTCACATAGAGTAGAATAAGGTTGTCAGAATTGTATTCGAGAGCATAATGCGTTTATATTAATTCCCAGTTCGGGTGTTTATGAGACTGATAACCGCGTTCTCCTAAATTGTCTGGATACCTTATTAGACAAACACCTGTGTGAACTGTACTGTACAATGCAACAGGCAAATACTTTCATGTTGCGCTTTCATGTACGATTCTGGTCACCTGTACAGAGAGAAACCGAGATTAGCCGTCTCACCTGAAGTTTTCGAACAAGTCAGTCTTCATCCGATGCCGCTAATTCCCTCAGTTTTGTGGCCTGCATGCGCGACTCAAACGCTTCGAATTGATGTTGTTTCCTGCAGGGCTGACGCGCTCTCGCGCCTGTATTCGCATCAAGTGCGATTTTCCGGTAGATCTATTGTTGGTGTTGCCATCTTTGATATTTATTTGACACCAACAGACAAGACAGGGCAGGTTCATTTTGATAATAAACAAATTTTCAGCTCTAAAATTCTGTCAATTTTATTACGAAATTCAAACAATAAATACCGTTTTGCTGCTCTTAAATGTGACGTGACAGATTGCTGTACGAATCTGTAGTTCAAGCTGCACGTGAACCGATCCTCTCGCCGGGCTCCCATTGAAAATGAATGACTTCCGGACACTTTGACGCTCTCGCCGGCGGCGGTGTGAACGCACAGTTAGTCATTACTACTAGTTAATAGTAAATAAACACGAATGAACATTAGAAGGTATGTTGAAAGATACAGTGTAACATAATTGATCAATCAGTGTTTTTCAACAGCGGAAAGCGGTCAATAAAACAGCTGGAGAACAATATGTCACATAACATTACATTTGCCTCAGGAAAGCCATTTAATGACCATAGCATGTTAGTTGGCTAGAAAAATGAGCTATAGAGAGGAGTATTTTGCTAAATATGTGCATTATATTTATAATATTTTACTTGTATCATTAAAATATTATAATGCTGTTATTATAATAAAAACCACATTATATGTATATTATACTGTACCTAATATTTATCCAAATAAATCAATATTGAATCAAATCGCAAGCATTTGTGTCAAGCACTAAAAAAAACAGTAGTCTACCAGTCATTGAACCATGTAAACATTGTAACGTCACTAAACTTAAAGAAATTCTGTTTAGTTACCAAATGTTTTGACAATCACAATACGCTTATTGTGTAGGCTATACACCTCCATTTCCATAATTCTCTCTCCAAGCTAAACTCAAAAGTTGGCAGCCCTGCAAGTAGGATAGTCTACAAGCAGGAGACAGTCTAAGGCCCATTCACACCAAGAACGAGAACTACACCAACAATAACGCTCTGTTTATTATAAAACTCTCAATCTCTTCAAAGTAGTTGAATTCTGTCAAAAATAGTTATTTATAAAGAGAGCGCCTTTTTGAAAATTTGATGTGCCGTTTTCGGAGTTGTGAGCTCCAATGGATCAGCGGCGCTCAATCGCTCATTAACCCGCCGAGAACACCCTTTCCTTGGCCAGTCCTTCTGCTGTCTGCCGCTGGCTCTGATGTCTCTGTAGTGGTTAAACATAAGATATGATTCGTCTTGTCTTGTGTAGATCTAACGGCTGATCTTTGCTCTCATTAATCTATAATTTGTTCCCTGACAGATCGTTTTGTCTGAGGGCAAAGTGAAGTTTCATAACTTTATATTTTTACGATATTAAACTTTACCGTTGTAGTCTCCTAGCGCTGACTTTGTTTGACTGAATTGCTTTATTTATTGTATAGCTTCTTATACCTTTTACTTATACTTTTATAATTGCTATTGATCACACATAAACTGACATTTAACAAAAAGAGACTGGGTTGTGTTTTATGTCATATTTCATTTATTACAGTGATAATCATAGCCTATATTGCACACATTAAAGTGTGTGTTTTTTTAATATGTAAACGAAAAGAGGCTGGGTTTTTTATATTTCGTTTTGTTATAAACATGCATTGAAGATAATATGCATTGCCTGCTCTACATTTGTGTGGCTATAATATGTTTAATATTTTTTTTTAATGAAAATTAAAAGAGGTAGAGTGGTGTTTTATCATATATTTCGTTTTATTGTAGCCTAAAATATACAAATATATACTGAGTGATACTGTCAAGAACGCTGCTTGTCCATTAGCAGAGTAGGCGGACTAGTGTCCTCCCGTCCTCAGGAGTTCGTTCTCCGGAGTCAAACTCGGCAAGTCACGGACGCAAGTCAGAAGTTCGCGTACGAAATATGTCATAAAACACCTGTCACGACACGCTGAAGGAAACTGAGGTGAGGACTCAAATGCAGGGAACAAGATGAATTTATTATAAAAATAAACATAAACACAAACCAAAAACCTACAAGGGAGAAAACATAACATAATTGGAACAAACAACATACCAAAACATCAGGGAGCGGATCACAGGGAAGGGAGCCGTAGACCAGACATTACAACGTAAGCACAAGGACTGAGAACACAAGGGAACTATATAAAGGGGAAGAAATCAGGAGGGAACAGGTGGAAGAAATCAAACACTAATCAGATAACAAGGGGGAGGGATCAGACAAAGACCTGAGCACAGCCCAAAACAACAACACACCACATGTGCTCCACAAGACAGGACAGACATGTGACAACACCTCATTTCATAAAAATAAAAAATAAAAATTCTTAAACATAATAGCCACACGAATGTGGTTCAGGCAACGCGTAGCTAGGCCTACATTGATTATCTTATATATTTATAAATGAACAAAGTATACAACACCCTGCCTCTTTTCGTTTACATTTAAAAAAAATAATATATTAAACATTAATATGTGGTTTAGGTAAGGTGACCAGATTTCTGAAATGGAAACCGGGACATTTCCTATTTGAGAACACAAGTACAGACAAGAACGCATATTGAGACGGCCAGAGTCTGAGATGTTTCTCTGCGCTCTGCATACGTCATCTCCCTCATCGCTCTGATTGGTTTTAGGTCTATCCAATTGTGCCGAGAGGCATTTGAGCGACACCCGTTGGTGACGCCCCTTTGGAAATGATTTGTCTATGAAGCTTTGCCAGACCATAACTCAGTTACTACTGAGAATGGTCTGGTTTTAAGATGGCCAGGCTATCTCAAAGTGATTCCAACTATCGTTCCTCTGTATCCATGTTGTTATAGCTGGTGTGGACTTCTCGATACTCATAGCATTAGAACGATTATTAATTTAAATTAAACATCATTATTTACTCACCCTCTGTTCCAAACCAGTATGACTTTTATTCTTTTGTGAAACTAAGCTTTTGAAGAATCTTTGCACATGTGTGATCCATATAACACCAAAAATGACCAATAAAGCAGCATGAAAATAATCCTAAAAGCTTTTCTGGGAATTTGTTGAATTAGTTATATCTGCTTCACAAAAGAATTGCTCTTTTTAGTGAACTTTAGTGAAAATCGGTTGATTCATTCGTGAGCGTATCCATTCTGTTCAGTCTAATCAATGTCTGGACCTAATCAAGTTCATTGAGCAGAATCGGTTCAAAAGAACAATCCTGATTGAGTTTTGAGTCACATACAGACAGTCAATGTTCAATATGGCCCCTACAGTGGACAGAGTTGGGCTAACAAACATTTCTAATACCTACCACATTAATGCAAAAACCCTCAGACGAGGAACCAGTGGGAACCTCTGAATAGGAAATTATGTTAAATTTGTCACTCCAATCCCTTGCAATAGAGTATTAGTTTGTGAGGTGGTAGAAACATGATCACACGCTGGGTAGGTGTAATTGAAAAATGGAGGCACTCTTAGACGGAGAGCTATTACGACGTAACCCTCTTTGAGATGGAAGGTGATGTCAAATTGAACCTCTAAGCAAGCTACTCAAATGATGGCAAGTTTGCTTCAGAAATCAAAGAGACCCAGTGTGGTATTTTTCTGTCGACGGGTAAAAGCCCCTTCTGTCACACAGGAAGAGAGACTATTTATTTGCCATAACCTATACTGAAAAGAAAGCAAATGAAAGAAAACGGAGGCCTTTTTAAAGCATTTAAATATTTGAATACATATATCACACATTGCTGTGTAAAAAGTTCCATTTACAGTGGTCTAAACAAATAAACGAAATCATTAAAAAGATGTAGCGAAAAGTAAAACTCACTAATATCAGTCTGATATTAGACCTACAATGTCAAGGGGGAAAAAAACTTACCATAAACCAGAAATTTTATGAAACAGTTCAATGCTTCAGATAACAATGTGGATCAATTGCAATTTTCCTGGTCTATAGGCCTAGCAATTGCCGTTGTCTGGGTAAATTCAATGATTCATTTTAAATGTCAACATTGTGTGTGCTTGCACCTGCTCTCTCATGAAATCTGCTAGATAATCTAACACCACTGAGTGATTGATAAGCAATAGATTATGTCGCTTCACATGTGATTCGAGTTAATAGGAAACTAATTTTCCATAAATCCAGTGCGGTGCCTTCAAAAATTAAAAATCGCACTTAATTGTGTACTTTGTTAAAAAATACTTTATTTTATCATCCCAGCCAAATATATCCCAAGACACCATTCAAAGGTTGATTTCCCATTTAAAAAAAAGTGTTTCCATCATGTCACCAAAGAAATTACACGCTTCACCTTTAGGGTTTAAATGTTGAATGTTTTCTTCACTGAAACAGTTTAAAACAAATAAGTGAACCATGCTGGAAATCTTAATTGCTTTTCTCCCTTTCTCTTTGAAAACTGCTCTTTTTGCTTTCTCTTCCAACATCACTTCAAATATAGCCATCAGCTGTGATTTCTGAAGTTATTTGGTGAGAGCAGTCAGGTTGGAATCCTGGGTAGTAAGACATAACAGGACAAAGAAACGATGAGATGGAGTAAAAGAGAGCAACATGTCATGACATTTGAGTGAAAACAGACAGTGAGGCAACAGCGTAAACAGGCCAATTTAAGAGTGAGTGTTAACAATTGTTATAGCGACCCTTACCTGGCTCTCTGAAACTCTTTATTAATGCAGCTAAAACAATCAAACATCCAGACAGACACACAAAGCAACCATTAAGAGAGTTTATATCATGATTCGACTGTCCTCCTCAAAGTGTCTGGCCAGGAATGGAGGTTTAAAATGGCGGTGTAAAAACTCTGGAGACTATTATGTCGATCTCCAATTTAATAGCTAAATTACAGGCGTAGCTACAAACCGTGTGGCAAACACATTCACAGCCTGCATTCAAGGCACAACAACATTGATCAGTAATGTACGTGAATACAAAACTCAATGCAAGCAGGCAGTGATTATTGTAATTAATTAAGGCTAATTGGCACCCTGAAAATGCTTTGAAACCATTGACCTTTTTTGCATTGAAAGTAAACATCTTTTGTTAATGTCAACACGAAACGCCATTTGCAACCCATTTTGAAGGGGATATTCAATAAGAAATAATGGATGGGTCCTGATTTTATAGCCTAGAAATCTAGACGCACCCTAGCGGCAGCAAATCGAATCTGCCGCGAGTGTAGTCTAGCAACTCTCGGTAGACCTGAGAGCTGGAAAAACCAAACTCTGGTCAGGCCAATCACATCGTGTATAGAGTCGATGGGCGGGCTTAACATAATGACAGCACGTCACGGCAGAGTTGCGGAGGTTCTACGTGCTACTTGTAAACAAAGAAGCTGACGAACAGTGGTCTTTCGAATCGGCTTTGGCTGCGACTCTGGAAGACATGAAGTTAAGCTTTTCTTTGTTCGGAGTTTTGCCGACCGGATACTAAGTTTATAGTTTAATCTATCAACTAACATTAGCTCCGCTTCCCCTTCTTCTTTGCTCTGGTTGGTTGTGGCTCTCATGTCGCTATCCAATTGCGTGCAGAGGGAATTTGAAAGACAACCGTTTATCCCGCCCCTTGGATTAAGCCCTGCTAATGGTGAGTTTCCAGACCCAACATCTTGATGTGGGTCTGGCTTGTCAGGCTACTGATTTTATTAATCGAGCATTGATTGGATCTTGGGCACCATTGGAGGGGAGGGGCTGAAAATATGACTGCAAAAAGCAAATCATACATGAAACTATTTTCATGATTTGTTATCACAACGTATAACAACACAACTCAACTTATAATTAATGTGATTCAGATAACATACTTTTTGAGTTTCTATTTATTAAACCAATCTCCTTTGTTTGTATTAACTTAATTTTTTTTTATTTCAATTAACTCATTTTACTAAATTAAACCAACAATAATGTGTATTATGAAAGTATGTATTAGTAGGTGAAATGTGTATTATGAAAGTACATATGGGTAAATTTTGCTTTCATGTCGACTTCACCACTGGAAAAAATGGTAGGGATAAATGACCATGCTATGTTTCAATGATGTACATACATTTGGACCAGAAATATTAATCTTTTTAGACAACAATATTGCTAAAATCAATCTCGATATTAGCGCTGCATTCGATACTATTGACCACAACATTCTTTTGAATAGACTCTAAAATTATGTAGGCATTAGTGGAATTGCTTATCACCACACCATTATCAGTTTGTAGCAGTAAATGAAGAGATGTCACACCGATCACAAGTTTAGTATGGAGTACCGCAGGGCTAGTGCTTTTCACCATGTACATGCTACCACTGGGAGATATTATTAGGAAGCATGCCGTTAGTTTTCATTGTTATCCTGACGATACTCAGCTCTATATTTCTTCACTCCCTGAAGAAACTTACCAATTCACAAGATTAACGGAATGCATAGCTGATATATAAAAATTGGATGACCAGTAATTTCCTGCAACTTTAATTATTTTTAATTATTGGACAAAAAAGCTCCACAAGTAGTAACCTAGAATACTGTCTAACACTTGATGGCTGCTCTGTCAAGTCTTCGTCGTCAGTGAGGAACCTGGGTGTGCTCTTTGATACCAATCTTTCGTTTGAAAGCCACATTTCTAGCATCTGTAAAATTGCATTCTACCATCTTACAAATTATATCTAAATTACGGCACATGCTCTCAATGCAACATGCTGAACAGTTAGTTCATGCGTTCATGACCTCAAGGCTATTATTGTAATGCTCTACTGGGTGGTTGCCCTGCTCGCTTAATAAACAAACTCCAGCTTGGCCAAAACGCAGCAGCTCGAGTTCTTACTAGAACCAGGAAGTATGACCATATTAGCCCAGTTCTGTCAACACTGCACTGGCTCCCTATTAAACATTGCATACATTTTAAAATCTTGCTCATTACTTACAAAGCACTAAATGGTTTAGCTCCCCCGTACTTTAGCAAGCTCTTAACACACTGCGGTGTGGGATAGTTCACCCAAAAATGAAAATGTGATGTTTATCTGCTTACATGTAGGTGTCTTTGTTTCTTCAATCGAACACAAATTAAGATTTTTAACTCCAACCGTTGCAGTCTATCAGTCGTATAATGCATGTGAATGGTACATAACTACTAGCATCATCTATGAGAGTAAAAAAAACCTGCACAGACAAATCCATAATAAACTCTGCAGCTCTTGACAACACTTTGATGTCCTAAGACATGAAACGATTGGTTTGTGCGTGAAACCGAACAGTATTTATATAATATTTTTACCTCAAAAACGATCTATGTCCGACACCCTCAGCGCGCCATCACTTCCGGTAAGTGTGGTCAATGTACATAATAATAATAATAATAATAATAATTTGTTACATTTATGTAGTGCTTTTTTGGGTACTCAAATCGTTTTTCATATAGAAGGGGGAAATATCCCGAACCTACACCGATGTGCAGCATCCACCTGGATGATGCGACAGCAGCCATATTGCGCCAGAACGCCCACCACACACCAGCTTATGGTGGAGAGGAGACTGAGTGATGAAGCCAATCGGTATATGGGGATGATTAGGAGGCCATAATGGACAGAGGCCAATTTGGCTAGGGTGCCGGGGTTACACCCCTACTCTTTTTCCGAAGGACATCCTAGGATTTTTTTTAAGACCACAGAGAGTCAGGACCTCGGTTTAACGTCTCATCTGAAGGACGGTGCTCTTTGACAGTATAGTGTCCCCTACTGGGGTGTTAGGACCCATACATACGTTGTAGAGATGGTGGTCCAATGGGTTAAACCATGGAACTAATATGCAGAAGGTTGCTGGTTCGATCCCAGCGGTCACCACCAGTGTGTCCTTGAGCAAGGCACTTTACTCCATGTTGCTCCAGGGGGATTGTCCCTGTAATAAGGGCACTGTAAGTCGCTTTGGATAAAAGCGTCTGCCAAATGCATAAATATAAATGTATAAATAATATACAGACAACAGGGTGAGCACCCCCTGATGGCCTAACTAACACATCTACCAGCAGACACCTGGTTTTCCTAGGTCTCCCATCCGGGTACTGACCATGCTCAGCCCTGCTTAGCTTCAGTGGGAAACAAGTCTCAGGCAAAAGGGTGATATGGCTGCTGGCAAATGATCAGACAGAGTGCCGGAAGTGATCTCTCGCATGCATCTCTACACCAGATTGTGTACATTGACCTCACTTACCGGAAGTGATGGTGCGCTGAACGGTAATGTAAAACGGTAAAACATTTTTTACAAATACTTTTCGGTTTATCGCAGAAACCGATCGTTTCGTGTCTTAGGACATCAATGTGTCATCACAAGCTGCGGTCTGTCTGTGCATGTTTTTTTTTACTCTCATAGATTTTGTTTCCATTCACATGCATTATATGACTGACAGACTACAACTGTTGGAGTTAAAAACCTTCATTTGTGTTCTATTGAAGAAACAAAGACACCTATATCTTGGATGCCCTGGAGATAAGCAGATAAACATAGAATTTCCATTTTTGGGTGAACTATCCCTTTAAGTTAAATCCGGGGTTTTACAACTTTGAGTAGCATGTTGCATACTGGCATTAGGTACACTCTAAAAAAAAGGTTCGTTATGGCACCAAAAATGGTTCTTGGCTCGTAATCATAGGGTAACCTTTTTAAGTGCTATATAGCACCAATTTTGGTGCTTCAGTGGTTCTTTAGCAGTTCTTCAGAGGTTCTTCACCGGTTCTTTGACTAAGGTGCTATATAGCACCGCTACCATAAACAGAACATGTTAAGATATGGTGCTATATAGCACCAAAGGTGGTTCTCTATGATTATGACGAAGAACCATTTTTGGTGCCATATAGAACCTTTTTTTTTTAGAGTGTAGTAGTCTTATAGTTTTATAATTAAATACCATTAAATTCAAACAGTTCTAAAGCAGTATAAAACCTTGTATGTGGTTCATTCACTTCATGTTTTTAGAGATTAAAAGCTTAAAGAAGAATCTCTAGTTTTCATTCTTGCTGCTACTTTTACGCTACTTTTACTTTTTTAATACTCAAGTACAATTTTAATGTGGTACTCTTTTACTTTTACTCAAGTATGATTCTGGCAAGATATTTGTACTTTCACTTGAGTAACATTTTTTTCATTACTTTTTACACCTCTGCCTAGAATATCGAAATCAACGGCAGGCGGTCGATCCTTTTCCTATTTAGCACCTAAACTCTGGAACAATCTTCCTAACATTGTTCAGGGAGCAGGCACGCTCTGTCAGTTTAAATCTAGACTAAAAACACATCTCTTTACTATGGCATGCACATAAAACACTTTTTCAATTAAATGATTGTTAGGCTGCATTAACTAGGTCAGCCTGAACCGGGAACACTTCCCATAACACCTGATGTACTCGTTACATCATCAGAAGAATGGCATCTACGCTAATGTTAGTCTCTCTGTTTTATCCCGAGGTCTACTACAGTCAGTGGACCTGCGCCCAGACAAGACCAACGCATGACCCTGAAGTGTCTGCGGAGACCGTGTCAATTAGACTCCCCCTGGAATTGACACGGCGTCCTCAATAAAACCGTCTCCGGCGTGATGACTCCGATTGTTTGAATATTCCTATTTAATAATTGTTAAATCGATATGTCATCCTCAATAAAACCCGTCTCCGGCGTGTTGCCTCCAATCTTTCGAATATTTCACTTTAATAATTGTTTCATCAATGTGGCATCCTCAATAAACCTGTCTCCGGCATGATAACGCCGATATTTCGATTATTCCTATTTAATAATTATTTTATCAACATCATCCTCAATAAACCCGTCTCCAGCGTGTTGCCTCCGGTCCTTCGAATATTCCGATCTATTATGACCTCTGACCTGTAAAGCTGCCAGAATAATAATACGCTGTTTGTTAATTGGCCAGAGGAGAACTGGCACCCCAACTGAGCCTGGTTTCTCCCATGGTTTATTTTTCTCCATTAGGTCACCTGATGGGGTTTTGGTTTCCTTGCCACTGTTGCCTCTGGCTTGGCTTGCTCAGTTGGGGACACTAAATTGTTCAACTAAATATCCAAATAAATCTAATTATTAAACTAAATTAACCATATAAAATAAGCTACTAATCTAATTACTGTTCTTAAGTCCACTATGTCACTGTATGATAATTGAAATGAACTGATGACATCACCGTTTTCTCCAGAACAGCTATACGGCTGAAGAAAATTCTGTTGCATTATTTCCCTGTTTAACACTGTGAAGCTGCTTTGAAACAATCTGCATTGTTAAAAGCACTATATAAATAAAGTTGACTTGACTTGACTTAAAATAAAATAGCCTGGTGTTGTTTATTAGCATAGCTGTGAACCCTGGGCAGTTCAATGGCCCATAATATTGGTCTTAATATTGATCATAATATATAATGATGGTCTGCCATAACATACATTTTTAACAGGCTGTTTGCATTATACTAAGATAGTGGAGTATTTTGCTTTAAAGCCATGGAAGTAAGAGACACTGTAAGCTAGTCTTACATTATCAGTGGTGGTAAACATCCAAAATGCTTCAGATAGTTTCATTTCAAGCATTTTGGCACTGAAAATTCAGTGATTAATCCAAAACAAGCTTCCATTTCACTTCAACAAAGAGAGATAACTAGAGGATGTTGCTGTAAAGTTTATGACAGCTGTGAGTTTGACTGAGCAACTCTCTTGTTAGATAAATTATGCTGGAAAATTTCACAAAACTCCAAACAAGAGTTAGTGCTTTTTCTTTCTCACTCCAGCCTCTACTCTGAATGTGCTGTCAGATTTTTCAATACATAGATGGTGAGGAAGGGTAATTTGCTGCTTCTAGCTGCTGTTATGTAATGCTGATGTAAAATATTAATCATGAAAAGCTCAGAACTGCCAAATCTCTGCTAGGGAAAGAGCTTTTTGTTAACCCCATAAACTGCATGCAGGTGGCAGACCTTCCATCTTGAGAAGGGAGTTCTTGCAAGAGTATGCAGTTTTCTTTCTCCCCGGTGTTTGCATGTGTGCATGTTTGCTGTGGTGGGCGATGGTTGCGTGTGTATGGATGTGCATTGGCGTATGTAAGTGTGCATTTTTCCAGTTCCTCAGTGCTTCAGATTCTGTAATTGAAAACTAGCGGAATGCAAGCAAAAGGCCAATAGCTGCATCTGGTCAGAGACATGTTATATTCAGTGAGACTGTCTGGAGCAAAAATTGCTTTTTGCTGATCCACAAATTCTTTTACTGCCTTGGGTAAGCATAGATCAGTTCTTTTAGCAGATATTTACAGTTTTTTTCACTCTGTAATGCATACATACTTAATGCAAAAAAAAGTACTGTGACGTTACCGTGGTACAGTGATAATTCCATGGTGCTTTGATATGTACACAGAGACAGTATAAGGAGGAGGAGCCATTGTTGTGCTACTCCTTTGCTATTAGCGGAGACAACATTTTTATGGGTATTATATTCAATGTCTGATTGAAAAAATGGTAAAAAAAAAAAATTGCTTTACTGTGTATTTCACCCAAAAATTATCCAATGATTTACTCTCCCTCAAACCATCATAGGTGTATATGACATATCTTCTTTCAGACGAACACAATTGGAGTTCTATTAAAAAATATCATTGCTCTTTCAAGCTTTATAATGGAAGTGAATGGCGGTCCTGATTTTGAAGTCCAAAAAAGTGCCTTGATAATGTCTGTTTGGGACAGAAACAAGAAACAAGAATTCAAACAGAAAGAAGATTATTATTTTTCTTACCCAACTGGGAGATGATTTCGCTTTTTTTAAGCAAAAACTTAAAAAAAATGTAAGCAAAAAAAATGTATCTCGTAAAAGCATCTCGATTTAAGAATTCTTAGATATTTGGACAGGAAACAAGACAAAAATACTAAATAAGAAAAGCTTTTTTCCAGTGTAGTCAGAGTGTTTGTTCAAGAGTGTTGAGTTCTGCGAGCTCACAAATCCTTTCATTATAACCAACAAAGTATAAACTTGATGTCATTGACAGCTTTACGGATTATAACAGAAGTTTCCGCAAGAATGCCTCACATTGTAATTGGCTGCTTCAGTGATTATAATGGCAGAAATCTTTGCTCGCTTTTTAACTTCACATTGGAAAGTTTCTGGATTGACAACCGTATTTAAATGCGTGATTGAGTCAGCACCAATAGTCGCGTGGGCAGTGCGCTGACATATAGCGCTGTTGCGCTTCGGGCGACCCGAGTTTGAGTCTCGGCCTGTGGACCTTTCCCGATCCCGTCCCTCTCTCTCTCTCCCACTTCGCTTCCTGTCTACCTACTGTCCTATCATAATAAAATCTTTTAAAAAAATGCGTGATTGAATTCAATTGACAGTGATAACCATAGCAATTGACAGAACAAAAACAATTATTTCATGAATAAATAGGTTAATTTAATATTACAAACTGTCTTTTTGCATTTACTTTGGATTTATTGTCAGTACTGGGCTCACAGTTCAAATGCAGGGTACTTTGTACTGTGTGTGGATGACCGTGTTCATCCCTGGATTGTTGTTTCTTATGAGGCGTTATTACAGACATTGCTTTCTTACTTTTAAGTGTAATAGTTGCTTTTCTGAAACAAGCCATGTAGCCAACAAATTCAACCTTCGGAGGGCTCAGCCTTAGAAATTGACATGACTGAGCGAGTCATTGAATCATTCCGTTGGCGGAGCAAAAATAGTCAAGTTTAGTGTAGTTTATTTATATAGAAGTTTGTTTAACTGTTGTATAAAAGGGTAACACTTTACAATAAGGTTGTATTAGTTAACATTAGTTAATGCATTAGTTAACATGAACTAACCATGAACAACACCTCTGTTCAGCATTAGTTAACCTTAACTCACACATATATTAATGCATCTATTCACGTTAACAACGCAATTAGTTAACATTAGTTAATATATGTGTGAGTTAAGGTTAACTAATGCTTAACAGAGGTGTTGTTCATGGTTAGTTCATGTTAACTAATGCATTAACTAATGTTAACTAATACAACCTTATTGTAAAGTGTTACCTATAAAAGCAATATTACATTTACAATGCCTACATTTATCTCAATCTCACTTGTCAAAGTGTATATTTATGTAAATGTATGTAAAAATACAGTTTATAGTGCAATTTTAGCTAAGGAAATATCATCGTTTTCAGATTTTATTTGCCAATTTATTAGTGTAATCTTGACCAGCAGCTTTGGAGATGTCTGTCTTTTACCATTCAAGTAGATTGTAGCATTACCTAACATGCCTGCAAAGAGAACTGACTTGCCTCAAAGGGACTTTACCACAGTACTGAATGATTACACACTCTGTTACTTCAAAGAAGACCATGATATTACAACAGCACATGCCCAAAATACCATGGTAATATTAAATTTTTTTCGTCAGTGAGGACTCTCAGTCTAATCCAACATTTTTCAGTCAAATGAAAACATCCCTCTTACCATTTTTTTACGCAATGTACTTTGATGGTCAAAGCTGAAGCCATTATCTAAGTGGATTATGAAAAGATTCCATCAGCTCTGACTGAAACCTTTTTCAGGCTTCTGGTAAAATGGCTCTGAACATTCTGGAAGGAGCGGGCGCATGTTGTAGATGAGTAAAAGGAAATTGCGAATGACTGGGAGGATCCGGGGCATTTATGCGTAGAGTGCAGGACAGTGTGGTTTATGAGTGAGGTGCATCTACATTAACCGCAACTGAGGTGAGCAAGGCTAAGATAGATGTAGTTTGACTTTGTGCTTTTAAAAGAGAAGCTCTTGTAAAACAGTTGATCTGAAGATCCTAATAAGAGGGTTTGCGCTCAGTGAATTTATGAGTGTACGAGTTCATCCCGCAGCGAAGACTCCCCGGTTGCTCTGTCGCTGCACCTGCTGCCTCTTTTTCTCAATAACACCAGTGTTTTAACTATGAGCTTTAAATGCGCTTATATCAGCACTCATGCTCGAGGCCTGTCATCTCCACGCGCTGCTGCTGAGTTTCCTCCGCCTGCGATCCGTCTTTGATCACAACTCTCTGGCTGATGAATGGCACTGTGTAGTCGGCATTTCAGAGGGTAAATATCCATTAAACGCTGGGCATCTGTCTCTGGGCGGCCTGGCTGAGGAATGAATGAGAATCGGCCTCGCTGACGCCAGGTCAGTGCTATTCTGAGCTAAACACGGAGTCCTGCATTATTCATATTCCTGAGCTGTAAACAGATGCAAATCTGATCTCCAAACTCAAACAAATTTTTCTAACATAACCACGGCCCCCTGCAAAAGAGAGAGGTATTTGATCTCAAGTCGATGAGTACATTAACGGATGCACGCAGAGGGTCCTAAAGAGCCTCTTTAATGGTTAGCCTTGAGCTGTTCAAACTCTCATTGCCAGGTTGATGTTCACAATTCAAAGATTCAATTAACAATTCACGCATTACATATATAAAACAAGATGCAATACATCATGTTAAACCCATAATCCACATGTATTATCCGTATCCCATATTGCATGTTAACGGGGGTGCAGGACTATTTTATTTGCATATTCAGATTTTCCCCCAAGGTGATCATCAAAGTGTGAAAGTGTGCATTTAAAATTCATCCCAATGAAGAATTACCCACTTCCACAACAATGTGAAAAGAATCAAATCTTGACTGGAAGTGCTGTATTCGGAAATCTCTTTAGCTCAGCTTCATCCGTTTAATGCTGTACATATTATGTTAACATTTGTTTGGAAATAAGCCATGTTTACATTATCAGACAAAAGCCTAGCAATTTGCACAGAATGAGTTGAGGAATGCTACTGACTTTGTTTGATCATGGCTAAGTGAATGGAAGAACCCTCCGATTGCTTTCTTATAAATTATACATACACTGGGATAATGCTATCCACTCTGCTTACCAAAGGAGAAGACCAAACAGCAGAGATGCAGAAGAGAAAGATACAGATGCAACAGCGATAAAATCCAATCTCACACATCAATGTATTCATTTCAAACCTGTGAAAAGACCAGCATAGCCAGTCTCCAGCATGGTTTATTTTGAAAGCGGGTCCAGTGGTGTAACCAGGCTTCTTAACTTGTTTAACCGGCATGACCTCCATAAGACTTTGTTGGCTGACAAGCATCAACAGCTAGGCTTGCAACAGTACAGTTTCTGCACTGCAAAAAATGCTTTTCCTATAGTATTTTTATCTTGTTTATCTTGTTTCCAGTCCAAATATCTATCAAGATGCATGTACTAACTAGACAAGTGAAATGACATAAGAAATTATGGTAACACTTTAGAATAATGGTCATTAGTTAACATTAGTTAACTACATTAGTTAACATGAACTAATAATGAACTGCACTTATAAAGCGTTTATTAATCTTTGTTAATGTTAATTAACATTCAACATTTACTAATGCATTATTAAAATCTTGTTAACATTAGTTAATGAACTGTGAACTAACATGAACAAACCATGAACAACTGTATTTACGTATATTAACTAATGTTAACAAAGATGAACAAATACAGTAACAAATGTACTGCTCATGGTTAGTTCATGTTAGTTAATACATTAACTAATGTTAAATAATGACCATTATTCTAAAGTGTTACCGAAATTATTTCTTGTTTTCTGAAAAAAAAATGTTTTGCTTAAAACAAGCTAAACTATCTGACAATGGAGTCAGGAAAAAAAACTTGTTTCCATTTGCATTAAGATTTTTTTTCTTACACCATTGGCAGATAATTCAGTTAAAACAAAACTCACTTCATTTATCTCCCCCCAGAAAACAGTTATCTAGTATCTTATATGGTAACAATTTATAATACGGTTCATTAGTTAACTACATTAGTTAACATGAACCAATAATGAACTGCACTTATAAAGCATTTTGTCACGGGTGTGTGCAGGCAGGAAGGCGAAGACAGGTAAATGCAGTTCTCAAACGTAGTTTAATATAACGTATATACTCGAAGTAGGCAGACAGGCAATCGCACAACACTACTAACATAACGGTGACTAGACAAGAAGTGCAGGAGAAGGAACAACTTAAAGGGATAGTTCACCAAAAATTTTTAATTAGCCCATAATTTACTCACCCTCAAGTCATCCTAGGTGTATATAACATTCTTCTTTCAGACGAATAAAATTGGAGTTATATTAAAAAAGTCCTGGCTATTCCAAGCTTTATAATGACAGTGAATGTTGCTCTGTTTTAAGTCCATAAAAATGCATCTGTCCATCAAATAACGTGCTCCACACGGCTCTGGGGGTTTAAAAAAGGCCTTCTGAAGCGAATTGATGTGTTTGTGTGAGAAAAATATACATATTTAAAACATTATAAAGTAAAGTTCCAGCCGATCGCCTTCAGTCGAAAAGTGTTGAAAGTGCCTTCATGCAATTCAAAATGCGTACGCGACCTCTGACGAGCATACCTGGAAGCGTAAGCCTTTAATCAGCAGAGGCACTTTCAACACTTTTTCCATAAATTGAATACGGAAGGTGATTTACTTTATAAAGTTTTAAATATGGATATTTTTCTTACACAAACGCATTGATTCACTTCAGAAGGCCTTTATTAACCTCCCGGAGCCATGTGGAGCACGTTATTTGACGGACAGAGGCATTTTTTATGGACTTCAAAAACAGAGCAACAACTACTGCTTTTATAAAGCTTGGATTAGCCAGGACTTTTTAAATATAGCTCCAGTTTTATTCGTCTGAAAAAAGAATGTAATATACACCTAGGATGACTTGAGGGTGAGTAAATCATGGGCTAATTTTCATTTTTGGGTGAACTATCCCTTTGAATGGTGAACATAAATGAGATGATTAAACAGACACAGCTGAACTAAATAAACTCATAATGATGGTAACCATGGAGACAGACAAGTGGCGGGAAACTGAACAAAGAAACATGTGACAAATGAAAACAAACAAAGTCCATAAAACAAACTGAATATAACTGACACATTTATTTATCTTTGTTAATGTTAATTTCAACATTTACTAATACATTATTAAAATCTTGTTAACGTTAGTTAATGCACTGTGAACTAACACGAACAAACCATGAACAGCTGTATTTTTATTAACTAACATTAACAAAGATGAACAAATACAGTGCTCATGATTAACTAATTAGACCTTATTGTAAAGTGCTACCTCTTATATCATATATTAAGAGTTTTAAAATATTTGGACTGGAAACAAGACAAAAATACAGCATTTTTGCAGTGTGACAGTATTCCTTTAGACACTTTGTTTGTTTTGTTTTTTCTATCAGTAATATTTTTGGCATTTGTGATTAAAATGCCAGTTAAATTTAGTCAACAGGGCTTTTTCTTCATGTCATTATCTTTAGCCCATTTTATTCTAACTGAAATGGTTACTGCAACAGACTGAACTTTAACCAATAATTATAACAAACAAACAAAAAAAGTATAAACATTTATTATCCAATAATTTCTTATTATTTTATCATTTATAATCATTATTTTATAATAACTTTATTAATTGATCAAATAATTTGTCTTCATTTATTTGACAAATGTTATGATGCTATTACTTTATATCTATAACACAATAGCAGATAAGGATACTAAAGCTTTAGTCATTTCATTAGTATTTAAACCAGCATGGAAATTCCGTCATGATCAATCCAAATCCACAGCAAAAATAACCCCAAATATTATGATAATGCCGTTTACCTTAAACAGTCGGAGGATATTAGCCACCATTATAGACACGGAACTGGACGACGCTCCAATGACACCCACCACCCTTTCTGGCTTGGTAATGATGGGCGATCCACCACCTTGGCACTTCACATCCGTGCCGTCCTTTTCGATGAGGGCCTGGACAAAAGTAAGAGACTGCTCCAGAGCGTGAGTGTCCCGTGAGCACGTGTCCAGAATGCGGGCGCCCAGCGTGATGTTCGGGAGCAGTTCATGGTCATTGTTGATGCGGTCCAAAGCAAAGAGCATAGCTTCCAGACGATGGATCCCCTTTTCCTTTTTAAGCTCACCGCAGGGTTTGCCCTCATGACCCCGGGCGTGAACTGGAAACAGGCCGCCCAATGAAATGTCCCCATCAATCCGGATAGAGTTTAGATGCGTGTGGCCTGGGCCTTTGGGCTTTGCAGCCAAAGCAGTCAGGAAGAGGTAGAGAAGAACAAATGCTGAGGCCTGACAGCGACGGCTGGTCCATCCAAACATTTTGCCCATGGCTGAAGACATTGCAGCAAGCCTGTTTCTACTCAAGCGTGCCTATTTTTGGATCTGAGATGTGTCACAGCTGAATTAATGGGTCAATGGAGGCACCCTTTCACAGGGCACAATCTTTTAAAGTTCATAGTTATGTCACGTTGCGATGCATTTGTAATTGAATGGAATGCTCATCAGGTTCTTTAGGTAGCTTTCTGAGCCAATCCGCTTTATCGCCTGTCAAGGAACTTCTTCTGGAGTCCTTTGATGAGATTAAAGGTTAACCGTGCGTCTTTGGTCCCTTGCTCCCTCTAGATTTCCAATCGCCCTGTCTCCTAGAGGAGGAAGTTGGGGGTCTTGTGCTGCGAACACAAAGCTTCACCCACCTGTGTGCGCCTTCCTGGAAAAAAAGATGAAGAAGAAAGGAATGAGTAAGCAGCAGAAAGAGGTGATAAACTCAGATGTTTCTGTCAGTATGGGCATTGCAGCACATGCGTTATTTTCATTAAAATTTCCTTTGCAGCATCTTACTGAAAACAGTTTTCTCACTGAAACTCACTTGCTTTTTCTCACATGCACCCCCCCCTCTCTCTATAGTTTGAATTTAAAACGTTGCTATGGGCTCCCAAGGTCGAGAGAAATATGCTTTGGCTCCCACATGTCTCTTTTCAACATTTTGAATGAAGGAGCTGCATTCCAATGAAGAGTTCCTACCCAGAGAGAGAGAGAGAGAGAGAGAGAGAATTATCTATGTAATGTGCTGTTTTCGTTTTTTCGCCCCATCTGAAATGACAAGCTCTGATAAAGGAAATGAGTTTGGTTGATGAAAATTGTTCTGCACACACCGCATACTGACATAAAGCAAACCCTTTAATCTTTTCCCCAACGGTCACCGCAGGATATTTAAAGTTCCCGGAATGGATTGTTACTTGGTAACCTCGAGGTCATGAATTAATTTAAGAAATGAGATTTAATTTGTGTGACACTGATCTCGATGTGGGGACGAGTTACTTCCCACGACTTTGACAGACACTGTTATCATTACTCCCTTAATTGTTGCCTAATTGGGTTAAAATTTACATACTGGAATATTACAACAGGTTTTTTTTTTCTTCAGTATACTTTTTCTTCAGACTTTTAAACATTTTGGGCAATGCGATGGCAGGCGCGATGCAAGTCAAGTGTTTTTTTGCTAGTCTCAGCCCAACGCAGTTATCATTTTCACATCTAGCGCCATGTTGTTTAAATAGCAAATGCACTCGCTCCCATCTGTTCGCCTATGGGAGTGCTGGTCTAAAAACGAGGTGTGTTCAGACGCATTGTTGACCCATTGCTTTTTGAGGCAACTGAAACCGACTGCGCCTTTGACCAACAAAAACCTGGTCTAAAGTAAATTTTTATGTTATTTAAAGGGCGTGTTAGAAATATGCACCTAAAGGCGAGTGCACAACATGTGTACACTCTGCTTATTACACACACAGGGACGCACAGCAGCACACAACCATTTTGAAATATTAAAAATAAAAGGATTCCTCTCTGGAGAAGCGTTCAGTCTTTCCGCTCGCAAATTCCGCAATGTAAATAGTGAATCCGCCATGGTGCAAGAGCAACTGGCTTTTAAAGGGAATGGGAGATGATTGGTTTATTGCACGTTATGCCCAAAACACATCCATGGCTCATTAAGAGACTGGGTAAAACCCTTTTGGACCATCCGCCTGGCTCGCAGACTGTTTTTCCCAACATTAAACTAGCAAAAGTGGATTCGGACACGACCTAAATGCACCTGCGGCATGCGCTTCAGACCATGCGCTCAGATCGTTAAAATAGGGCCCTTTGTTTTAATGGTGAGTGTCAAATATGCCAAATTGATATAGTCATATTTTTAATGCCTACACAGTATCGTTATCACGCACCATTATGATTCACTGCTTGACTTGTTTTCACCTCCTCCAGCACACTCTTCCACTTCATATGTATCTTTTTGTTTTTTGTCAGTCATGGGCGATGTTAAAATATTCCTTGATATCGCTTTTTATGTACAGTACTGTATATTTTTAAACGATCGTCATAAATTGTAGTTACGTTCTTGCATACTGTGCATTTCCTTAAACACGGATGCAGTTTAAACAATTATTTTCAAGCCTTGATCTCTGCAAATCTCTTTTTGTGCCGTTTTGTTCACCTCACTTATTTACAAGGTAACAGAAAAAAAGCTCAGAAATTCTCTTTTATGCCTTTGGAAGCTCTAACTGACCTGCTCTCATTCTATCTAGTCTTTTTTTCTTATCTCTTCCCACCTCTTCCTCTATTAGTACACTATAAGCCAGCTCCACACTTCTCCTCCAGTGCACAGGCACTTCAAAGAATTACAACAGGTCTTCTAAAGTGACTATGAAATGCATTTTCAATGTTGGCAAATGTGCTTTGATATTAAAGAGGGAACTGGGGAATCCTTCCTCTGGGAACAGAAGTTCGTGTGAGAGACCACGGTGAGCCTTGAAGCACATGTTCCACTCTCCCACGCTCACAGCTAAGGGAAACATTGCCAAACACGTGAGCGATGGAACGCAGCCTAGTTTCAAAGGTGTTTGTCTTGAATGATTTTCCGTTAGGTGTTGTTAACAGTGTAAGTAACTAAAAGTAGCGATTCTTAAGCAACTCAACTACATTTCTCATTCTGAGTATGGTATTGTTTATTATGGTATTGTTAAAAAACAGCAGCCTAATCTAGTATGACAAAATGCTATATTTTGTTCCACGTGCATCTAAAAAAATGCCTCAGTGTTCAGCTTGACTGTAGCTTAAGTAAATTCTGAGTAGTTATAGCTTAGGAAGCTACAGCACCCAACACTGTTAATAACTCCCTGTGATTTTTAAGGAGAAGCCAAGCTTGTTAGGTGGCTGTTGACCCATATGAAGCTGTCAGCATGATCTGCGATCATTGCTGTGATTTGCGGGGAGTGTCAGTCCTACCACAGAAGTTAATTTAATTCATTAGTTAAAGTTAATTGACACTGCATGGCTGTCTGAGGACGTAATGGAGATATAATAAGCGCAGAGAGTTTCTATCAGCAATAGGCTTGGAACCGATAGTGGATAACAGCAATTAAACATTTTTGCTCTTTTTGAGGTAATTTGCAGTTATTTCGGATCTGAAGTGCTAGAAATTGTTTGGCATGTTTAATTAGAAAAATCTGAATTGTTGAAATGTTAAAACTTGATTGAAGTTCAGATCTAGCTCTTGCCTTGTAAAGATACCACTAAAGTGGTAGAATTTGCACCACCTTTAACACAACGTGTTTAGACAAAGAAAAATTGATTTGAGTACATCAGTGCTATTTGACTACTACTACACTACAGAAAATGCAGCATGTTAAAATAGCACAAGTTGAGCAGTGAAAAAAATCATGGTAATGCCTTTTTCATTTTCGCACAAATAGACCATGAGGGAATCACCACAGTAGTCTTTGAACTATAAATGGAGCATCATGTAGATATGGAATCATACAGCACTGTGTGTGTGTGTGTGTACTGTACACTGTTTCTATCCTGGTGGGGACTTCAACCTGAATGCACACAGACTCATGAGGACTTGTGTCACCGTGGGGACCTAAATTGAGTTTCCCATAAGGAAACAAGCTTATAAATCATACAGAATTATTATTATTTTTTTTTTATGTAAAAATGCAGAAAGTGCTACTGTGATTGGTGGGTTTAGTGTAAGGGGATAGAACAGTTTGTACTGTAAAAAAAAAAAAAAAAAACATTACGTCTATGGAAAGTCCCCACAAAGATAGTAAACTAGACGTGTGTGTGTGTGTGTGTGTGTGTGTGTGTGTGTGTGTGTGTGTGTGTGTGTGTGTGTGTGTGTGTGTGTGTGTGGGCATGTTTTTGTGAAATATCAGGACACAAATGTGTATAATGACATGGGTATGACATAGGTATTACAAAAAGAGGGTGAAATATGAGGACGTTCCCCATGTCCTCACTTTTCAAAATGCTTACAAATCACACAGAATGAGGTTTTTCTCACAGAAAGTAAACTGCACAGTCTCCTGTGAGGGTTAAGTTTAGGGGCAGGGGCAGGGGCAGGGGGATAGAAAATACGGTTTGTACGGTATAAAAACCATTACCCCTGTGTGTGTGTGTGTGTGTGTGTGTGTGTGTGTGTGTGTGTGTGTGTGTGTGTGTGTGTGTGTGTGTGTGTGTGTGTGTGTGTGTGTGTGTGTGTGTGTGTGTGTGTGTGTGTGTGTGTGTGTGTGTGTGTGTGTGTGTGTGTGTGTGTGTTTGACTTGTTTTCCAGTAATCTACAATTTCTTAAAACAAGTGTATTAAGTGTAAAGTGTATTCATTTTTGTCTTATTTTAAATTTTTGCACTGCCATATTTTTTCACTTTTGTGGTTACCTTCTTTATACTAAAAACATTTAAAAAATCTCTCCGTTCAGTAAGACAAAATACACTTGTATTAAAGATACATTCTTTAATAATATTATTATTATCTTATTCAGGTAAAGTAAACTTATTTTGCTCCAAGGATTTTTTTTGATATTTTTACTAGTACATCTAGAAAATTAGATAATTAGATAAAATTAATTAGATAAAAAATTAGATAAAAATAATAATTAGATAAAAAAAACTAGAAAATTAGATAAAAATATACTGTGCTTTTTGTCCGTTCCTTTCTATCAGAAAAATATAAGCGAAAAATGATCAAATTTGTTTTCAAATGTAAGTTATTAAATATTTAACTTTTTAAAGCAATTTTGCTTAACTGTACACAGAGAAAAGGGGTGTCAAAATTGTACCTTTAGGGGTACAACAGCTTGTCGCTGGGGCAGTACCCTTAAAGGGACATATTTGTACCTTTTTACTTTTCAAAAATTTCATAGTAGTACTTTAAGGTAAAAAGGTACAAAGATGTCCTTTTAAGGGTACTGCCCCAGGGACAAGGTACAATTTTGACACCCTTTTTCTCTGCGTGTATAAGCTGTATAATTGGTGAGTTGTCATTCTTTTCTGCACTTTTCACTTACATATACATGTACAGTTTTAAATATTTGTCCTATTTTTCTGTGCATTCCTGTTCTTGCTTATTAATAAATGTTCACCTTTTGATTATTACTGTTGCCTGTGTTGTTGCTCTAACAATGTATTTTTGGTTCATGTTAATCAATAGATCAGTTCATTTATAAAACAACCCAGCAGTCTCACGCCATAACTGGCCATTCCTAAGGTTACACACTCTCTGAATAATATTAAGACAAATACTACTTAGGTTTTGAAATCGCAGCACTCTAATTGGTGCTGCAAATAATGTTTATGGCATTCTGAAAGATCTGAATGTGTCTAAAGCTTCCCATAATGCCTCCTGCAATTGGTCGTAGCACATAACTCGATTGCTAACCAAGGCCACATTAGAGCCAGTGAGCAAGCAATCATTAAATCCCTTTAGGAAAGGGGGGAATGTCTGGAGCAGACTTTCGCTAGCCTAAAAAGCAAAAATACCTTCAATGTAAACACTTTTGCCTTATTTGACATTTATAGGATGGAAAGATTGTCAAAACAACATCCACATACACAGGCAAGTACTCAAGGCATTGCAAAATCGTACAAATGAGCCAAAAACCAGGTGCAGAGGGGAGAGCGGGGCACAACCTAACGCGGGGTTAGTTGTAACACACATGGTTTAACACTTTCCACACATGCCCGGATGATGAAACTTAGTGTATTTACTAGTTGCCATATCAACATTTAGAGAAAAATTTGTGCCAAAATGTAAAAATCTTTGGAAGATATTACTGAACATTTATTTAACCACAGCAAAAGTACATTTCTTACTTTTCATCTCTGTTTTTTGTTTATTTAAAATAAGACAAATCTGATATTATTTGAATCTTATATATGTTATTTAACAGTTGAGATCGTTCTTTAATGCTCCTAGTTGTGCAGGCGGGGCATGTTGTCACACTGCGTTACAATGAGCCCCTATTAGAAATATGCTATTATATTCAATACTTTTATTAATTCTTTTGAGAAACCATGAGAAAAAGGTGAATAATGACTGAGAGTCAATGTGCAGAAATTATGAATTATTATTATGTTTTTAACTATGCTGTACAGCTGTGTTTAGCGATGTGTTTGTTGTCAAGCTCATTTTTTTAATATGTTTAATGATTAAAAAATGTCATTATTTTATTTTAAAAAGTTAATAATTGTATTTTGTTGACAAAATATTTTAGTTTGTATTATTTGATTATATCAGGTTACATTTTAAGCTGTCATTTGGTTATGTTCCAATGTGCTCCACCTATGGGGCATGTTGTCACATTTCTCTTCCATTCTTTCGGGGTAAATCAAGAAAAAAGTATACACTGTATTAATGAAACAAAACCACATAATTAAACTAGACATGTGGGGAATTAATGTGGGGAAAAATAAGTACTCTGAACCCCAAGTGGATTTACCATAGACTGTAAAAAAATATGGACATAGTGTCCGTGACGTCACCCATAGGATTCTGAAGAGCAGTTTTGAAGTGTAAAGTAGGCTCGAGCTGGCCGTTGCCATCTTGGCAGCGTGTTACTGAAACGGGACTTTTTTGAAGATTTTTAGAAACTCCGGTTGCGGCGTTGTCGTGTAGATGGTGAAAATGGAGATTTCGGCGCCGTTCTCTCCTTTGTTTCACGTCAGATTGTGCGTTATTATCTCTTTTGTTTACATGAGTCGAGTCTATGCAATGGCGGACGTAGCTTTTAATAACGCTGCTTACAGCGCTTATCACATGTAAGCACACAGATACATGTGCAGTTATCTCATTGTATTGCAGAACAGAGGCACCAGAATGCAATACTAGTAAGGCAAGTGTGTGAAGCTATTACAGTCCCACTTGGGCCCTGCCCCTGTGTACAGTTACCTGTCAATGAGTCCAAAGTAAAGGAACTTGTAGAAGGGTTTCACTGAGCCCATGGCATCCCTGCATCGGTGCCGTGGATGAGACCCATGTGAAAATCAGGCAGCCAATCATAGCATGGTTTTGCGTTTTCATGTGGACAGAGATTTTTTTTAAACCATGCTTGTGTGTCGTTTTTTAAAACGGAGGAGGAAAAATAAAAGCGTTAGGTTGTGCCCCACTCTCCCTTACTTTGTGTTGCACGCTGGATAATGTTGTCATCTGTTCCTTTTCTCAAAACACAGAGCAGACACAATGTTAATGTGGTCAATAAACAAAAGAATCACAAAAACAATACAGCACTGTAGCGCTCCTTGCCATCTCTAGATAGCAGTTTAAAGAGTTATGTTGTTTGTACAGGAAATTCGGTAACTGCCAATAATGTTTTGCCTTTTTAAGGGCACTTATTAAAAGTTATTTCCATTTTCTGTAACCCTAGAGCACTGTATGTGTGTGCAAGATCTAGTATGCATACTGTAGAATAGCAACCTTTAGTCTGCTGCCCAAGGGAACCTCCACTTAGCAACAGGCTAATAAATCTTCGCTGGTGCAGTGTGCCGCAGAGAAATGGTATTGTTCCTCATATCCTATCTGATATCACACTCAAGTGTGTGCTCAAAGAAATATTAGATATGGCAATTATAAATAGCGCTAATGAGATCATTATCTGTTTCTCATAATGCAGTACATATTCGAGGGTTGTATTTGACACCTCCAAGACTCTTAATGCTAAGCCATTGCTGTTGTAAAAGGACAATTACTTATCATGCACTGCAAAATTAAAGCACAAATTGCCGTCTCACTGGGAATGTTTTTACAGTGAACATATTCCTGATCAAATTAACCCATCTGCACAGTCTCGGGGAAAGACACGTGCAAAAAAAGCTGCAGAATTTGGATCACACCGCGGCCGCCCACACATGCCATTCACGGGTTTCTTTTTTAAAGCACCTCCTTGTCTCGGTTTCTTTAAGCGTGTTGGGCTGACACCATTCAGTCAGTTAGAGCTGTAATTGATCTTAAAGGAATAATCTCTTTCTCATCTCTTCTAGAAACAGGAGAATGTGGGCCACAATGGAAGGAGGTGCCATGGAAGAGCTCTTATTCTGGGAGCAGATCCTTTGTAAGAAGACTGAAGGTGACATGGTGGCTTTAATGCACCCCCTTTCGAGTGGAGAAGTAATTTGGACCTGATCATTCACAGCAAATTCAGTTTAATCAATGTAGAGTGAATCAGGCAGGCTAAGGTCAGACTTATTTTCCAATTCACAGCTCAACTATATGGCTTCAGTTTGAGTCTGGGAACAGATAAGGGGCTTACACAAATAAAGTGATTGTGATTAGAGGGGAGATGGAGAAGTTGAAACAGTGAAGAGACCGATTCATTTCAGTTGTACACACTGACTTAGTAGTTCCCATCAATACTAAGTCTAACAAAAGCCAGTCATTAAATATGTTTGATTTTGCAGGAAAATTGGCAAGGTTACACTGCCAAGATTTACAAAAGAAGATGTTCATTTATGGTTTTGCACCATTTTATTGCTAGCAGGATCAAGGTCACATTTAATCCCAAAGCCAAAAGAACAAATATAGGAAATTATATTTTACAAAAAGAGAAAATTAAGCCTTTTTTTTGGGAACATGAACATTTTTTGAATTATTTCCATTACAGTTAAGCAAATTTCCCCCTAAATTCTCATTAAAGGGTTAGTTCACCCAAAAATGAAATTTCTGTCATTAATTACTCACCCTCATGTCGTTCGACACCCGTAAGACCGCCGTTCATCTTCGGAACACAAGTGAAGATATCTGCCGCGAACTCACGAAGCACCATGACGCATGCGCGAGAATATGACGTAGCGCCGCCATTCGGGAATCCATGAAATGCACACTTTAGTCCCAGTCAGAGCTCTGCGCCGAGACCTAAAGCACGATCAATGTAGAATTCAACAGCTTAGATACGGAGCGTCTTCCTCTACTCATTGTAAACAAATCTCCTCGCTTCTGGGTCACGTGTCCGAACGCCGGTTTTGCGTCATATTCTCGCGCATGCGTCATGGTGCTTCGTGAGTTCACAGAAGACAAGAACTTGTGGAATAAAGTCGTTATTTTGATTTTTTTTTCCGCACAAAAACTATTGTCATCGCTTCAGAAAATTATTGTAGAGCCACTGTAGTGAGATGGACTTTGTAACGACGTTTTTAGTGCCTTTTATGGGTCTTGTGAGAGTAAATGTACTGAATGTCAATGGAGGCCTATCTCAAGCCTTTCTCAGCATCAGCTTTCAACTAAAATATCTTCATTTGTGTTCCGAAGATGAACGGAGGTCTTACAGGTGTCGAACGACACGAGGGTGAGTAATTAATGACATAATTTTCATTTTTGGGTGAACTAACCCTTTAAAAGCCCTGTTTCCATCGAAATTACCTGGAACAATTTGTCCCAGGAACTTTTTCCCCCAGACCTGTTGCTGTCTGCGTTTCCATCGTGGTCTAAAGTACCGTGAAGATTAGTCCGGTGACGTAGGACTGCACACGACTTTCCAGTTCCCACTGGATTTCGTCTTTCGCAAATACACTTAATAAAGCCTGAACCTCGTCGTCGGTCCATCGGTTGTATTTTTTTAAACTTCATTGTTGATTCGAATAGCAAACAACTCTTACTGCACGCACCGCAACTGACTTTTAGGTTTGAAATAAAATGCTGGGTGAGCTCAACCAATCAGCGTCCAAGTCCCACCCACGAAAGTTCCTGAACTTTGAAAAAGTACCACCTCGCAAGCCGTTTTGAGGGGGAAATTTTTACCCGGAACTTCATTTAGACCCGGCTCCTGTGGTCGAAACACAACGAGTACCAACCCCAAAGTCCCTAGTTCCTGGGGAAAGTTCCTGCGATTAAAGTTCCATGGATTAATTTGCATTATTTTAAACAGTGATTTAAGCCGCGTTTCCACCGAAATTACCCGGAACAATTTATACCAGGAAGTTTTTTTCCCCCAGACGTGTTACCGTCTGTGTTTCCACTGCGGTCTAAAGTACCGTGAAGATTAGGCAAATTAGTCCAGAGACGTGGGACTGCGTGCGACTGTTCCTCCCAGTCAGCGACGGACAGTAATCATTTTTGTGCGATATTGTCTGCAACAATAACGAGGAGATTATTGTTATGTATTGGTTTACTAAAGATGTAATTAACAAAACGGCGGAAAAGAGACGAGCACTGATACTAAAGCATATTCTGAAAGCTCGTAAAGCTAGATTTGAAATAAGACAATGTATGTTATTTTTTTCGATTGCCAAGACAACGCACGCCATCGGACAGAAAGAGCAAGACTGATAAAAACGACGGTCGAAATAAAATGCAGCATGGAGTCAACCAATCAGCATGTTCAGCGCCCAAGTCCCACCCCCGAAAGTTCCTGAACTTTAAAAAAGTACTACCTCGCGAGCAGGGCCATTTGGAGGGGGAAATATTTACCCGGAACTTCATTTAGACCCTGGTTCCTGCGGTCGAAACACACAGAGTACCACCCCAAAGTTCCTAGTTCCTGGGGAAACAATTTTTTTCCTGAGTTCCCCTAGTTTTTTCATTTCATGTTTTACATTTTACTATACCCATACTTTGAATAAATACACCTATACAAACATACACATGCTGCATAATATTTTTTGCATAACATTTCACAATGTTGAATTGTGATACATTCAATATCTTTGAGAGAAATTATTTAAAATAGTAATCTTTTGTAGCATTATAAATGTCTTTCCTGTCAGTTTTGATAAATGTAATGCATCCTTGCTGAATAAAAGTATTTTTTTAAAGAGAGAAATGATGTGGGTGGTGCTCATGAACATCTTGATGATCCTAAAAAAGGCATTGTTTTCTTTCTTTTTTTTATTTCCTTCTCGGGGTGAAAAATGACTGTTGAAATTCCGTTGGATCTGTGTTTTAAAAATATCAGAGCAAAACCACCTCAGGTTGAAATGACTTTCAAACATTATCAAGTAGGTGCAGGATTTGTTGAGCTGATTAGCTTGAGCTGTTGTTTACTCATTGTTTATGAGACCTAAATAATTCAATCAGGGAATTTGGAGCCACATAATCCAATGTATTTTAAACATCAGTTCCATCTGAAACATCAGTTCCATCAGGTTATCTGAAAATAACCTGACTCAAGGCCTAAAGAGACTCCGCCAAATTGAAACACCAATGAGATAAACACAACATGTCAATTCACAAAGCTTTGTCAACTTCTCCATCACATTAGTGGAATAACAGCATATTATCACATCCAGATAACTGTACAGCCTACAACTGAAATTAGCTTTGGGATCAAGAGAGCACGTCAGGAAATATTGTTCGTTTGAGAGTTCCCTGAGGCTCCCTTGCTGATTTAGGCAAATACCACAAAGTTTTTTGGCCCAGGCATTAAAATGTTGCCACGATAAGCATTTTGTTGACTCGCTGACCTTAACGGACGTTATTGTTGTCTCGTGATTGGCTGACGGGTCTTTCAGCCATGCAGATCTCTTTCTACAATACAGTGGACTCACAGCCACACACTGTACGAAGATAAGAAGCTGAGGCACTTAATATTTTACTAGCTGCCTGCTAGTGAGTACCATGGGGCTTGCACCCCGCCAAAAGACAAAGATAGAACTTGAATGTGGGATGTCACAGTCTCCAAAAAGCTTCAAGACTGCATGGCAAGCAATAAATCAGAACACACACATAAGAAGGTCAGAAACGCTCTATGCTACCACAGAATATTCTCTTTAAACTATTCATTTTGAAAAGATAGACCCAAATTTGATAAAATATTAAATATTATCAAATTTGCATTTAACCTTGATCTATCATTTTGTATTATATTTTAAGTTTATATTCAAATATACAGTCATATAGACAGTTTTTCTTTAAAGGTCCCATGGCATGGATTTTTTTATTATTTTATAATGTTTCCTGAGGTGTACTTATATTGTTAGCATGGTTTTTACATCAAAAAATGTCATAATTTAGAAATAAAAAGTATTTTTTCTATACTGATATTAGCCCTCTGGCTTGAATGCTCTGTTTCAAGGGGTGTGTCTGATGTGAGACTTCAGTGAAAATGCCCACTGTTGTGATTGGCTGACATCTTTGCATTTGAAATGAGTATTAGATTATGTGGTGGAGGGGGCGTGGTTTAGCGAGATCTGTGCACTGCCAGAGAGCGAGACAGACTGCATGTGGACCAGAGAGAGACCTTAGAGCTGGATAAAGATTGCTGAGAAAGGTTTATTGTGAGCGCGAGTCTGAGAGTTCTGAATTAACACGAGTCCCGGTCACGCCGACCGTCTTATTCCTCCTTATTCTACGAACTTTGTAACATGTGGGCAGGGGCGTAAATTTCATCTAAAAGTTGGGGGGGACAATAAACATGAAATTTCTCAAGAGAAATTTTTGAAGGGGACACAAATAATACAGCCAAAATCGTACTTGTAAGGATATGTGTACCAAAAAAAAAAAAAAAAAAAAAAACATTTCGTACTTATTTGGTGTTTTGGTGTACTGAAAAATTATCTCATGTCCGTTTTTCTTTTCTCTGTCATTGTATCTGACCAACAACACAAAGCGATAGTAGTTTAAATACGATTAAGGTTCACCACGCAGTCATATTATAATTATTAAATTATCTTGCGTCCTCTACATAGTATTTTATACTATGATATTCAGATATTTAGATATTCAACTGCAGCAAGCCTCTGATCTGCCACTTATTATCATATTGAGCAAAACCCTACACAGATCTGACTGAACTTTCGGTTTAGAATTAGCCAATTTGTAGAATTTGTGGGCGGGTTGCTTGAATTTTTGGTTCATTAGTCTATTATTCGTAATGAAAAACACAACAACAAAACTGTACAATGACACACTCCCTTAAATAGGCGCTTTTACGCTTTGAAACCAAATCTTCGATAATCTTGTCTGTCAGCTGTTTGCTCGTTCGGCTCGTGCTGTATTGAGCAGACACATTCAGTTTTTAATTGTTTTGTCAGTTCTCTAACTGAACTAAATGATTTTATTACTATACAGCGGAGCGGGGCGGCGGTGGGCAAGTGATGTTAACAGTGTTTTGCCTAATCTGTATTAAAGAGAAAAGAATCATCTGACGTTTAAAGTGAATAAAATAGTTTTGACAGCTACTTACTGGTGTTTCACAACTGCTGACTGAAGAGCCTTGTTCTCTCCCCAAACTTGTGTGGTAGTTTTCTACGTTAGTTGAGGCGCACGGTGGATCAAACCACTGTGAGGCAAGGGGGGAGGGGGGACTCAAAATGTTTCTAAACTTAAAACGCATTTTTTTGTCCCGTTTGCGTTTGTATTGTTTTACTACTTACACTTTTATTTTAAGTATATATTGTTATATTATTTACAATACTCAGCATGGTTTTTAGGGGGGGACAGCCCTCAGATTGGGGGGGTCCTGTCCCCCCTGTCCCCCCCCGCGATTTACGCCCCTGCATGTGGGACCCTCTCGAATACTTTTACTACGTTTTTTACCATCACAGCCGTCAAGCTGAACAAAACGTCAAAGTGTTGAATAACGCATTATTTTTCGATCTTTTCCCATCACATGAAAGGCTTGAGCATTGAGTACACAGGCAGTTTGTTGATCGCGTGAATGCAGTGATCTCGTCATTGCAGCGCGTTTTCTCTCACAAAATGCTTTGACCACAACTAACCGCAAACATGACATCGACATGAATACAGTAAGAGCTTTGTTGAGCAGTATGACAGCGTCATTCATTATAACGGCAGTTTGGGCAAGTGTGCAGATACACTCGCGACGTGTGATTGACAGATCCGAACATTATAAAGAGAGTGTTCTTTGATTGCTAATCTAGCGTCTAATCAAAATTGAAATAACAGATTTGTTTCATACTAACCGAAACAATGTGAAGTTTATCGTTTTAGTCACTGGCTTGATTCACTGAAGCAATACATCACATAGGGCATCAAGACGAATGAGTTATAAAAAAATGTACCCCCCTCACAGTTGTCATGAACGGTAAAATTAGATATATAGACCAAAACCACAATTTGTACCAGGCTGTAAATATGTTTTTTTCTGCTGTAAAGTTGGGCATTTTAACATGGGGCTCAATGGGATTCTGCTCTCTTTTGGAGCCTGTCTCTAGTGGCCAGTCGATGAATTGCAGTTTAAGTCACTCCGTATGGGCTTCAAGAGAAACTGGGGGAGGTTGCCGCTTGGTTATAACAAAGTCCCTCTTTAGTTTTAATACGGATCTCTTATTTACATTGTGTTTGCACTGTAAGTTATGAAAGCATTCGTTAGTGTGCAGAAATCGAGTTGTTATGACGAGATCACTGCATTCATGCGCTCAACATGTCTGTGATTGGCTAAAATGCTCATCACTGCAACCTGTCATGACACAATCTAAATATAATGCCATAGATCTAAATATAATACTTTAATCAATACTTTTCACGATTAGTTAAACTTGAGAGCTGTAACATGCTAAAAGTTTTCGAGATAGTTCATACTAACCATATAAATCATACTAACATTATAAGTACACCCCAGGAAAAATTATAAAACAATAAAGCAATGCAGTTTATGACAATCTTGTTAGCCATTTAAAGATAAACTGTCTATATATAACTGAGAAAATGTATGAAATTTAGATATTGTACAAAATTACAGATCAGGCTTAAAATGCAACAACACATTTTATGATATTTAATCAAATATAGTCCATCTTTCTGAACAAGGTTGGTTTAAAGAGAATCTTTATGAGCAATTTAGTTAAACCAACCTTGTTCAGATCGATGGACCATATTTGATAAAAGATCATTGCAAACATATATACAAAGATATATTTTAATTTGACTTGATACATTTTTACGTTTTATGAAAAATTGTAGTCAACATTTTTGTATAATGTGTATATTTTCTGCTTTTCCACAGAAGTAGTTCGAAACTAAACAATATTTGGAAGACTACCGTGATCCTCATGTTGAACTGTTGACAGAAGCTGACCTGTAAGAGAAAGAGAAAACTGACCGTGTGTTCCAATGCCTGCTGTTGCACCCCTTGAGGAAACACTGAGAATGTAATTTCTTGCCACATAAGGGCCATTAGATTCATTGAAAGTTTGAACTGTGAGGCCAAAATCATGATGACAGTATGACATTTGATAAGAAGATAGGAGCCCTACCATGCTCTAATTGAATATTCTGATCTTTTCCTCCAGGAAGATGGGAAATGGTCAACCCTCAAAATTAAAGCTGTAAATATCTTCCAGAGCACATTTGGACTGGAGCGAATAACCAGATATCGTACAGCGGCAAAATGTCACAGACAGCTGTGGGACTTCCACACGGCACAAACACACACACAGCAATATCACCACATGTTTGCTGAGGCCAGTCATGGGCGAGAATAAACAGATATCTAAAGGTTGGGTGTGAGATCCTATAGGGAACGAGATAAATGTCATTTCACATTTCCTTAACCTTTGCACTGATAACAACACCTGCCTGGGTTTGAATCATCATGTAAACGCGGGCTTTTTTTTTTTTTTTTTTACTTTATTGTCTAATAGCACGTTGACAGCACATCTTAGCTATGAAATTGCTTTTGCCTAACAAATAATGCTGCTGACAATAGACAGAGAAAGAGAACATACTACTGTTAGATCTTGGGCTCATTATTAATAATTCATAAATGTAGCTTTTTCTTCTTCTATGCTCCACAACATTTCTGCAATTAATTACGCCTTTTTTAGCCATGTCCTACACTTGCATGACAAAAATAATCAAACAAGATCAATTTAAAGATTTGGTTTCAAATGTAACACAAGAACTTGACATACTTGGTTAAAAGAGTAGTTTGCTTTAAAATGAAAATTACCCCATGATTTACTCCCCCTCAAGCATCCTAGGTGTATATGACTTTCTTCTTTCTGGTGAACACAATCTGAGTTATATTATTAAATATCCTGATGCTTCCAAGCTTTATAGTGGCAGTGATGGGTCCATTGAGTTTTGAAGCATAAAAAAGCACATCCATCCCTCATAAACGTACTCCACGCGGTTCCGGAGAGTTAATAAAGGCCTTCTGAAGCGAAGCGATGAGGTTTCCGGCAGACCACCTTCCGCATTTAACTTACAAAAAAAGCGTAACTGGTGCGACATAGCCTATCACTAGAATGTAGCGTAAGCGTTTTGAACTGCGAGAGGCGTTACACTTTCTTTGTAAGTTGAATAGGGAAGGCGGTCCACCGAAAGCTAAATATTTTACTTTATAAAGTTTTAAATATGGATATTTTTCTTACAAAACCCCATCGGTTTAGACCATAGACGTAAAATAATATGGACGACGCGACTTCATTGACTTCCGCTGACAAGAATTGAAGCTTTTGGAGGCCCGCACACGGCGCTGACATCTTGCGCAGATTTGGGACCGAGTCTGTGCTGTAGCGATCTCGGGACCGGAATCTGTGCAGTAGAGAGCAGGAAGTAGAGGCACGATTATCAAAAGCCCGCCCACTCTCACAGAACAAATCATTATGTTGGTGTGAAATAAACAGTTAGGAAAATGTAGAAATTAAAGCTAAAGCTCCAATATCTCAGAGAGGCCGTCTATCTCAGCTGTCAATCATGACGTCACACCCCCCGCTTTTATAGTATCAAATAACTCACTAAAACTAAACTTATTTAAAAAACGAACACTTGAAATGAAAGCATCACCTAAAATGACAGAAACCATCTTTAGGAAATTGGAAAAAAAAGTTGAATTGAATTGTTTAGTTTGTCTCGCGTCCATTGTAATCATACCTGTCAACATTTAAGTATCAAAATCCGGGAGATCTGGGGAAGGGGGGGAGGGGGGTGGACTAGATTAATCACATATTTTGTGAAATGAACTAGATTAATCACATATTTTTCTGTAATTAATCATGATGAAACGCCATTAAAACACTTAATATTTTCATATATTTTATAATGTTATAATTTCAGTTAATCTCCAAATTGATGTAGAAACTATTTTAAATACTTTTGATGGAATCTTTTTATGAATTAAGGCCAGTATCACTGATACTAATGCTGATGTCTCTATACAATAAAATTTAATTGACACTTCAATGAAATAACACATTAACATTTATTAGTCTTCAAAAAATATAACTTTTCATTTAAGTGAATTTAAAAACATAAACCCATAACACGTATATAACAAGTAGGAAATATACAGAAATTGAAGAGTTATCAAACAGTTTGCACTGCACAAATTCTAAATGATATATATATTAATCTTTATTAAAGAGCAGTAATTACTTTTGTTCGTTACATTTCATCATAAGTGGTTACTGTCACTTTAAGATTTTCCGCTGTCGCACATGAAGCGGATCTCACGTGCGTCTCATTTCCTCTTTTTAAAAAAACTCTTTACGTTCATTTAAGACGTTATTTAACTAATGTAAGACTGCTCTTATTAAGGATACTCAACAAAACTGGTATTTTGGCATAATTGTGTGTTATTGTTAGTTAAATCGTGAAAGAGAACTCGATTCTGGCTGCTGCCTGTGCGCGCGATAGTGGCGCGCGTCTTTCTGTGCATTGTGTGGGTTTCACAGACTGCGCATTCTCTTGGCCTTGTCGTTTTTGAATGGTTTAAAAGCGTTTGCATGAATAAGAGCGTGATCATATAATGTAACACTAGCCAAAGGAAGACAGAAAAAAGGATGCTGCGTTATTTACCACCTGTGGGTGGTGAGGGTGCTGGGGGAATATGGGGTCCGGGGTCCTTTGCTGAGGGCTGTCCGGTCCCTGTATGACCGAAGCAGGAGTTTGGTCCGCATTGCCGGCAGTAAGTCAGACTTGTTCCCGGTGCATGTTGGACTCCGGCAGGGCTGCCCTTTGTCGCCGGTTCTGTTCATAATTTTTATATGGTGTTCCTAATAATCCTTTAGGTGAGTGTATATTGACGTGATTATTCATATAACGAAGTTTGGGCCATACAAATTACGGGAGATTCCCGGGAGAAATAACAAAACGGGAGGGGGGCGGGAGATGGGTGTGAAATACAGGAGACTCCCGGCAAAAACGGGCATGTTGACAGGTATGATTGTAATACATGGAGGGGAGGGGTTTATGAGCTATACTGGGACCAACCACCGGGGAGCGATCAAGGCTGCGTAGGCTTCAGTTTCTTAGAAGAGTGCTGCAGGCTTGGTTTAGACTGGGTAAACCCAGCCTGATCTGCCGGCGATTTGATTTCGCCTTGCAGCTCAAGCTGAAAACCTGTACATTCATTTATCCTGCTTCTGTCACACTTTTGCGGGAACCAATCACAGACTGGCTTATCCACCTGGCGCGCTATTGGCCGATTTAACACGATGACGGATAGAGAAGCGATGGATCGATGCCTGTTGATCACCCCTATTGTGGTCTAATTGGTTGAAGGACTATCCAATTGTGTACAGAGTCATTTGAACTATGTTCGTTGATCATGCCTCTTGTGCAGTAGAAAATACAGAGCAGACTGCCTGGACCAATGTTCAATCTTAAATTGAGCTGGGTCTGGAGATAGCCAGACAACCATCGGTCCGCTTCAGAAGGCCTTTATTAACCCACCGTAGCCGTGTGGAGTACATTTATTATGGATGGATGTGCTTTTTTGAGCTTTAAACTCAATGGACCCTAAAACCCTGTACACACCGGGACGAAAATCGTGCACACTTATCGCCAGCGTTTTTCCAAGACGTTTTTTGGCGCGTATTGAGTGTTCACACCCAAAGGATTTTCACTGGCGATGCGCAGAGTGAACGTGCAAATTCAGTAGATGGCGCTACCGGTACACAAGCTGGGGCTGTGGCACTTTACGTTTCTGACACCCACTTGTCACACAGAAGAAGAAGAGAGACAGTATTTACGTGCTTGCAGAAACCATTCACACACTTTTTGCTAACTGGCAAGCAAGATTAGCAGCTCATTTTCTTCTCTGTCTTCTAACTTCTTCTTCGTCGTATCATTGTGTGCTTGGCAACACTGTTTTGTGCTTGAGCGCCACCAAGTCGCATTTTACTGTCACTTCAGCAGCTCCAGGCACGTGAACAAAAGCACCGATCTCATTGATCAGCCATGTTTAGTCACGAGGCGTTAAACGTCGGCGATAAACAGCCTTAACACTGCCATTATAAAGCTTGGAAGCGTCAGGATATTTATTAATATAACTCTGATTGTGTTCATCAGAAAGAAGAAAGGCATATACACATAGGATGACTTAAGGGTGAGTAAATCATGGGGTAATTTCCATTTTAAAATGAACTACTCCTTTAAGACGCTTTTTTATTAATTGTCAACCTGTTTTTAAATATGCTGCTGGTGTGCAACCTGGTTTGAGTTTGAATTATTTGCAAATGAATTCCAGTTAGTCTTCTTTCTTGCATATATTTGCATACTGAATCGTTATTGGTCTTCCTTTTTCAGCATTAACCATACTGTATAATAGACATCAATGTAACTTTAAACAAGTCTGGTGCTTTTACGCAGAAAAAGCTTAAAATCTAAACTTACTTTAAAATGTAACACTTTCCTTTTGTGGCCTTGAGAGCACTGGCATTTCCTTCAGGAAGTGCAAATCTATCTGTCTTTTCTTTATTACAGCAAGCGCTCTTTTAACATCCTTTAAAATGTATCCATTAAAAGAGAACTAAAAAAAGCTTTCAAGCTGAATTTCAAACAAGGACAATGTGGTCGTGACATAGGCAAGGAATTACATTCAAAACGCATTTAACACACGCAGTATAGAGAAACCCCCACATTAATATTTTCGTTCAGCCATGCAGCACATTTCTTTCCTGGTGTCTTCAGATGGAAGCGGTACATGCACACTGAGGCGCACTTTGGCGCCACTAAAAGAGGGAAACCACCAACCGTCTATTTAAACTTCAAAGGGAAGCTGTGTCGGCTCTCTGATCCCAACACATTGGCACAACATTTGGAAAAAAATTGCAAATGAGGACAAGAAACAACATCAAGCAGATGTGTTTTTCTGACATGCTCATATCTCTCTTTCTCTCTTCCACCCTCTCTCTTCAACTGTTCTGCAGGGGGAAAGAGGAGGAGCTCTGTAATTCTCATTGCAGAGGAGCCATGCACAGCAGGAAAGTAGTGAAGGGAGGGAGAGAGGAAGAGACCTCCAGACACACAAACTAATTTACTCCGCAGCTGCCTCTTCGACCGCAGGTATGCGGCAGTGAGATCACCACAGAGGTCTAAGGCAGAGGTGTTCAACCCCAGGAAACAGACTTCACATTGGACACAATGCCGAGATCGCAAAATCAAAAGCTGAATTTATATATTGATCTAGATTTTACAAGAGACAGTGCTAAAAATCAAGCACTAAATTTATATCTAAAATATATGTCATATATAAATTCAGTGTTTGATTTTGTGGTAATGATTTTGCTATTGCATTAAATGTAAAATGTGTTGAGAGAGAGAGAGAGAGAGAGAGAGAGAGAGAGAGAGAATGTGTGTGTGTGTGTGTGTGTGTGTGTGTGTGTGTGTGTGTGTGTGTGTGTGTGTGTGTGTGTGTGTGTGTGTGTGTGTGTGTGTGTGTGTGTGTGTGTGTGTGTGTGTGTGTGTGTGTGTGTGTGTGTGTGTGTGTGTGTGTGTGTGTGTGTGTGTGTGTGTGTGTGTGTGTGTGTGTGTGTGTGTGTGTGTGTGTGTGTGTGTGTGTGTGTGTACAGGTTTATATTATGTTGCCAGTGGTCCCCAGCGAGGGAAATGGATTAATAAACATACTAAATTGTGTTGTTGTTTTTTTTATGTAAGAATGGAGAACGTTTTCTGTGGTGGGTAGGTTTAGGGGTATGGTTAGGGTTAGGGCATAGAATAGTTTGCAGTTTTGCACAGTATAAAACTCCAATGGAGAGTCCCCACAACTATAGCAAAACCGAGTGAGAGTATGTGTGGTCTAGGTAAACCCTACTTCATGAAGACAAAATGTTCCCACAAAGATGGCAACATCCCAATATTGCCATCGTTGTGGGGACATTTTCAACCCAACTTGGGTTGTTTTTAACCCAGCATTTGTTCGAGTGTATAAAGGGTATAATATATAAATGTTTCAGTTGTAGTCTTTTAAAAAGGCATCTGGCATAATAAACTGAAGCTGACCTGTAAGAGAAAGAGAAAACTGACCGTGTGTTCCAATGCCTGCTGTTGCACCCCTTGAAGCAACACTGAGAATGCAGTTTCTTGCCACATAAGGGCCATTAGATTCATTGAAAGTTTGAACTGTGAGGCCAAAATCATGATGACAGTATGACATTTGATAAGAAGATAGGAGCCCTACCATGCTCTAATTGAATATTCTGATCTTTTTCCTCCAGGAATAATATTACTTACTTAATATTATTACGCATAATATTACTCATTCCTGCAGATTTTGTGCTCACACCTAAAGTGTGTGCACATAAAGCCACCGCCTTCTCTTCGCTGCTTAAGCAGTCAAATACACACAAAATAATGTCAAAATGGTCTTGGCAAGTATTTACGTAAGCACAGTCAGATATTTTTGAATGTAAAAAGTTGAGAAAGAAAACGCTTGTGTAACAATATAATGGATTTGTGCGTCAGGTCTTAAAGTTAGTTCATGTTAACTAATGAAGCTTATTGTAAAGTGTTACTTTATCCTTTGCTTATACTTTCTAAATTATCTTATGAACCACTGACAACTCCTAAATAACTGGTTTGTAAATAATGTAATACTTAATTTAGAAATGATAAATTGATAATTTATAAAGTATGAAAATACATTTATTAAACACATTATAGATGTGCTTATAAATCAGGAATAAAGCATTTATAGCTGTATTTATAAACTACCTATTAATGTCTATTAATGCTTTATAAATGATGAATTAACTATTTACTAATGCTTAACTAATGCTTCATAGCGTGTAGTTATTATAAAGTGTTACTGTTTTTTTCTCTCCCCAGAACAGTTTTGCAAATCATTTTTGGGCCACAACCCAACAATTAAGATCTACTAGAATACTCTACACTCACACATAGAAACACACACATACAATTGCGCCATGGCTTTGAATGAACTATGGGTTAAACATTTTCCTCAATATTTACACTGAAGTGCTCTGAGAGCCTCTTGACAAGCCACATGCTCATTACATAATCCAATCTCCAGTTCAGTTTAGTTAGGGATAATTTTATTTTGATGACACAATTATACGATTACCATTATCGCCCCCAAAAAGCAATGAATTGTGAATCTTTTTGGAATAATTTTATTTAAATGAGACTGATTAAATAAATAGACAAAATAGACTCGTTGCGTATTACAAACTAATATCTTCAGCTAACAAAATAGTCATTTACCAGATGATCTAGGAACTAATCATATTTGTTTAATTTTATTTGCTTTTGCATTGTATTCCAGTATACTGTTGCTTAAACAAAGCTGCAATATTTTCTCCACGGTAATCAAAGTGCACTACTGCTGCGTTCAGAGAATATTGACTCATCTGTCAAAAGTCTCGGAGGTCTGCCATGCAGAACAATGCCCTTGCATCAATAATGCAGAATGCAAGCTGCAGAATGTATGTTGATGAACGTGACAAGACTCATCAATTATGCATTGGTTCTGACCGTTGCATTTTTCCACCTGCTTTTTTTTGTACAGTAAGTGGTGGAATCCAATCGGTGTGCTGGGTACAAAGTGTTTTGATTCAATTGTCAGCTTTACGTCACACGGCAAAATGAAAATACAGTTTCAAATGCTCAGCGGTCAATATTGCAGCATTTCTGTGTGCACCTGCAGCAGCTGTTGCACTCAAGGTAGGAGAGAAGCGAATGCTTGAAAGCAAGCATTTCCGATAATCACGCCTTTAAGCACCTGATAAAACAGCCCAGCTTTTTCCCTCAAGAATTAGCTGTGAGCCAACAAGAAAGTTTTGTGCCTTTGAACGCTTGTATGGATCCAACGCAGAAGGATAAGGAGGGCGTTGTTATTTTCTCAAGGCATTTGTTGTTGCACTTCCAACAGTACGAATTGTGCCTTTAAGATGTGCAAATTACTGTGAGTCTCTGAATCAGAATAAAGAGAGGAATGCTCTCATTAAAGCAAAAGGCAACTAATGAAGGAATGATGCAAAGAGGGAATCATCAAAGGTAATAGGATGGGTCTAATGAGAGCAAAAGAGCAAAGCAAGGTGAATATTTTACTATAACAGTCTAATTAAATGCCCAAGCGATCACCCTCAAATTAATTAACCTTATTATGTAATAACTAGTGGCGAGTTGGTTTGTTTGGGTCTGTCTGTCTGTCTGTCTGTCTGTCGGTGGGAAAAATCCCTCAAGGCCATTCATGAACATTGTCAATGTCCAGCCATACAGTGACACTCCAATCAATGTTACTGGCAAAGATCACAATGTCTTTCAAAAAAGGCCATATATAAAGGCCCAGGTATACTTTCCGCACAGCTTTCAAATGAGTATAATGACTCCACTAGACCTCTGAAGGTGTGTCTGGCACCAAGATGTTAGCAACAGATTCCGACCCACTTTATATTAGGTGGCCTTAACTACTATGTACTAACATTGAAATGAATAATTTGATACAATGCAATTATTGTGTACATACATGTTTTTACATTGTACTTACATTTTTAAAATTACATTCATAATTACACTGTTGATACTTCCCTTACACTTAAGCCTACCCTTAAACTTACCCATACCACCACACCTGTCCCTAACTTTACCCGTATCCCACCTCAATATAAGTGTTTTGCAATACAATTTGAAAACAATAAGTACATTGTACTTATTTTTTTTGATTCTTTAAGTCCTGAAAGTTGTGAGGTGGGACCTCCATGGATCGGACTTGTTTGTTCATCTGGGGAATTTGGAGGCCAAGTCAACGCCTCAAACTCCACATGGATGGCAGCACCCAAGGTTTCCCAGCAGAACATTTCTCAAAGCATCACACTGCCTCCACTGACCCACTTCTTCCCATAGTGCATCCTGGAATGTGTTCTCCAGGTAAGCGACACACACGCACTCGGCCATCCACGTGATGTAAAAGAAAACATGATTCATCAGACCAGGCCACCTTCTTCCATTGCTCCGTGGTCCAGTTCTGATGCTCACGTGCTCACTGTTGGCGCTTTTGGTGGTGGACAGGGGTCAGCATGGGCACCCTGACTGGTCTGTGGCTGTGCAGACCCGAATGCAAAAAAACTGCGATGTACTGTGTATTCTGACACCTTTCTACCAGAACCAGCATTGACTTGAGCAATTTGAGCTACAATAGCTCGTCTGATTGATCGGACAACACGGGCCAGCCTTCGCTCCCCACGTGCATCAATGAGCCGTTCACCACTGTTCCTTCCTTGGAATACTTTTGATAGATACTGACCACTGCAGACCGGGAACACCTCACAAGAATAGCAATTTTGGAGATGCTCTGACCCAATCTTAGCCATTACAATTTGGCCCTTGTCAAACTCGCTCAAATCCTTACGCTTGATAATTTTTCCTGCTTCTAACACATCAACTTTGAGGACAAAATGTTCCATTGCTGCCTAATACATCCCACCCACTAACAGGTGCCGTGATGAAGAGATAATCAGTGTTATTCACTCCACCTGTAAGTGTATGTATATCTCCTGTCACTTGTCCTGTCAGCGGAAAGTATACCTGGGCCTTAGCATATGGCCTTTGTGTAAAGACATTGTAATCTTTGTCAGTAACATTGATTGGAGTGTCACTGTATGGCTGGACTTTGATCATGTTCATGAATGGCCTCAAGGGATTTTTCCCACCAACAACAGACAGACAGACCCAAACAAACCATCTCGTCACTAGTTTTTCATTAGTACTAGTATTTCATAATAAGGTGTATATATATATATATATATATTAGTGGTGGGCATAGATTAATTCCAAGATTAATCTAGATTAATCTAGATTAAAATGGCTCATTTGAATTCTGCCGAAGGCATTCAGAATAAGTGTGCTCGTAAGTGATCGTGTCTTTTTGTAGTTTGAATAATAAATAACTTCTGTCCCTTTAAGACCTGATGCACGCATGGATCCCAAACACCGTTCCTGTGAGCTGGTTATGACTGTGTTTACGTTAAAACTCACCAAGATGGGCATTGAGAAATTTGTTGTTGATTTGACCATTAATAAGCTGGAAAAAGGAGCTCATTTTTGCACTTGTATGTCAGAGGCGGCTTTATTACGGTATGTGTGTGTGCGCTTCAGATGCGAGCGCAAAATCTGCGGGAATTAGTCGAATTAACGTTATGTGCAACCCCGTAAGAAATTCAGACCGGTCACACCAATACTATCAAAAGTCCAGCAGAACACCCGTTCACAATGTTCAGAGGGTTAAATGGACTGAATGAGAGGAGGCGGGTGCGTGTCACTCGCTGTCGGTCGGAGAGGAGAGCGCAGCTGATATCGATACTGTAGAAAATGAGTATTGTATCGTTTCAGATATTTCAGTATCGATACATAGCGAAATATCGATATTTTTGACAACACTAGTAGGCATACACACAGGTTCGAAGACTCGTTCTCTCATCCCCTACAGTGCAATTCGGCTAGGTGCACATCCGCGCTAAAATATCAAGGTGAAAGTCATCATAGCTTGCGTAGTATAGGCCCAGCTCCCAACCCAACTCTGAGAATAGATTAACAGCGATAATTTTTTAATTGCCCAATAAGAGTCTCACGTTAATGCAGCACCTTAACGCCGATAACGACCCACCACTAATATTATATATATATATACACACACACTGACAAAAATTATATATATTTTTTTTTTCAGAGCTGTATATGTGTGTGTGTGGGTATATATACAGTGAGGAAAATAAGTATTTTTTAAACCCCTGCTATTTTGCAAGTTCTCCCACTTGGAAATCATGGAGGGGTCTGAAATTGTCATCATATGTGCATGTCCACTGTGAGAGACATAATCTAAAAAATCCAGAAATCACAATATATGATTTTTTAACTATTTATTTGTATGATACAGCTGCAAATAAGTATTTGAACACCTGTCTATCAGCTAGAATTCTGACCCTCAAAGACCCGTTAGTCTGCCTTTAAATTGTCTACCTCCACTCCATTTATTATCCTTAATTAGATGCACCTGTTTGAGGTCGTTAGCTGCATAAAGACACCTGTCCACCCCATACGATCAGTAAGAATCCAACTACTAACATGGCCAAGACCAAAGAGCTGTCCAAAGACACTGGAGACAAAACCTCCACACCTCCTGTACACCTCCACAAGGCTGGAAAGGGCTACGGGGAAATTACCAAGCAGCTTGGTGAAAAAAGGTCCACTGTTGGAGCAATCATTAGAAAATGGAAAAAGCTAAACATGACTGTCAATCTCCCTCGGACTGGGGCTCCATGCAAGATCTCACCTCGTGGGGTCTCAATGATCCTAAGAAAGGTGAGAAATCAGCCCAGAACTACACGGGAGGAGCTGGTTAATGACCTGAAAAGAGCTGAGACCACCGTTTCCAAGGTTACTGTTGGTAATACATTAAGACGTCATGGTTTGAAATCATGCATGGCAAGGAAGGTTCCCCTGCTTAAACAAGCACATGTCAAGGCCCGTCTTAAGTTTGCCAATGACCATTTGGATGATCCAGAGGAGTCATGGGAGAAAGTCATGTGGTCAGATGAGACCAAAATAGAACTTTTTGGTCATAATTCCACTAAACATGTTTGGAGGAAGAAGAATGATGAGTACCATCCCAAGAACACCATCCATACTGTGAAGCATGGGGGTGGTAGCATCATGCTTTGGGGGTGTTTTTCTGCACATGGGACAGGGCGACTGCACTGTATTAAAGAGAGGATGACCGGGGCCAAGTATTGCAAGATTTTGGGGAACAACCTCCTTCCCTCAGTTAGAGCATTGAAGATGGGTCGAGGCTGGGTCTTCCAACATGACAATGACCCGAAGCACACAGCCAGGATAACCAAGGTGTGGCTCTGTAAGAAGCATATCAAGGTTCTGGCGTGGCCTAGCCAGTCACCAGACCTAAACCCAATAGAAAATCTTTGGAGGGAGCTCAAACTCTGTAATTGCATTTTAACATTGATTTTTTCAGGTGTTCAAATACGTATTTGCAGCTGTATCATACAAATAAATAGTTTAAAAAATCATACATTGTGATTTCTGGATTTTTTTTTTTGATTATGTCTCTCACAGTGGACATGCACCTACGATGAATTTATAAGTGGGGAAAAACTGCTTAAATTAATGTAGCAGATCACCCCTTTAAATGGATGAGTAGTTGATGATAATAAAAGAGAAGTGTACTGAAAACAAAGATGGCTAACTCTCTTGTCGGGGAGAATGTTTCTGTGAATAAAAGGGACATGATATTATGCATGATCTGTCGCTCCGCAGCTGTTTGATTTCCCCTGGCTCTGAACTCAGTGAAACACTGGTGCAATTTGTCAACTGAAAATACAGCCTGAAAGACATCTACACTGGTGAGAGACTCCAAGTCACTCCACCGCCTTGCTGAGATGCAGCTCTCCCGAGGAGCTCGGATGAAATGAATGCAACACTTATGAAAATAGAACTCTCAACTGGGCTACATGTCAGACAGTGAGCTGGTTTATTTTGGGGGAGATGGAGCCATTCAGTTCATCCTAGAAAGCTCCCAAGACATACTGACGAGGCCAGCGACAAACTACCTCAGGCCCTGTATGCTAATTAGGCCCTCTTGTGAAAAGAAGCGCTCTCTTCACGCGGCTAACTTTTATTTTAGTGGCGCACTTCAAAACCCCAGATACTGAGAGAATCAATTAAGACAGTGTGCAGTACAGAGGACATGAGATAAAACGGGAGGAGAGCCCTGACCCAGTTTCAGGTACTCTAGTGCAGAGATGAGCATCTTTACAGCCCTGAGGGAAAATAAAAGGGTGCAAATGTGAGAGGAGTTAGAAGCCAGCAGGTCCAGGGGAGGCTGCTCTCTTCAGTTGGTGCTTTTCATTATTTTTACCAGTTGCCAACCTTCCTGACTCCTCGACCTGTCTATGGAGTGCCAATTTAGTCACCTCAGAAAAGGAAGTCACCTGGGTGTCCAGCTATATTATAAATGAATGGCTTGATACGCTTGCAAAAGTCATGTAGGGTCTTTAAGTGCCGTGAGAGCGGCTTTCTATGAAAACGGCGACTCTCAACCTGTTATTTGGAATAACCTCTACTGAATGTTTATTCAAAGAACCCGTGTTGGGGAAGATACTTGGCAACTGTAGCTTGTCGAGCTACATTAAAATGGCTTTTAAATGCCCTACTAAAAAAGCAACACTAAAAGCTAACTACAATTTAAGGGGACAATTTAAATATATATATATACATATAATTGTCTATTTATTTAATTTATAATTTAATAATCAGAGCAGAATAAAAAAAAACTATGATTTTGAATTAAGTCAATTAGGGTGATTGCACTGAACAGATAAATGTATGCTAAATACAGCAAAAGAAAAAGAAAAAAAGAATACTGTACATTGAAAGTCTTTTGGATGTGCTGGAGGAGACTTTACTGAGTGCTTGACTCTTGCATTGTCAATACAAGATCTTCACCAAAGATTGATATACCTCTTGATGGAAATCAAGTCACAACATTTGGTAACACTTTTTATGAAGCCTGTTATTATGACAACATGTCCTCCAACCATACGTTGTTTGTCACTTCCCTGAAATACGACCCATAGGAGCGTTTACTAAAGTTGCGCCCCTATCGACAACAGGACACTTTTAATGCTTTGTTTCATTTTATTTGCCTCATATTTTGGGTTTTGCGAAGCTCATTTGATAGAGCATTGCAAAATACAACATCATGTAATCATGTGATCATGCAAACGTAGGTTCGATCCCAGGGAACGCATGTGCTCATAAAATGTATATGCACTATAAATCACTGGGTAGGTTTAGGGGTGGAGTGTGTGTAGTTGTTAATTAAAAATTATTTTTGCTAAATGGAAATATGACAAATGGTGATAAAAAGTCCACACATTGCATTTAAATGAACATGCATTTTGATTGGTAATGACAGTCATACGTAATTTCATGACGACAGCCGTAACATGACACAGTCATTATTTTTACGCCAGCTAGAGGGCGCCTGACTTTAAAACGTAAATAAAGGTCGTAATAAGGTGCTTGAAAAACGACCTATAGAGTCAGGATTTTTTGGAGGACAGTCTGCATTATAAGGGTATTCTTAATGCATTATAATACATGCATAATTCCTTATAATATGTTGTATCATCTGCTAAATAATCATAACAGCAGTTACAATACATTATAATAATTCATTTGTAATTGCAATGCATTATAACACCAGATGATGTCTGCATTTATAATGCATAAGGGTATTCAAATTGCATTATAATACATGCATAATGTCTTATAAACAACTTCATACATAACATACACAGCATAACATTTAGAAAGTGTGTCGAAGACATATAAAATGGATATATGGCGCCACCATGGCAACAGGGCAGCTAAACTTTTGAAAGACGACCTCAAGGTCATTGAATGGGAATACTGGCTTGCCAGGAATCACCACTCACACATTCTTGGCCGCCTTATACATGACATTAGAAAATACAACTTACATAAATGTGGTTAACCAGACTGTAAAATAACATATTTTTGTGCATCTCAAACTTGATATAACTTTTAAATATTGTATATTCAAATGTATCATTTTCAGGACAAGAACAAAATAACCAATAAGCTGGATATAAAAAATAAAAAAAACAGTTAGCTGGAAAAACACTTTGTTTAAATGATATTGACCTTCTGATATTAAACTACCTAATAAATCTACATGATTTTTACCTATATTACTACATAGGTATTAGATTTGGTAAAGCAAAAATTTTTTTATTTTGTATGAATAAAACATGATTTACATTGTGAATGTATTGCTCCCTTGTACTTTTCCACACAACTTTGATTTTACCTTAAGGGGAATATTGTATAACCACATCATGATATTTTAAGGCTTATTTACTTAAGACTTTTGTAAATTTACTTAAAGCAGACAAAGACCACTTATAAATATTATGACCGATATATTATGTTTTATTATATATATTATTATATATTAATATTATGAATAAGACTTGACTTTAAGCAGCAGAAGACCATTCATAAGATGTAGTATGATATTATGCAGATGCAGATCAATGTCTAAAATATGATAAACAATGTCAAGATGTGAAACTTGGGAAAGTAAAAGATATGAAACTATGGGATATTTAATCCAACTTGAATTGTATCCAAGTGGATACAATTATGTTCATCGTGTGTTATAGATCAGCATACTCTAGTTATAACCACAAATATCCTAGGTAAGTATGATTACTGGTGTTACGATTATTCATGAGATAATACAACACATTTTAATGTTGTTTATTAGGCATTATGTGTGCATCATAGTGCATTAGGAATACTTTTAGGATGCATTATAAATGCAGGCTTAATCTGATGTTATAATGCATTGTACTCTTAAATAGGTAAGTATTATAATGTATTGTAGCTATTGTTTATAAGGTTGTATGGTTGTTTATAAGGCATTTTGCATGTATTATAAAGCATTACAAATGCCCTTACAATGTATTATAAATTATTTCCATAAAGAGGTGCATACATTTGTGGTCAAGATCTTGTATTGCCAATGCAAGGGTCCAGCACTCTGTAAAGTCTCCTACAGCACATCCACAAAGACTTCCAAGGCGTCAATTCATGTGTGAAAAAGATTTTTCATGCTCCCTCCCAAACCATTCTTTCACAATTTGAGTCTGATGAATTTTGACATTGTCATCCTTGAATATGGCCGTGATGTGTCTTCCAACATGGTTGTTTATGAAATGAAAAGCTACAAACTCCATCAGTTAGGGTTAGAAGAACTGTTGCCAAACATATAACATGCTAGAAACTTAATCATGTTTTTTTGGCTGGACAGTGTACTTTTTACTGGAGTAATATATGGGGAAGCTGTACTTTTACTCAAGTACTCGATTTGTGTACCTTGTCCACCACTGCTATTTTGAACTGGTGTCCACTACTGAAAAGTTAGTCATACCTTTAGCTTACTTCCCAACACTGCAAAGAATGGCCTTACTAACGCATACAGAAGCCCAGAGCTCAATTGTCTAAAGAAGACGGGTCACAAACCATAGCTGATTAGACTACTGTAAGTGGCTTAGCATGTAATGCATCTTCTAAATGGCAAGTGAATGATTTGCATGGCAATATCTTGATTCTGAGTAATAGAGCTCAGCTAAAAGACGTAATGACAATAGATTTAATAATGATGCTTCTTACAAACGCAATCTCGAATGGTTAGTTCCATCCAAATGAAGGGTATCCATGGTCATTCCTTTTTTAGAAAATATGGATATAGATGACATTCAGACAGGCCGTACAGAGCATATGATTCAAAACATTAATCCCCGGTATTCACTGGAATATCAAGTAACACAGGAATATTTTACGGCTGTCAAACTCCCCGCATATCGCTCAAAAGTCCTCGCTGTGTCTTACCATATTAAGATGAAGTGGCTTTATGTGATTGAAAGCTGTTGGTTAATGAGCCTGTGAGAGGATGGAGCGATCACAACAGTGCATCTATGCTGCTGGTTTCTCGATAATGGCATCGACACCAGCCGCTCTGGTAATGATCCAGGACAAGGTGAATGAAAGAGAGTCTCGCTTAGCCACTCAAAGTCCAGCTGAATCAGAATGACTCAGATGTTTGTCTTGAAATATATATAGATTTATTTCATTTTCATCATTTGATTCAATACGCAACCCAGACACAATCATTGCGAAGGGAAAAGGTAAACAACAAGTGTGGCATAAGGAGGCTAAAACAAGTGTTTGGAGTTATTGGAACTGGTGGGCTATAAAGATAAAATGGGATAGAAGGGTTGTGCACTATTCAGAACTCAAGGTATCATATTTGAGGTAGAGTAAACAGGATAAGAGTTGAAATTGGAATAAAACTCATTTTTAACCAGAAAAGCAGATTGTGTGACAATAAACTAAAGATAAAGGTTAATTGAACTTTTTTATTCATCAAAGAATCCTGAAACAAAATCTATTATGGTGTCCCATAGAAATATCAAGCAGTACAACTGTTTTCCACATTGATGATAATAACAAAAAAGATTATTGAGCACCAAATCAGCATCTTAGAACTATTTCTGAAGGATCATGTGATATATTTTATAATATTACTGTTTTTACATTTGATCATATAGAGTGAGCATGAGAGAATCTTACCGATCCCAAGCGTTTGATTTGGCTAATATGATTAAAATCTCTGAATGTGAGACTCACGTGGCAAACCAAATGAACGGAATGACTCATTCATTGAGTTCCTTCACAAACATGATTTAGTGCCAAAACACTGACTCGTTCAGTGAAGCACTGCATTTGTTCAATATCAGTGATATTATGCTTTGCAACCTGTCATTTAAGGCTATCTGCTTATGATTCAGTCTTTGGCAAAGCAGTGACACGCTTTACATAGGAGGGACTTAAACTCGCCATTTGGCTTTTAGTGTGAATGTGTTAGCCTTAAGTTATCTATAAGCTAGTGTACTCCAAAACAATGACAAAATTTGCATTTAAAAGATATAAGCATTCAAAACGTGCAGTCTCTCACTTACAATATGGATCAACGGTTTTGATGACATAACTCTGCACTTCAGCTTCTGAACGAGTAGAAGTGATCACACTGGTGCCATGCACCAACATAAATTAGGGCCTACACACTTTTCAAACTACACAGCCTCTTCATGACTATCACTGTTTTCCTTTAGTTACAGTTTCATATTAAATCTAAAGGGGGAATCTATTTGTGATGGGAAATGGGGGGGGGGGGGGGGGGGGGGGTGGGGGGGTGCTCAATATTTCCTGGCCTGTCTTCTTGTTTTAGTGGAAATTACATCTGCATCCGACATTTAGGCTGCTGACTTGTTGCCTCGCTGTCTTATTGGCAATGACTCTGTAGGCAGCATTTGCACATGAAGGTACCTCACAAAACTGATTTCAGACAGACTTCTGTGGCAGCGTAACAGTTTAATGATCTACAGCAAAACAGAGCGAGCTTTAAAGAGAACTAAACAAATATTTAATACATTTTTTTTGCTAGAAATTACGTCAGATGTGGAAAACGTTGGTCAAAAACGTACATTTACACACAAACTGACCATCTTTCTTTTTCGAGCTCAACTGTCACAGAATGGAAAGCAAAGGATTGTGGGATATCAACGGACGCGATGGATGGATACATGGATGGATACGCTGCCTTTAAAAATCGATCAGATGACGGTATCTCAGGAGATAGAAAGTAAAGCTAACATTGCATTCGGACGTGCCTTGATGCCTTCCTACCTTGGAAGGCAGCATTTTTAGGTTTTCGGACGCAACCTACGTCTCCACATTGAATAACGCTGCACGTTTCAAGGCACTCTAGTGGGCCTTTAACACTTTCCCTGCCATTGATGAGTTTTTACAGGTTTCCGTGTTTTCACTGTAATACGCCATCTCTTGAGCGAGTACAGTAGGCCTATCTCCATATCAAAACACAGGAAAAAGAAGCAGAAACAAGCGATGCAAGCAGATGCATATGAAAAATAACGCAATCATCAACAATAAACAGCAACGGCCTAATGTCATAGAGTGAAATGACGACACAGGAAGTGGTTAGGACTGTGCAAGCTTTGGGGGGTTTGATGGACTCGATCTACCCCCTTTTGCTAATCGTACTGGATATGATCTGGATGTAGTCTTTGTCAGCTTTTTGCTCTAAATGTTGCTTTTTTATGAAACTTACCCACATTCAAGTGTTGATAAAACCTGAATTAAACAACACTCAAAAAATTATTTTATGATGCTCTTCACTTTATTTAAGCATTTCATCTTGATTTAACACAATTATATCAGGTTTCTGGTACAAATGTAATGATTCATGTTAAACTGACTTAAAACCGTTACTCTTTGACATAACTTGATGTTTTCATTTTGAAATAACATGTTTCAATCAAGTAACCCAATCAAACAAGACTTTCACTTCCCATCATGCTTTGCAAAGGGGCTGAATTCGGACAGTAAATGTTTAAATAAAGTGCTAGTTGATGCATGTTTAACAAGATGAGAAAATGGAGAGACTTTTTAAAGCTTAATGTTTTGTTATGTTGGTATTTAAAAGTTTTTGTTATGTTACCACACTGAAAAAACAGGAAAACACATATTGTCCAATTCACTTAATCGTATTATTTGTGATCTACGTAACAAATTTGTGTTTCTCTTCTAAACATGATTTCATTGCTTTCGATTAATGTAATTCTCTAAAATGTGCAATCTACTAGATTCATTTATTTGGGGTGAATGTGAACCAATTAAGTGCTCGAAAATGATTTTTGCTGAAACTGTAGTTCCCAGCATGCTTTGCTTGGGACTTGACGACTAGAGTAAAATTTTTGAAATGAAGTGTTATTTTATGTGTTTTTGGGCAAAATGAGAAAAGGGGGAGACTTTATTTTGTTTATTAGTGTTTCATGTTTAATTATGGGGGAATTATTAGAATCATTTAAATTACACTGGGTTACCATAGTGGAGAAGAGCGGAGCGATTGCTTAGGCTGTGGACTTGCTCAGCACATGTCATTAAAGAGCATTTCACACTTAACACGTATATGATGTGCTATTGCGGGCAAATACAATGAAAGCTACTGAGTGCAGCATTATAGATCTGTCAAGTGACAACAGAAAAATAAAGAAATAAACTTGTGTGTTTTGATTAAAGAGGCAGGGTCTCAAGCCCTCGTGTGCACCACTGTTGTTAGGGAGCCATATTAAAATCATTGTGAGACTACTCAATTCGGTTACTTAAAAATTACTTCATTCCATTATGTTGGAATTATGTGAACAAATTATGTTTGTTTAACTTAATTGATTCATGTGGAACCGATGTACATGATTAAATCATGTAAATCCAACACACCATTTTTTTCAGTGCATTATGGTGAAGTGTAGAGCATGTGCTTGGGGTGAGGACCTGCTAATAACAATTAAAGTTGTTTTAATAATAAAAAAACAACTACTTTGGGCATGCCACAGATGAAACAAAACCATCTTCTGGCTAGCCAATAAGACCTTGTAAAAGGTTTTGTAAATGTTGCAATAATAGTATTTCACTAAATAAAAATAATCAATTAAACTAGATAACTTGTTTTGGTTTGATTTTTATATTCATTTTAGAATAATTAAATTGAATAGTTTTGGACAAAATTAAGAATGTTAACCTGATTTAACTAAATGGCATTGAATTAACCTTACGTAAAAAACTTAAGTTTACTGAAATCAACTATTTTAATTAAATTCTACATAACCCAATTACGTGGAACCTGTTGACATAAAAAAATTAAGTAAATCCCACGTATCATTTTTTTGATGCACTAGTTTTGTTGTTGTTGTTTAAAAGCAGAAAGTATTATCTTTCTTTTGATATATTGCATGTTCAGAGATATTCATACAACAAAATATTCGGGGGGCCATGACATTTTTGAGAAATCAATGTTAAGTGGTCTCTTAATTTTTTCCAGAGCTGTATATATATAGAATTGTTCCCGAGCAAAACAGTACAATACATTTTTCAATTAATAATTAAAAGGGTTTATTTATAATTATTAGCCGTTAGTCACTGCTTTGGGACCTTCATCTGCATCCTGGCTGGTGCTTCTGAATATAGAAACAGCTGTCATCTGTCATTTGCACCATCACAGCTGTGGACTATATATAGATGAGCTTACATTGCTTGTCAGGTTTACAGATCTTATCATACTCAAAACGTCTACAGACTTTGTGTCTTTATTGCAAACAGTGAAAGCAAAGTGGCATGTCAAAGAGGAGGAGAAATCTGGCACTATCAGCGCACTAATCTTAACAGTTGAAATAAAATGGCTTGATCTCTACAGAACTTCCCAGCACGTCGACGCAACTGAAAAGGGGATCGTCTAGAGGTCAGCCACGTTTCAGCCAATCTTTCATCCAAGGTTGCTCAGAAAATGCGGCCTACAAAAGAAAGGGACAAGAAGGTTTTAACTGTTGTAGCAGGTCTGATTGCCTCAATCAACGTGCTTCCACAACCCAATCAGCCTCCCACTCGAATCCCCCTTTCAAAATCTTTGTTCTTATCATCTTAACAAACCATTCCATTTGCTAGGTCGGACCTTGATTTTGTCCCCTCTTCCACATTAAACAACTCATCGTGATCGCGTAATCCTGATGTAAAACCTTTGATGCGGAACCATTTTAGTATCACATCACGCGCAGCTTTGCGGCTCCACCCGAAACCTGCCCTCTGCCACAAACCTTTACCTCGCATGCCTTTCATTATTTCCCTTCTCAGATTCCGCAATTTTCTACTTAATCAGCTGCTAATTAAAATATGACTCCAGAAACCCTTATGGGGATTGTTACTCTGGAAAAAACCCTCAAGGAATCGTATAACATGTCTAATGAATGACTAATCAAGGGACTAAATTGTCAGATAAACCCGTTTGGTCTAGTTTAATGTCTGTGTCGCCTCTGTGGAAATGGCCTCATGTGAAGAAGAATTGACAGTGCTCTCATTTTTATCAGCAGCTAAACCCTCTTACAAGCCCTGAATAATAAGTCTGTTGGTGCGAAATGTACTAATTCAGAGGGATTTCGCTGCAAACCATCTTTGTTTTCTTGACGAGCGCTTTGTTTTCTCGTGTTTTTCTGAAGTGCCTGCTTAGATAATTTCTCTGCTCATAGTTCTTTCATTTCATATCGGTCTTGATGCTGAAAGATACTGTATTCAGGTACCGCATTCGTCTTGCTGTTCATTGTATACGTTAGGTCCTCACGGTCTATTGGATGAATAATTCATTTTATGTGCGTTGCTCCAGTATATAGGTCTTATATTTCAGTGAAATGAGGGGATATATCAGGGTGATGGATCACAATGCTAGGCTCAGGTCTCTGGTTGTCATGGAGATGGGTATGAATGGTAGACATGTCAGCGCTTCATGGCGGCTTGTCAGAAATGGTGCACAAACCAGGATTATGCTCTCTCATGCACAAACATTTACAATGAAAATGATGTATGTGCTCGCGTCCTCTGATGTGAGCAAATTTCATTCTGATGTCATTTGAACCATTGATCTCAATGGTTGCATTGCAGGAAAAAAGACCATTGCGCTTTGTACTTTTTTTTAGAAAGCAAACTTCCCAACAAACATATGCATTATTCATTGATTTTCTTTGATCTTATTCCGCGGTTCCCAACATGTGGATTTAAAGTGTGAGGGGAAAAAAGAGCATGCTGCCTCGGTTTAGAGATATGTCAGGGATTTATCAACATTTAATGTGTCAACTGTCCACGGGAATACATCGATTTTTCTATCAGATATGATAGATATCCAGAGTCTTCATACCGTATCAATCTATTGCATTTGAGAGTGATGGAAGAGAGGAAAAATGAGCGTCTTATAAGAGCAAGATTCTCAGAAATATTATTTGCACAAGGTCCTTGAAGGGAGAATATATATACATATATATTAGGGGTGTAACGGTACACAAAACTGACTCAGTTTTACAAAATTGCTTTTTATTTATTTTTAATCAACAGTGGTTTACTGCAAAAAAATTGTGTCTGTCCTTAAATTAATTAAATTATAACTAAACGTTTCTTAAAGATAATGCTGTAAACTATAAAGGGAGCCCTTACTTTGCCATAATATTAAAGGTTAACAACAGAGCCCAAACTATTTTAAATTCAGTTGCTATTTATTTTTTTGATATAATAATCAACACTCATAAGCTTCACATAAGGCAGTTTTTGCATTAACTTCTAAATCTAATTATTATTTTTTTTCTCCAATTCGTTGTTGAGATATAATCTTTTATACACAGTGTCTGTCATTTTCATGACATATATATTTAAACATACATTAAATAAACAAGACATCACTAACAGATTAAGTAGAATGAATATATAGGCTAATATAGTGCATATACAGTATTTAGCGAAAGAGTTCGTTTCTCTAGTAAACTAACAGCTGTGGACACTGAATGACTGCCTGAGGTAAATGTGATGCTACGTGACATTGCTTACAAGCTGTTTTATTGTCTTTCCGCGGTTGAAACACTGATTGAGCGATTACACGAAATATGATACATTTCATTAAGTTGTAATGTATCCTCAACATACCTTTAGATATTAATTCATGTTTATTCTTTAGGAAGAGATGATCGCGTTCACCTGCATTTATTGTTTGAATTTCATGATAAAATGGACTGAATACTTCATATGTTCTTGTGGGAACTCGGATTGAATTGTATTACAGCAAGGGGTATTACAGCTTTTCAATTTGGGTAGGCCAAATCCAGGCGGAAATCCCTAAAATGGTCCCAGAGCTTAAGAGGTTAAACAAAATGAGCTAAAGCAACAAAATTTCTATACATTTTGTCCTAACTTAATTTGATTGTGTTCAATCCACTTAAATATAAAAGTCAAATTGAGGTTTACTTAATCCGCTTGTGTTGAATGATTTGTGTTGCATTAACTGAAACTGGGTGGGGCTTGTTAGTTCCCAGCATGCTTTGCATATGGCTAAATCAAGAGAGAGTAAATGGAGGAGCTTAGCATTTAAAGGTCCCGTTCTTCGTGATCCCATTGTTTAAACTTTAGTTAGTTTGTAATGTTGCTGTTAGAGCATAAATAATACCTGTAAAATTATAAAGCTCAAAGTTCAATGCCAAGCGAGATATTTTATTTAACAGAAGTTCCCTTTCAAAGCCTACAGCGAACGGCTGGCTTGGACTACATCCTGGTACTTCCTTCATAAATTACGTCAGTAGAACAGTAGAACAGACTAACCTCCGCCCACAAGAATACGCGAAAAAAGGGGGCGTGGTCTTTTTGCTCTCCCACGTGGAGAAGAGGACGGTCGCGTGGAGAAAAGGAATTGTTGCGTTTGACTGTGTTTGTCGCCATGTCGTCGAGACGCTGTTATTTTCATCCCGGAGTCAAATCACCTTTGTTTGGCTTTCCCAGGGACGCTGTAGAGATCATTAAGTGCATACATCACCCCGTTAAGAGGCGTGACCTTTCTGTGCAAGTTACGTGCGCTAAGCTGCTGTCGAATCACAACACAGGAACCGTGCCATGTTCGCTAAGCTGCGGTCAAATCACAACACGGGAACCGCTGGCACAATCAGAACTCGTTACGTATTTCTGAAGGAGGGACTTCATAGAACAAGGAACTCATCAGCCCGTTTTAAGGACAGTGAAAACAGCGGTATACAGATAAGTAAATTGTGTGAAAAATACTGTGTTTTTTTACACGCGAAACATGAACACATGTTATAGAACACATGCACACTGTAAACACAATCAAAGCTTCAAAAAAACACGAAGAACGGGACCTTTAAGATTCTAATTACTAGCTAAAAGTTTGTCAACTAGCTAGTGCAGTATTATAATTCAGTTATGTAGCATTGAAGTATATGAACTTGAAGTGGATGAATAAATATGAGAAATTGAATGCCTGAATCATGTCAGGGAGCCATATAAAATTAGCTTTGAGACTACTTAATTGGGTCACTTAAAATGTATTCATTCCATGATTTTTAAGTTACATGAACAAATTATGTTTGATTAACTTAATTGATTCATGTGGGACCAATGTATACAATTAAATCATGTAAATCCAACACACTTTTTTCAGTGTATAGTGAAGGGAAAAGGGTATTTAAAGGGAAAAAAGAAGCTAAAAACACTTTGAAGTGCATACATTATATAACAATACATGAAGAAAGTTTTCACTTGTGTATTGAGAACAATGAGAACTAAATCTTTAAAGAACACAGCGAATCGAAAGCAAGATAACAATTTAAAAAGAAAAAGTAGAACAAGAAAATAATGAATAAAATGAAGAGTTCTGAGTGGTTTCATCAACTGTGCACAGACGTGATTTGCTGCATTGTCAGTGGTGGTCCATATATGCCAGTGTGAAGTAGCAAAACATTTTTTTATGGAATTGATGAATTGCTTTGTACAAGTTAAAACTGATTTGAGTGATCATTTGTAAATATTTTATAATTTAAAAATGTTTTAAAATGCAAGATTTTTAGGGAGTAGAGAGTCATCACACAGACATGTTTGTTTCACTATATTAATGAGGACATTGCATAGACATTGCAGGTTTATGATATTTTCTATATGGATGCATTAAATTGATCAAAAGTGACAGTAAAGACGTCGTATTGTTACATAAAAAAAACAATTTCAAATAAAAGCTGTTCTTTTGAACTTTCTATTCATCAACATGAGATCTCGCACACAAAGAGAGATTTTTCTCATCAAAACAATAATTTTGGCAACGGTAAAACCAGTCAACATTTTCTCCAGCTAAGCCTTTGGCAGCTTGACATCACCAAGGGTTCATTCCATACAAATTCACACTTCAGGCCTTTCTAAACATGTTCCAGGAATTGAACAGGACTTACACGATATAAATAAGGGAACAGGAAAAAGGAAAAGTCTCCCCAGCAAGAGCCTGTGTGTCAAAGCCTCGCAGCCTCGCTACCCAATCCTGCCAGGCTTTTCAGTTGCTGTTTTTCATCTTCCAGACTCCCCAGCGCTACATTCAGAGAACCACCCCTGAGGAAGCTGTGAGTCCAGATGAACAGTGAGAGGTGTAACTCGGAACATCATCACCTTGTCAGGGGAAATGTGACAGAGATGAGAAAGGCTTTTTTGGGGGGAGGGGGGCCAAGGCACACTGGAGCTGACCGATGCCCCTTTTACTGAGCTGTTCAAATTAAATGGGATAGTTCAACCAAAGATGACATTTACCACCCTCATATGGGAAAAGGACATGAAGATAGGGTGGGGGGTTGAGGTGGCGTGTGAGAGGTAAAGGGTGGGAGGGAAAATTCGATTTCAATGCTTCCCTTACTTTCCCTGAGGAACTTTGCATTTGTTTGCAAAGCTGTTGTGATAGAAATAATATGAGATTGGAGGGAAAACTATATTTAAGTGCTTATGCGCATAAGTAAATCTGCGTTGGTGCTGCTGCTGACCCAGAGAGAGCAGTTGTCATGTATAGGTTTATGAAAGAGCTTCACAAACAGTCTTTTCAACCACAGAGTATCATTATTTCTGTTTTACAATAATTCAAATTACCACAGAAGTAATGGGATAAAAGTTTTTGTGTAACCTAGATCCTGGGTCAGACGTAACAACCCAGTGTTTGTGTAGTTTTTGAGTAACCCAGATCCTGGGTCAGACATAACCCAGTGTTTGTGTAGTTTTTGTGTAACCCAGATCCTGGGTCAGATGTAACAACCCAGTGTTTGTGTAGTTTTTGAGTAACCCAGATCTTGGGTCAGACATAACCCAGTGTTTGTGTAGTTTTTGTGTAACCCAGATCCTGGGTCAGACATAACAACCCAGTGTTTGGGTAGTTTTTGTGTAACCCAGATCCTGGGTCAGACGTAACAACCCAGTGTTTGTGTAGTTTTTGAGTAACCCAGATCTTGGGTCAGACATAACCCAGTGTTTGTGTAGTTTTTGTGTAACCCAGATCCTGGGTCAGACATAACAACCCAGTGTTTGGGTAGTTTTTGTGTAACCCAGATCCTGGGTCAGACATAACAACCCAGTGTTTGTGTAGTTTTTGTGTAACCCAGATCCTGGGTCAGACATAACAACCCAGTGTTTGGGTAGTTTTTGTGTAACCCAGATCCTGGGTCAGATGTAACAACCCAGTGTTTGGGTAGTTTTTGTGTAACCCAGATCCTGGGTCAGACATAACAACCCAGTGTTTGTGTAGTTTTTGAGTAACCCAGATCCTGGGTCAGACATAACAACCCAGTGTTTGGGTAGTTTTTGTGTAACCCAGATCCTGGGTCAGACATAACAACCCAGTGTTTGTGTAGTTTTTGTGTAACCCAGATCCTGGGTCAGACATAACAACCCAGTGTTTGGGTAGTTTTTGTGTAACCCAGATCCTGGGTCAGACATAACAACCCAGTGTTTGTGTAGTTTTTGTGTAACCCAGATCCTGGGTCAGACATAACAACCCAGTGTTTGGGTAGTTTTTGTGTAACCCAGATCCTGGGTCAGATGTAACAACCCAGTGTTTGTGTAGTTTTTGAGTAACCCAGATCTTGGGTCAGACATAACCCAGTGTTTGTGTAGTTTTTGAGTAACCCAGATCCTGGGTCAGACATAACCCAGTGTTTGTGTAGTTTTTGTGTAACCCAGATCCTGGGTCAGTCATAACAACCCAGTGTTTGGGTAGTTTTTGTGTAACCCAGATCTTGATTCAGATGTAACAACCCAGTGTTTGAGTAGTTTTCACGTAACCCAGATCCTGAGTCAGTCATAACAACCCAGTGTTCGCCTAGTGTTTGTGTAACCCAGATCCTGGGTCAGACGTAACAACCCAGTGTTTGGGTAGTTTTTGCGTAACCCAGATCTTGGGTCAGACATAACAACCCAGTGTTTGGGTATTTTTCGTGTTACCAAGATCCCAGGTCAGACATAACAACCCAAGGGGTTTAGTTATTTATTGCAGGCTTTTTGCAACTTCAGGAGAGACCAGTGTAGCTCCGTTAAATTGGTGCATGTCTTTGGTAAAATACAGGTTTGTGTACATTTTATTTTATCTATAAATTCATTATTGTGCTGTATATTGTTTAATTTTATCCAAAGCAACATACAGGGGCGTGATGTGAGTCACCTACACAAGTGTCGCGTCAGTCTTTTTTTTTAAGTGATAGAAACGCCTGATGCCTTGCATTAAATTCTATGATGCTGTTCAAAAAGATACAGAATATAAATAGTTATGGTGTTAAAAATATGACCTCATAACTGAACACTGATTGTTTATGGACAGGTTATGGAGTCAGTCACCACATATTTTGACTACGAGTAAAATGCAGGGCGGACAGTCTGAAGTTAGAAGTTTCCCTGCTGAACATGATAAAAGGCTCCGGCATGAGATCCAGTTGTCCTGTTTCCAGTTACGGTGGAAATGGGACAACAGAGACTGGTCGATTACACTTGAATTACTTCTAAATATTTAATTTTTACTTCTAATATTTGTTAAACAAGCTTAAATGTAATGCAAGACAGTGGTTGTGTCGAGTATTTAAAAAAAAGTTTTAAATTAGTCCATAGACATTCATTCATGTATGAAGTAAAAAAGAAAAGAAAAAAGATAACATTATTGTAAACATGTATCAACTATGCTGGGTTAAATAAACACCTCTGTCCTATATTTACCCAGCTCTTGGGTTGAAAACAACCCAAATTGGTATATTTTTAACCCAGTGTTTTTTAGAGTGTATGTTTTGCAATAGAACACAAAGTTCTTGGTAAGAATGCAATGCTTTTGCAAGAGAACGCAAAAGCATTTTTGGTTACACTTTATTTTAAGGTGTCCATAATAATATGGTGTGTAATAATAATTAAATACATGCAGGGTGAATCCAGTAAGTAGGGTGAATTCATGGTGATTGGGACACACATCTCAAAGGCAAAAAGTGTCCCAATCACCATGAATTCACCCTACTTACTGGATTAGGGTTAGGATTGGGGTTTAGTTTGCATGTAATTATGCATAATTTATAGTTATTACTAGAGTAACTAAATGTAATGTGTAACAAGGATTGTTACCCCATTTTTCCTCTCATATTTTTTACATCACCATGTCACCTTAGGGGCTCCGTACCCTCATGTCATTTCAAACCTGTAATACCCCTTTTCCACCAAGGCAGTGCTAGAGCTAGTTCAGAGCCAGAGCTAGTCGCAGTTCATAGTTGGTTCAACTGAGGAGCCTTCTAAGAACCGTTTCCTTTTCCACATGCTGAGAGCCACAACAGAGCCAGGTCTTACGTCACTGTATACGGCTCATCTTTCTCAGCAACGCTAGCAAGGCAGCGGCAGTGTTGCCAAGTCCGCGTTTAAAAAAAAAAAAAAGTTCTTCATCACTGTTGCCGCGGGCTGTTTTTCATGTCCGCGGGTTGAAGCGACCCCAATTATGTGATATTTAGCCCCGGGAATGCAAATTTTAGTAGGCAACCACGCCAAAAAAACACATATTTTACCCCCAAATGTGATTTTTACCAGGGAAGCCCCCCTGAAACGCGATTGGGCTTGTTTTGAGTAGCAATTGGGCGGGTTTGTTGTGAAAACCTGGCAACCCTGAGCGGGAAACACAAACACACCAGGCTTGTTTGAGATGCATCGGCGCTGCGCAGACCGAGTGAATCAAAAGCATAAGGAGTCGTGTGCTCTCGCTGGACTCGTTATCATACGGCGATCGGTCTCTGCACAGCACCGCTGCCAACAAGCCTCCCATCAACAATGCAAACGTTGCGTTACTATTGATTCACATGGCTTTACGATCCTACATCGGCATCAAAACACAATGAAAACACAGCGAATCCAACGCATTCATGCAGTTCGGCGTAATTTGTATAGACGGAGATTACAAACGAGCAGCAGCTGTTAGCTCCATTAGCTGCTATGTCAACAATCAATGGCGGATCTCAAGTCTGTGTTGGTCTTGTTGACCCCGTCCCCAGCGCCTGACGTAATCGGTTCTTACTTCTAGCCCTGTTCTAGCCCAGCAATGTTTTGGTGCTACTTAAGAACCACTGTTCCTGGCTCGGAGCTGGGGCTTTAGGTGTGGAAACACAAAGAACTGATTTGAAACTAGGCTCTGGCTCCGATCTAGCTCTAGCACTGCCTTGGTGGAAAAGGGGTATATGACTTTCTTCTGCGGAACACATCTATGCACAAAAACAGTTCAAAATATCTTTAAATACCAAAATATTTTGTGTTATAAAATAAATAAATCAAATCTAAATCAAATAAAAAATAAAAAGTGTAAATGAAGGAGAGTAAATTATTCATTTTCATTCTGAATCCCTTTAAGGTTCCTCTGCGTCACTATTTTGTTACGTTTAGAGGTCAATGCTGATGATCGCCACAGATTAAAAGTTCCTCATTTGGAAACATATTGCTAATATTTCATGAGCCAATAAAAGTGCTTTAAAATGAAAAAGCTACTGCCAATGTGAAGCGGTGGTATTATGCATCCTCGCTATGAAATCCGAAATCTAATTCAATTTTGATGACAAGTTCATTGAAATCAAGTCTTGCTCTGTTTCGAGTCAAAGGGATTTAGAATCTGCACCTCGCACTGTCCAAACCTTCAACTCCCATCAGCCTTTGTGCTGCACATCATTGGTGACAGAGATTTTCCTGTACTATGGTGTGGCCGCCCACGCAGGGCCTGTTCCTCAAGACCTCTGAGGCTATCAAAGGTCGGGCCTCTGGAGACGACTGCTCCCACTCTAGATGTGCCAGTGACTGCCTCCGTTTCGCTCCAGTTCCCCGGCTGTCTTGCTCCTACAGGCCCGTATGAGGGGGTTACTATAATGCCAGCTGACACTCTGACAAGCATGTGATTGTTGGGAGTATACGGAGAAGGGGGAGGAGGGTGCACTCTCTCTCGCTCTCTTGTCGGGACCTTTACAAGTCTTCTAAAAGCCTGGAGAAATGTTTGGTGATGAATGCAAGTCTCAGAAATGGCCCGAATGTGCTGAAATTGCAGGACTGGAACAATGGGAGCATGGCTGGATTCCTAAAATGCGACGGCTTCTGCAGTTACACCTGGTGACTCTTGCTTTAAGCTGTCACTGTCATCTGCGTTAAATACAGCATGCAGAAATCGATAGATATTTAATCATCTTTAATGATCCTTTTTCTCATCTGTTTAGTATTCTCTACAGCATAACCTTCAAAGTTTTTATAGCTTAGTGCATTAATCTTGCAGTGTGTCGTAGATGTGTAATACTACCTCTGTGGTACACTGTGAAAACATTGGGTCATTTATTTGAGCAAGCTGCATGATTCACAGCGCTGCAAGGTCCAAGTAATTTTGCCTTCTCAAAGCATGACCACAGCTTTAATTATTAAAAGTAGCAGAGAAACCAATAACAATTCTATAAAAGTACAGTGCTATTTGGACCTTAAGCTACACTTAAAAATGTATGAATGTCATTTTCTAAGATACTTTCTAAGAAATGATTTTGTCTCGTTATAACAGCAGAAACAACTTAATATATTCCGTAATTTATGGTCATACAGATACGAATAAGACGTCATTGTAAAAACTGTAAAGGGTGTACACTCACAATAAAAACAAAACATAGTGCTTTTGTAAAATAAAGAATTTCGCTTTCTGCCGTCCCGGTTTTCTTTCGATTAAGTTTGTGGAGCGGTTCACAAAAATGAATCGAAACTCTGCATATAGGCTACTAGCAAGCTTTTGCATGCCATCTGAACTCTTGTTTTTAGTTTGTGCATAGATCGTCTCTCCTTCTGCTCTTTTCATGTTGTGGCGGTTATTAAACAGCGGTGCATTACCGCACGCTCCCCCTTCTTGATTGGGTTTCCTGTGACTGACTCTATTCGCTGTCTGACCGTGGCAGTTCGGGATGAATACATTTCTGTCATGACAACTCTCAGAGTGTTTGGCATGGTAATGGATATGACAATGTTGATATGTTTGGTCTTGGCGGAATAGATCTGCTATGCTGCTGCTTTTATTGCTGTTGCTGTAGGTTATTGCTTCTGCAGAGCAAGTATGGGACTTGCTTCTGTGAGCAAGTCAGACATGCTGCTGCTGTACAATAGCGTACATGAATTACCCGTAGCAGATCTATACAGGTGGAGCTGGGGAAGGTGGAGGGTTTCTGAAAGCGTGCTGCACTGCTAAGGCAAATGCTAGCCAAGTATTTGAAGGTCGAGCATGCAAGCTCATTGGCTATTGATACAGTAGGAACCAATCAGCTATGCCCTAAAGATGACGATGTGATTAAAAACAGGTAGTTAAGGGATTAGTTCACTTCAAAATGAACATTTCCTGAGATTTTACTCACCTCCATCTCATCCAAGATGTCTTTCTTTCTTCAGTTAAAAAGAAATTACGTTTTTTGAGGAAAAAATTCCATGATTTTTCTCCCCATCATAAACTTCCATGGCAACCAAAATGTTGAAGGTCCAAATCAAGATGAACAATTAAGGTTAAAAAGTATATTCAATTAAAAAAAAAACGTTTTGCTACATAAGACCCTATTCCTCAGCCAGACCCTATTCCTCAGCTGGGATCGTTCAGAGCCTCTGAAGCCCCTCAAAGCGCTTTGAAGTGGCATTGATTTGGACCTTCAACATTTTGGTTGCCATGGAAGTCAATGGTGTGGAGAAAAATCCTGGAATGTTTTCCTCAAAAAACGTAATTTCTTTCCGACTGAGTGAGTCAAATATCAAGAAAATTTTCATTTTGAGGTGAACTAACCCTTATTTTTTTAAAGCCTAATAAATGTTGAAATTGATAGCTTTCAATTATACTGTAATGTTGAGTGTCTATTATTAATATTTTAAAAAATCTATTTCTTAGAGTCATCCGTAGTATCAGTGATACTGGCCTTCATTCATAAAAAGATGGCAACACAACAAATATTATATATATATATATATATATATATATATATATATATATATATATATATATATATATATATATATACAATAAATATACTGTCTTTAAGTTGTTTCTGCATTCATTTGGAGAGTAACTGTGAAATTATTACATATAAAAATATTACAACTCAGATACTATTAATCGCGATTAATTACATAAATAAATATTTTTAATCGATTGACAGCACTAATTGCTTTTTAAATCTCATATCAACTAGTTGAACAATACAAGTAATGACATGAAACTTACTTACTTAAGCCTTTATGTATAATGCATTATGAAAGTATTTTTAATGTATTAATTATGCCTTGTAATGCACCTTATAATGCATTGTATGGTCTCATGAATAATTGTAACCACGGTTATAATACATTATAATGCATATATATTCATTAAACAGACCTGTAGAAACCAATTTCAGAATCTGTAAATATTATTATGCATTTTAACATTGGTCACAGTTATTTATGAAAAGATATAATGCATTATTGTCCTGCATTATTGTCCATTAGGTTGTCCTGCATCCTCAAATAAACAAACTACAGTTAGTCCAAAACGCAGCTGCTAGAGTTCTTACTAGGTCAAGAAAATATGATCATATAACACCAATTTTATCATCTCTACACTGGTTACCTATTAAGTTCCGTATCAATTACAAAGTATTGCTTCTGACCTATAAAGCCCTAAATGGTTTAGCTCCTGTGTATCTAACGGATCTTCTATCGCCCTACAATCCATCACGCTCTTTAAGGTCACTAAACTCTAGGCTTCTGGTCATTCCTAGGATATCTAAGTCCACTAAAGGAGGGAGGGCATTTTCACATTTAGCTCCTAAACTCTGGAACAGTCTTCCTGATATTGTTCGAGGTTCAGACTCGCTGTCCCAGTTTAAAACTAGATTAAAGACGCATCTCTTTAGCCAAACATTCACATTATAATTACCTTTTATACTACAGTTAAATCTGATCAAAAGCATTAATATAATATTCTGAACAGCAGCTATGCTAATTATTTCCCATCTGCTTTTCTGCTGTTATCTCGGGACACTAGTCCCGAGGTAAATAGTTCGTCAGCTCCAGTTTGTATCCAGCCTCTCAAAGAGACTTCGGATGCCCCAACACCTGTGATGAGACGACTCCACGCCGGTGAAGAGACGACTCAACGCCAGCGTTGTTATGGCCTAAATTAATACACGATTGATTAACTTTTTCGAACATTTTTCTTTAACATTGTCTTTCTAACATTTTTACTGTACATTTATGAAATGCACTTTCTGTGAAGCTTCTTTGAAACAATGTGTATTGTGAAAAGCGCTATACAAATACATTTGAATTGAATTGAATTATAACGTACATTATGAATATCTTTATAATGCATTATACATGAGGCCTTTAAGTAAAGTGTTACCAAAACTTATAATAAAAAATGCATACATTATTCCTGAACTGACCAATTTAATGGGAGGTTACGTTAAAAAAATAAAAGTTATCATTAGATGTAAAATTTTATGTTAAATCCACTATTGTTTTATATATAATTGTTCTATAGTCTATACATTATTTAAAGGTCCCATGGCATGAAATTTTCATTTTATGAGGTATTTCAACATTAATATGAGTTCCCCTAGCCTGAATATTGTCCCCAAGTGGATAGAAATGTTGATCGGTGTAAACCCGAGTTCTGTCTGTCTCTCTCTGCCTTTGAGAAAATGACAGGCCAGACGAGCCAATCCTGAAGTCTCCTGGTTTGACGTCCAAGCAGGAACGGTTACCTCCCTTTCCTCCGCCCAGAGAATCTGGCACGCCCATGCAAACACTCGAGATCATTAACGTTACTTGTGAACGAGTGAACGCTGGCAGTTTCTCAGTGTTTGGATGTACAAATGAAAACAGAAGTCTTTCTTCAGTTCCTTCTGATCTGTGATCAGTAATTTCTGATGTGTAGCTAATTATTTATTATTCGTGCACACAATGCGGCTTCTCTCTCTCCAGACAGAGCGGTGTTTTCGTGTTTTCTATCTTGTGAGTCAGTGTTTTTGTACGTCCTCGTCGCGTCTACCGGTTCTAAAATGTGCATACAGTCTTTTCTGTTTAACATCAGCAGTCACATCTTTAGAGATAAACTTCACACACGCCGAAGCTCGGGCTGCACTGACCGGTCGGCCTTCAATATCCCCGACCCCCAGTACTGCATCTGGCCCACAGCGGAGGCACCAAACGCGGCGTGAGATTAAGCAGAAGGAGGGTAAGCGTGAGAATATCTGGGCTAGGCTAGCCATCTTTCCCCACAATAGACTGGATTACATTCGATTACAGCTGTTGTGTCTTTGTTTGTGCTGTGTAACGTTACTCAATGCGCGTCACTGATGCTATTCATATGATTGGAACATATCTAGAAATAATGCTATACTCAACACTTACTAACTCGTTCATCTCGCTGTAATGGTACATTGCATGTGTTACACAGTTGGTAATAAGGATGAATACGGACTCTGTGTGACTGGGACTCGTGTTTATTCAGAACTCTCAGATATAAACACAATAAACTTGCGCTGACTGACAGAAAGTTACTATAAATAACTTTGTTGGCAATCGCTCTGTCTCCATGATGTCCGGTTCGCGAACGAATCATTCTTTTGAATCGGTTCTTTTTAGTGAACCGAATCAGTTCACCAAATCGGACTGAATCGTTCTAAACGGTTCGCGTTTCGAGTCAGCGCTGATCCATAATTTACTAAAGTTACTAACTTTCTGACATGAGTGACAGCCCCTCCGACTAGAAATAAACTAATAACCTGAAGTATATTCTAGTAACTACAACAGTTCACCCTGAACTGAGACTGAGAACTGATGAGAAGTGAACTCAGGTCCATCCGTCTCTGGCAGACTCGTGCCTGGTTAAACCACGCCCCCTCCGCTCATTTAAAATGCAAAGATGTCAGCCAATCACAACAGTGGGCGTTTTTACTGAAGTCTCACAGCAGACACGCCTCTTGAAGCAGGGCATTCGGCCACAGGGCAAACAGCAGTATTGAAAAAATGCCTTTTATTTCTAAATTATGACATTTTATGATGTAAAAATCATACTAACAATATAAGTACACCTCAGGAAACACTATAAAATAATAGAAAAATGCCATGCCATGGGACCTTTAGTGCAATTACATCAGAAGTAACTGTAATTATATTACAGGAAAAAAAGTGATTCCTTACTTTACTGGGAAAAAGTCATTTAATTACAGTTATTCATTACTTGGTAATGCATTATCCATGTTTTGAAAACAAAACCAAATGTTCAAAATCCAAAATATAAAAATATAAAAGTGAGGTTATCTACACTTCTCTGGTTCGGACCAGGTAATCCAACATGTCATGAACTACACCTTTTAGCTTACTCAGCAAAAATGACCGTGTGAACCTGCGGGGAACTGATACATTCAAAAAATCACCATGAGACAAGCTGGTTCAAAAAATTATTGCAAAAATGTCTCAAAAAAGTAAAGTACATTCTGAGAAAAGCTCTAGCTGCATGAGCTTGCAAATGCTGCTTGCTCTGATATTTTGCTGTCATTTTTAAGCAATGCTTAGGTGTCCAAAAAAGTTAACTTTTGGAGGCCACAGTAGGTTTAAATGGTTAGTGTAATACTGCAATTTTGACCTAACGATACTATGTATGAACACTGCTGATAATTTGACATTTCCTGACCTTGTGCTGTATACTGTTTACTTTATCGCATCCTCTCCTGCCCGCAGGCTCTCAACTGCTCCCAGTTGCTCTTCTGCTATTGTATTGTCTATTGTGGCTCAGATCCTAAAAAAAGAAGAGTATGAGGAGTTTCAAATAATGCTGCCGAGTTCACTATTCTGAGCATGCCAACACCAGCCAGAGTTATTAAATTATTAAATTGCCTGAGTTATTAAAGCAACTGGACAGAATCACAACATTGTACAATTATTTCAGGAATCATCCAAGAGGCTTGTTTAGTTTATTTTAGTTATGAATTCAAACAGAAGTGTCATCCTCATTAAGATCTATGAGCCAAGAATATTTTAAAGAGGCAATATGTAATTTTCGCCAGTAGAGGTCACTTATTCAAAACAAAGGCGTAGCTTGATGACGTCTTGATTTTGCGGACTCATGGGAGTTGTTGTCTTCACCTCTACAACTGGTGGAAAAGAATCCGACGGGACTCCAGCAGAAATCATATTCATGGATGAGCTAATGTATTAACCCTTAAATGCATGACTGTTTCGCCAAACATTCTTACATATTCAAGTCTTTTGCGACCCGGATCTATATCTAACATGAATAGATCTATACCTGTCGCGATAATATATAAAACTCCTGATATTAGAGTAACAATTACAGAAGAATAAAATAAAACATTTTGTTACCTTTTGGAGCTTGGAAGGGTTCAGTTTGAGCAGATGTTTTATACCATCACCACTGTCCTCGTCAGAGCTCATTTCCCAGTTTATTCAGCATCTGCCTCATATATCTCACGCATATTCTCAAAACTCATTTTCAACGTCTTCACAATAAATATTTTGATCACTAGCAGCTTCCTTCACCAGATCCATCATCAAGTGGCAGTGACAGTAATATTTGAATGTGTTCAGTACTTGCTCTGCAATTAATCGCTGAGCCATTTCAAGTTTTGCAGATTATAATGATTATTGTTTCGTTTTCTGTCAGAAGTCACTATGAGTGAAACGTCACTTGTACATCATTGTGTATCAGACATTGCCACCTTGTGGAATAAAGCTAAATTGCACTTTTTCATCATTATAGATTCATTTATTATTGTGCAGAAAAAAAAAAAAGTACAATCTTACACACCTCTGGTTGTTAGCGACCCTATACAATTTTGACAAAAAACTAGTGGAAAAACAGGCATTCAGTTATAATTGTATTATTTTGTTCTTGTTATATTGTTTAAAATAGATTGATTGAGGAATACTAAGAAGGTTGATGTCTAACTTTAAAAAATGAATGAGGAGGGTAGTGAATGACGTCTCGGGTTGCTAAAGACCCGAAGTAAGCATTTAAGGGTTAAAGATTTATTAACGTTACTGTAGTATGAAGCAGGGTTGGGCTGAACGAGGCGCTGGAGCGATTGCTAATGAGAGACGAGCGCGACACACGGCTCAAGCTGTGGAGCTTTTATTATGCCACAGACGAGCACTTCTGCTTTTCCCACTCCTGCATAAGTTGTTATAATGCTACTCTGTGCGTTCGATCGGCAGCGACTATGAGACATTTCTTGCACACTGCAGTAAGACAGATCGATATTAGGCATGGTAAAACATGGTAAAACATGGTACATGGATTTAAATAATAAGACTAACTGGGTTGAGCTGTATAACAACGATTCATTTTCTGTCAACGAATGTATCCAAACAGTAAACACGGTCTCACACCAACTCGTCACATATTGACGCTTGGTCAGTTCCCTTCGGCGTTATTTTTTAAAGCACAGGGTACCCCTTTAGCGCGATTTTCTGATGCGCAGGGAACTCCATTGATTTCAGTTGTTTGCCCAATGCATCAGATCAAGACACATTTAATTTTTTTGCATTTGTAAAAGTAGACATTATTTAATAAATATTTATATGCTACTTTTATATTTTGGATCAACTAACCCCACTCCTACCCTGAACCTACCCACTTCTAAACAATATAAAACGAGTAACAGGCAAATACAAGTACAGTCACAGGTATTTAATGCAAAAAACTGATAAAAAAAAACTGTATAAAAGTATTAACTTGTGTTGAATTCCAAGTCTTCTGAAGTCATATGATATCTTCATGTAAAGAACAGAGTTGATCTTAATGTTTTAATCGCTGAGATGATGATCCCGCCACTCCACTCATTCATATCTCATTCAAAAGATACACCCGACTCTTGAGCATGACGCGATCGGTCACGGGACAAACGAGAGCCAATGACATTTTGCAATCAAAGCTGACGTAATGACACAATTGGTCACGAGACATACGAGAGCCAATGCAATTTCACTATCAAAGCTGATGTAATGTTTCTTCGGGCGGCAATTTTTTAAATGTGTGCATGGTCTTCGGCCGATGGAGACGCTGATCGCTTTTGGCCATTTTCTTCACACAAATCAATCGCTTGGCCTAAGAACACTTGGAATATTTGTACTTTTTGAATAAATTGTGCCTGCAGTCAGTTTTTTATAATACACAAATGGATAGGTTTAGGGATGGGGTTGGGTTACGTGTTCAAACATGTCTGAATAGTGTAAATAAAAAAATAAAATACATGTAAATAAAATAAAATAAAATTAAATTGAGAATCACACTCCATGTCATAATGGCAAAATTATAATCCAATATATAATTTCATCATGAAGATAACCATGCCCAACACGTCTGTATATGACGGCAAAGGTTTCTCATACCCTGCGAGTCGAAAAATTACGCTAAAGGGGTACCATGTGCGTTAAAAAGTGACGCCGAAGGGAACTGACCAAGCGTCAAAATGTGACGAGTTGGTGTGAGACCGTGTTGAAACAGTTGCTCATCTGTCTAATAAAACATATCATATATTAAATCGTCTTTGGTGTTTCCATGGTTTCTACAAAATAAACCCAGAAATCGAGAATAAAGTGAAAAAAAGTGAAAGTGAAGTGACGCTTGGCCAAGTATGGTGACCCATACTTGGAATTTGTGCTCTGCATTTAACCCATCCAAGTGCACACACACAGTAGTGAACACACACACGGAGCAGTGGGCAGCCATATTGCTGCGGCGCCCGGGGAGCAGTTGGGGGTTTGGTGCCTTGCTCAAGGGTCTCACCTCAGTCATGGTATTGAGGGTGGAGGAGGGCGCTGGTTATTCACTCCCCCCACTTGAACCCGAAACCTTCCGGTTACAAGTCCGACTCTCTAACCATTAGGCCATGACTGCCCTTGTAACGCAGGTATGATGTCATTGACAGGCGATGCACAGACACAGTCCGTGTCCTGGTTAAAATAGCTTTTTTCTCTGGATTTAAACACTCTTGGAAACATTTGGGATAATGCAAGTACACAAGTCAACAAAATATATAACATTGTTCTAGTGTTTTTTTGTGTGGATATTTTCATCCAAAAATCTTACATAGTGTGCCTTTAAATACAGTTTCCAAAAGAAACATATTTGCATATTTACATTTGGTTGGATGATTATGCTAAATAACATGTTTGACTAAAATGCATAGGCATCTCGATGTGCTCTAATTGAATACCTTCCATAGCATTTCTTTTGCATTTCCTTCCGTCATCATAAAGCGTGTAAAAGGTCCCTTGGAAGCTAACAAAAATTATATTAAGACTAACACATCTAAAAAACAACCGACTAAGGTGTTTAAAACGTGTTGTTAATGATGTCACCTAGGGCACCTAAGTGAGCCAAAACTCCCACTGGTGCCCCCTTGAGAGAAAAAAAAATGGATGCATGACATCTCTGAATATTTGACAACTTAACCATAGAAGAAGCTCTTAAAAAGTGCTTAAAATGTATGATAAATTCAAAAGTGTGTGACTAGCATATTCATGCAGCATAAATGCTCGCAGCCTAAAAAAAACCTAAACTGTATTCTATAGCGTTTATTCTCTGGAAAAGTGAGATAAAGAAAATGCCACCCACAGCAACTTTTGGGTGTCCACTTAATTTCAGTCGTTGCAAGAGCCAGAAATATCCAAACGGACAAAAGCACATGCTTAAAAAAGAATGAGAAAAACAGAAAAATCCAAAACTAAATGTAGGCAAATATTTGTCTTTTTTTCAATGTATTTTTATATCAAATGACATCCATGACACATTTCCTACTGACCTGAATAGAAAGATTAATTTTATTTCCATGTTTTATTTTCCCCTGGTTTCATTGTACTCTCAGAAAGCTGATGCAGAACTTCCACTGACAGCCTCTTTGTATTTGTGCAATATATGCACAATGTAATCCACAAGCGTGATGCAACTTGGCTAGAGCAGAATTTTTATCTTGTTTCTTCCAGGCACCAAGCTACAAGATGCAAACAAACCCCAAAAAATTTAATATTGTTCGACTAAATCAATTCTCTGATAACAACATATGACCAAGTATGTGTTACTAAGCCCTTAGAAAAGATCTTATAAACTGAACTTTCATTTAGTACTATTTAAAGGTTAAGTGTGTCACTGGTAGCAACATCTATAATACCTGGAGAAAGCTATCCACCAGGATTTCCTTTGATTTCTACAGCAGATGTGAAACCTGATATGAAGCTGACATCCTGATTGCCTGATGGCACCACAAAAAATTACACATGTCCTTCACTAGTGACCATCCTGGGCTGTGACAGGAAAAATATAACTTGATTTCATGCTTTTAAGAGCCCTCAAAAAAAAAAAGAAGAAAAAAAAAGAATCAGGCACTGGTAAACATCTACTACAATGAAATATTAGCTATATAGAGGAGGCTGGGGCTATTTGTCATTGATATTGATGTGAGATTTTGAGTCAAAAGTCAAATTACACAAATGTTTTTCTTGAGCTGTGCTTTGCATGTTGGTTTTAATCACAAAATAAAACTAAAATTCAATTACCAACATTTATTTACAGCTGTTGGATAAACAAGGGAACACATTAAAACTAGCTATGTTTCCATCCAAAGTTGCGAATGTAACTTATGCACAAAATTGCAATATCGCAAAAAACATTTGTGAATAAAGCAAATTGCGAATAAAACTACCGGTAAAAAATCACTAAGAAACATAGGAGAAGCCACCATATATAATAATTTTCGTATATAATAAATTATTTGCGTCTCAAAGAAACTTGTGTTGCATTCAGAAGCAGATGCTGCTGTTTGGGAACGCAGTCGTGTAAGACAGTTCTAGGAGGGAAATATCCCAAGCATCTTTGACAACAGACTTCTGAATGACCAAAACAGATTTCAGATGCTTTGCAAACAAGATTTTTCTGCTGGTTAGTACAGTTATGCTGTTACATCGCAAAAGTCACATGATTTTCTTTTTAATGCGCATCGAGGAATTTATTCGGCAAATGCGTTTCCATCGTAGTTTATGCACATGTTTTCGTATCGGATCCGACTCAGACGAGGGCATACGTTTTTTGTAACGTAGTTTGTTGGTGTGGGAAGAAGGAGGCGGGAACCGGCGAACATTTATAAGACTTTAATAAAATAAATCAACAAAATAACATAACCGGCGGCAGTCGTCCGTGAGGGGTATACAAAACAAACATAAACATAAACAAAACACAACTTAAAATCCAGGCCTGGTTCTCTCTCGTCCTTCACCGGTGTCGCTCGTCCTTATATGCCTCCGTGCTCCCTCATGAAAGGACTCGAGACCGGTGTGCCTCGAAGGTGGCGCTCATTCTCAATCACGCACACCGATCTCGCTCGCTCCTCCCATGTCTCTCGCTCGTCCACTATACCCCCAAAATCACTCGTAGGCCGGGGAGTACCCTACGACTACGCCTATTCCCCCCCCCGGGGAGCGCAATCTCTGCGTCCGGGGATATGGGCCAGTGAGACGAGAGAACAGGAGACCCCCAGAGTGACCGGAAGAGAGTGAAGAGAGGGAATAAGATAAAAAATTCTGGTGCAGTTCACCGAAAACACTGCCGCTCGGTCTTCAGTCAGCCAAGAGGCTCTTACTCACGGTGCCATGCAATGGTACTGGACGCTCGGTGGACGGCTCGATCCTCCTCCGCCCCCTTGCGGCTGACGGTGGCTCCTCCTATTGAGGGAGCCGGCGACTCCTCTGCTCCCTCTCGGACGGCAGCCACCCCACCTCGACCCAGGGGCACGACAGCGAGCTCTCCGTCCCACCGGAGCTTCACTCGTGCCAGCACCACTGCCTCGGGCAGCCACTCGCGGTCTTCATTCCTCCGTGCTGTCCCGACCTCCTCAGCACTGCGATCCCCCTCAGCAGCGAGAGCTCTTCGACAGCATGTCCCTCCTTCCTCCCGGGCTTTGGCACCAATGTAACGTAGTTTGTTCGTGTGGGAAGAAGGAGGCGGGAACCGGCAAACATTTATAAGACTTTAATCAAATAAATGAACAAAATAACATAACCGGCGGCAGCCCCTCACGGACGACTGCTGCCTACGTACAAAACAAACCTAAACAAAACACAACTTAAAATCCAGGCCTGGTTCTCTCTCGTCCTTCACCGGTGTCGCTCGTCCTTATATGCCTCCATGCTCCCTCATGAGAGGACTCGAGACCGGTGTGCCTCGCAGGTGACGCTAATTCTCAATCACGCACACTGATCTCGCTCGCTCCTCCCATGTCTCTTGCTCGTCCACCTCGCCACAGTTTTTTATGCGCATTTTTAGAATTTATGCGCATCTTGGCATTTCCATTCAGCATTTTTTGATGCCATATCCCAAAATGAGCATAAAAATAGGTGGATGGAAACATAGCTAATGAATTTATACGTTATACCACTGTTGTTATTGCATACTAAAACTACCAAATTATTAAAACTTTTGGTAATTGTTTTTAAAAATTAATACAAATAAATACAAAACATTACATGAAAAACGTAACCGTTAAAATACTTAAAGATTAGAAATCTTGCATGTGAAACTAATTTTGAGTTTGAGTTGTAGTCTTAAAATTACTAAAGCTAAAAGTGAAATTAAACATATCTAATAAAAATGACCCCCTCCCCCCATCTGAGGGTTGTCCCCCCCTTAAAAGTATCATTAAAAACCACATTGTGTATTATAAATAATCTATTGACATGTACTTAAAATAATTGTGTAAGTAGTAAAACTTTTACTACTTGAGTCCCCCCTCTCTTTCCTCACAGTGGTTTGGTCCATCACGCACCTCACCTACACACAAGTCCAGTGGGAGAGAACAAAGTTATAACCTATTCAGTAGTTTTGGAACTCCAATAAATAGTCTGTCAAGTCAAGGCTATTTTATTCACTTTAAACGGATGAAGTGATTTTATTTCTCTTTAATACAGATGATGCTGAGTTATTTAAAAATTAGCAATGACAAAAAAATTATAATACCGATGTATTTTTTATATTTTAGTGATTATTGTTTGGTTGTAAGTCACCCACTACAACTATCACGACAATGACAATGTTAGGCTAATATTGCAGATTTACCGCTGTGTTGGGTTTTGCTCAATATGTGGAAGAAGCAAAATAATTGAATAATTACATTACCGCGTGATGAACCTGATAACCTGATAAATAAGGAGATATTTAAAAACTATTGCTTTGTGTTGTTGGCCAGATAAAATGACAGAGAAAAGAAAAACGGACATAAAATCACTCTTCAGAAAAATGGTACACATATCCTTACAAGTACAATTTTGGCTGTAGCCTATTATTTGTGTCCCCTTCAAAAATTGCTCTTGAGATACATTTTGTTTACTGTCCCCCCTACTGTTTGATGAAATTTACGCCCATGCCCGGGGTGCATTGCAGTGCCAAACTTGTACAGAGTAAAAAAGAAACAAAAAGTGGTTTTATGTTAAGACTCGATGCTTAGCAACCGACAACCAATCGCGTGTCTCATACTCTGTATAAACAGTAGCTTCAGCGTTTGAGGAGAGCAATGTCAAAGGCGACATCTTGTCTCTGAAGAAGAGACTTTCATTCTTACCTATATAGTCCGAAAAGTCTATCCAGAATAAACTGCAGTCTGCAAATTTGCCTATATGAGGATGCACAATGATGGATTCAGTTTACCTGGGGTTTAGAATAACCCAGGGTTAACTATTTCATGTGTGAAAAGCCATTTTAATGTTAGCTTTTACGTTTTTGCTTTTTCATGAATTGTTATACGTTTCAAAATCATTTTACTCTTTAAATGTATAGCTGAAAAACCTCTAAAAACTGTTTAATGTCTCTATTGTGACTACTTACCCTATATAGTGTGACAGCAAAATGCATTTAGCCATTCAGAAGGATGCCTTTTAAAACCAGATGGTGTAGTTACGGCATCTACCACAGGAGCTAATGGGATCATGTTAACCAAACAAACCTTGACCCCTTGCTTTGAGCACCCATTGTAGGCTGACAGGCGGATCAGCCACAAAAGCACGGCACCTTTCAGGCACCTGAAATTTGACCGACTCCAATGCAACCAATGCTGTCTGAGTAACGGTTTTGTGGCAGAGAAATGCCAATTTACTTTTAAACTGCATTTCATAAACATAATACCATGAATTATATCACTTCAAATATGTGAATAAATGTACGTAGATGGACTAACTTTACACTGAAGACATGGCACAATGATTTCATTCAAATGGTTATCTAACAGCTAGAGCGTTTCCCTGACATTTGCCCATGTAATAGTTGTAAATTGCATATGCGAGAGGCTTCAGACCGCCGCCTTACGGATGTTTCACAGCACATAGTTAACACAGTCAGTGGTCAACCTTGTTTGGAATCCTGCTGAGTATTTATGCCTGGATATCTCTGGCATGCTATCCATTATATTGTCCCTTTTTTCCATAGCGCAACAAGTGCTGCCGAATCCGTTTGTCAGTGACAAATGTGAAAGGCTTCCTCAGAGCAGGAGGAAGCAAAGTGCCTGCAGCCATTTTAAGCTCTTCCAAAAGGGAATCAAGACAGTGACTCTGTACACACTACGGCTCAGAAGCCAAAGACACTGGCAAGCCACTGGTATGCATATCCTGACGGGAGGGAAAGTGATAGAGCCTGTTTTTTATGGACTAAGATGGTGCTTTTCAATCATCTAAGAGCTGAAGCTACCCCCGCAACACAACAAGAGCATCCCCCGTGGGAAAGACAAAGAGAAAACACCCACGTTGCGCAGCCATAAGCTTTCAAACATCACTCATTTTACTGCCTCTCCCCCAGTATGTGTGTGTGAGTGTATGCATGTCTATCTAATATCCTTGGGGAATTTGCCATTTTACCATTATCACTGTCAGATAGCATGCAGCTGGAGGAGCTGAATACCAAATGAGTAAGCCATGTTCCGAAATATGACAAAAAGGCATTAACATGGCAAACTACTTCAGGATTTTCCTATTTGTCAGCTCGGATTTACATTTTATCTTTATTTCAGAGGGCATTGTCTTCAACGGAAATGCACTTAAACCTCACTTGCTTTGGGGAGTAAAGCACTTGTTGACTTTTTAGCTGTAATCCGAGGGTGGTAGTGTTACGACCCTGGTTGTAATTACAGATGGATGAAGATAAGCGAATGACAAGCAGGATCTCTTGGATTGCAGTAAACGAGTGCTTTCCCAGCTGGTCACATTAAAGATTGCATCGTTGTCATCTATAAAGATATACAAGCAGGGTCATGACACCATAGCCTACTCACTACACTCGATGTGCAATCAGGGTATTTATCGGGCACAAAAACAACATCTCAATTTGAGTGACAGCTTTAAATAATATTAGATTGATCAGTATACGAAATACCACCAGTAGCACTAGAAAATATCAACACTGTTAGACTTTGCCGTAATTTTACAGTTACTTACCGCAAAAAATCCCAGTAAAATACAATTTATATTATTTACGGTTAACTACTGTAATATGCACTGCATTATGGGTACTTTTTATGAATTTTACAGTAACTTACTGTATATGGGAATTTGCAGTATTTTAATGTTTACACAAAAGCAGTAGTGCTACTGTAAATGAAGACAGATATATAGCCAATATTTAGCCTCTACACACACACACACTTGATGTTTAAAAGTTCAATAAAAAACATGTGGATGGAAGGATGTAAAATGAGTTCTTTGTGGGAGACCAGAGTAATTTTTATATTAGTATTTTCTCCAATAAAATCCACATTCCTACAAATTCCTGGCTGTTGCTGACTATTTAAATCTATTTAAATATTGAGCATAAAGCTCAATGAGCAGAGGCCCATCAGCTTGTACCATGTGGTAATGTGATTGCTTGCATGTAAAGGACCTATCATACTGCACCCTTTAGATGGCGGAACTAGATACAGCATCATTCAATATTTATATTACACTTATACTATTGTATATATTATATTTGTTAAAAATGCATATACACACACATATATGTGGGGGTGAAAACTTTTGAACAGGATGAAGATAGGCAAATGTTTCTTATTTTGTTATTTATTTATTATTTGTTTTGTCCTGCCCTTCATAAGCAACAGAAGATACTTCACAATTTATCTTCAAATTCAATACGTTTTTACCCCCGGCTCTTAATGCATTGTGTTTCCTTCTGGAGCATCAGTGAATGTTTGAATTTTTCAATAGCTGTGTTTGAGTCCCTCAATCGCCCTCAGTGTGAAAAGATGGATCTCAAAATCATATAGTCACTGCTGGAGAGGGTTCAAATGTGCAAAAGATGCTGGAAAACTGAAAAATGTGCAGGACCTGGAGGATTTTTCTGAAGAACATTGGTCAGTTTAACTGCTCAGGACAAACAAGGGACTCAAGAACAACATTACAAAACAAAACAAAAAAACAGCTGTGGATCATCCGGGGAACGACACTATTGAGAATTAATGGTTCATAAACTTCTGAACGGGGTCATTTTTATAAATTCAGCTATTGTTTTTGTCTCGACTATATTGCAAAAAATGCTCTTCTTACTAAGTATTTTTGTCTTGTTTCTAGTCTAAATATATACAAATTCTTAAATCAAGGTGCATTTACTAGACAAGCTAAATGACATGAGATATTTTTTCTTGTTTTCTTGAAAATAAAATCAAAATGAAGTGAGCTTTTGCTTAACCCCCAATTTCCACCGGCTGCGTTACGGCTCCGGCACGGCGGCGGAGTCAATAGGTTTCCATTAAAGTCAATGAGTGTATTTACACTGAATGCGGTACAGCTGCGTTCCGACTCCGGCGATCCGCAGCCCTCCGGAGCAGATACGCAGAACTTCTATTTTTGCCGGATGCTGGAGCGCTCCGCAGCACTACAGGGCAGAGTACGCAGGACAGGAAGTCGAGTGACAAAACAGAACAGCCAGAAACAAAATAAAAGATCAGTTTAATTTTCTAAATGAAATACACCGCGCTCATATTTCCCTACACTACACCTTGAAAACGTCATAATGGGCGGAGACAGGCTTTTAACCCCGTTGACACGATGGATGAAGAAATGCTGATTATTGATGTACAGAATCAACCCATCATCTATGACCCCTCACATCCTTTTTATAAGGACAACATTAAAAAGGATGCGGCGTGGAAAACTATAGCAGAAGTGATTGGTGTGGATGGTAAGTCACTATTTTTGTCCAAGAAATAAAGATAGAAAGCAAACAGCTAGTTATGTACTCGTAATGAGGAGTTATATAGCTATACAGGTCTACATATCGCGCGATCACACCAGAATTCGTGAGATTACATGGGGCCTCGTGACATCAGCTGTCAGTCATGACCGCAGCCGTTCCGCAACAAATCCGGACCTGGTGGGTATTGACGGACGACGGAACACGGAGCTGTCACGCAGCGGAGCCGTTCCGCAGCCGGTGGAAATTGGGGGGAAAACAAGCAAAATGATCTGCCAATGGGGTGAGAAAAATACTCTTGTTTCTGTCCCAAACAGAAATAAGATTATTTTTCTCACCCCATTGGCAGATAATTTAGCTTGTTTTAAGCAAAAACTTTATACACACTTTGTATACACACACACACACACACACACACATTCTATATTCCCCAATGTCTTGTTTGTTCGGAGTATATTACAGCAAATGCTAAATGTAGTATATAATATTCTAAACAAAATCACTCCGATGATACTGATAGCACTTCTTTTCTTTTTATATAGTTTTTTTTCTCTCCCAGGTTTTGTTAGATAGGTAGTGAGGGAACAGTGTGTGTATTTTTTGTTTATAAGGATTTCTAAATTCTCTCAGATAGATCTCTTTTTGTTTTATTACTTTTGGTTTTTCGGCTCCTCGGGTAATTTGTATTCATGCGGGGTTTTTTCTATTTGTGAACAGAGTGTAAATATATTATAAGTAACGAAAAGAGTTTTGACATCTCCCCTTTGAGTTTTTCCTTTCTTATATCTCCTCATGTTTCATATATTCTTCCATTGTGTGGCTCTAGAACTGGTCGCAAGAGTGGAACAGACATATGCCGTGTGCTTTTGTGAGGTGTGAGGATATTTTCTGTAAATCCAACACAAACACTGTAACAAGCACTAGCTGGACGCCGGCAGAATGCATTTGAGGTAAGAGCATTATGCTCATCCTGGTCTCACCTACAGCGCCATGACTCCCTCAACACAGGTCTGACGTACATCTTTGGGCCAGGAAAAGATCAGAGAACAGCCCCCGAAGCTGTGCTTCTGCAGAAACACTGATAAACAAAGGAAGAACTGAGTAATATATGCAGTGATGGGATGACGCCCTATGGATACAGCAGCCATCTTCATGTTGCAGTGCTCGAGAATGAGAGTATACAAATTGTTAACAAAACACAGTGTTGCTGAACCAGTATGGTCTCCAGCAGGTTAGCCCATCCAGCTTCAGATCCACCTGAATCTGTAACATATCTTCATACAGAGGACGTGCTTTCTCAGAAGAATATAGATCCTAGTTATGGTAGACATAATATTTAATTCGACACCAATTAAAACGAGGCTGTGAATGATGTACTGTACAGCGACGTTTTGTTTATTCTTGCTCAGCAAAACCCCTTACGAAGTAATATAAAAATATAAATCAAAGTCAGACGTTAGGCTATATTCCATGTCAACAGTGCTGTGTTCAGGTGAAATTATACAGCAAAACCATCACGGCCAACAAAGAAACAGATGCTCTTTTAATCTATTATAATTATGTCTACTTCAATGTATAGCATCACATGAAATCAACTACTATAAACGTGTTACCGTGTGTGGGAGGAAATTGAGTTAAGGAGTGCCTGTGCTGGGTTTGTGGGGGCTTACAATATAGGGCCTATAACAGATATACATATCAGTGGCGTGCGGTCCATATCTGCATACCCAAGCCATTTGTGGACTCGCTGATTAGTATTAACGCTATAAATTACTATAAATTCCCTTGTTTGAGGCTTACCATAAAGCGTATGATGTTAGTAATACTTATGTAACTCTCTGTCATTTATTTATTTGCCAGGCCACGAATATTTTCTTTGAATCTACCACTCACTGAGGGTGCTTTCACACTAGCAAAATTCTACAAATCCACACCCCCACCAGAAGCCTTCGCTCAGCAAAGGAACGACGGCTTGTGGTACCATCACAGAGGGGGAAAAAATCCCTTTCCAGAACATTTTCATTCAACGTTCCCAGCTGGTGGAACGATCTTCCCAACACCATCCGAAACGCAGAATCATTGACATCATTCAAAAGTCAACTTAAAACTCCGCTCTTCCGTGAGCACTTAACCTCATAATTTTTTTTAAAAATGTTTCTCTCCTCTTTCTCTTCCTTCTTCCCTCCCTACTCTAGCCTGTGCTACACTGAGCAATGTACACGGTCTCAGGATTTCAGCCTTTTATTGCGCTTCTCGACTCTTCATGACCTATCGCTTCATGTTCCCCCAAGTTGTAAGTCGCTTTGGATAAAAGCGTCTGCTAAATGCATAAATGTAAATGTAATGTAGCAGTTTTGGTGCGCACCCGGGTTCGATTGACGTCAGAGTTCGGTATGTTTGGAACGCGGTCTTTCGAATTCGGGTGCACACCCGCGAACCCTACCCAAGTCCGCTTAAAAAGGGTACGGTTCATGTGAACTCTGGTACGGTTCGCTGCTGATATGAATGCAATCGTACTTAATCGCGGAAGTGAACCGCTATTAATTTCGTATGATTTGATAAAAATGTGTGTTTGTGTGCGTTTCACTCATTTTCCTGATGAGCGTGACTGTAATAATGCAAGCAGAGAGCAGTAAATCTAATTTCTGTTCATCTTCAGCGTTCTTCAGAGCATTGCCGTACATTCCATTACGTACTGAAGCTTTAGAAACAAAACCAAAGGTTAAAAAACAAAAATATAAAAGCGAGGTGAGCATTTTGCCGCCTCCCTCACTGTCGTTACTAAGCAACCGGGTAAACGGCAAACACACCCCGGTTCGGACCCAAATAATATAATATGAACACAGTCCAGCGGAGGCAGGGGGAGGGTGGAGCAGTGTAAATTTTGACAGCATAATTTGATTTAGTTTTAGTCATAGTCTTTTGACTAAAATGCCGTTTAGTATTAGGCATATTTTAGTCACCTGAATTGTTTTTAGTTTTAGTCTAGTTTTAGTCGACTAAATATCATAAGATTTTAGTCGACTAAATCTACAGTAGATTTAGTCTCCTAAAATCTAATGAGTTTAGTTAAATTGTAATACATTAAGCATTTAAGAATTACATAACCAACTGTCACTTGAACTGACACTTTGACATAATTTTGTTTTTGACATTAAAAATCCTTGAAAGAGAGCTCAATTCACTTTTTTTGTTTGTTTTTAAAAACATCTATATAGTTTTTATAACTTTGTATTTCTGTTTTAGTTAGTATAATCATGTTAAGCTAAAGCTTCAAAAAGTTTGTTTATTTATTTTTTTAATTTCAGTTAACATTTATTTAATTTCAAGTAACAAAGATTTTTTTTGAATGGTTTTAGTGAACTATTATAACCCTGATACTTTATTGAATATGTGTCAAGTACTGGTCTTTCCTCCTGACTATGAATTAAATGAGAATGAAATCAAATACAGTTTATTGTGTAAGCAAAAACGAATATATAATGTATGACTTTTAATTATAAACCAGCTGGAAATACACCAGGACTCTTATTTTGAAATCTCGCCTTATTATTGCAGTTGCAGGAGCTCATTCAAGTTCAGAGATGAGGAGATAAAATATGCATTGTTACGACCGTCTAAAACATATTACTATATAAACATCGTAAAGTAAACATTGTCATTATTCATCAGCATTAGTTCATAAACAATTGCCTGGCATAAATGTGTGTTATTCATTGATTGTGAGCCACTCTGGAGCGCTGTATTGGGGATGCGGGGGTGAGCCTGTAGAAGCGCAACAGCGCCGTGTTCTCCAGCGGTTAGATCAGCACGTTCAAATCAAATGTGCGCATCTGTTACACAGGACATCAGTTCTGACTGGATCTCTTCCCTAATCGTCCCTCCCTAACATTTTCGTCTCGTTTTTATTTGTTGACGAAAATGACAGTTGATTTTCGTTATAGTTTTTGTCATCCAACACTAGTTTTTATTTAGTTATCGTCTCGTTTTCGTCAGTGAAAAAAGGTTGTTGACGAAAATGATGACGAAAATTATTCGTCAACGAAATTAACACTGGGGTGGAGCAATCAAACTCGGGTTCGGCCCAGGCAATCGAATCAAGTGTGAAAGCACCCTGAGAGTTCCGGGTCGGCAGATTCTTTGCAGCTTTGGCGCCTACGCTCTGTTGTAATGTATCGTCATCACTGTCCTGCATTCTCATTGGTTCGCTATGATGATGGATTTAATGAGCAGGGTAAGCTGTCCGAGGATCGCTCACCCAAGAGGAAAAATGAGCTGTTATTGCTTGATCTCGATCACTGAAAATCACATTGTGTTTGATACAAGACTAAATAGACTAAATCAAGTGCAAAAAAAGTCATAACTGTTCATAGTATTTTATTTTCTCCATAGGGAAATTAATGTTTAACGAAAACGTATAATTGTTAAATACAGACCTAGTGTAAGCAGACCTGTAACCATCCGAGGCTGTTAATCGTAGTCTATGTGTTTGTTAAAGTCACCGGTTTGCATTATTTCAACTTATTTTTTAAAAGAATAATTATATTTGTATTATACCTGCAATTATTCTAATGATATTTTACTTATATGTTATTTATAATAGGCTACGAATATTTATAATAATATACTTATTTTAATTCTTAATAAAAACACTTCTGGCATACATTTAAATTGACGCCTGCCATGGTGTTTTTTTATTTGTCGTCTCTGATTTATATGTGTGTCCTCAGCCGATGCTTGGTAATGTTTAAAGGTAAAGCATTTAGTTCATGCGACATTAGTGCCATCAGGCGGAATTACAAAAATACAGCATATTATTCCAATGCACCTTTCGCGCATCGTGCCTGACTCAACTCAAACACATCTCAACAGCTTTTACGGGTGCTTGTGAAGGCATCAACAAGTAAATGTCTACTATATTAAGAAACCTTTAGCTGTGTTGCTATGTGTCATGAGAGTAAGCAATTGAGCTAACACTCTCCTTAGGGCGAACGCTCTTATTATAAACCCATCCAACGTGCAGGTGCAGGTGCATTGAAATAACGCTGGCCATTGATTATATATATATATATATATATATATATATATATATATATATATATATATATATATATATACACACATACACATGTACAGTATGTACTTACAGCGTACTTACATAGTATCCCTACATGGGATAAGGTTAGGTTTAGTGGTAGGATAGTACCTAGTTATTACCCAGTTATTAATAAAGTGCTACCGATATTACGTTAAAGTCGCCATGACATGGATGTTGCGATAGTCTTCGAGTGAAACTGAATTTGTCCATGGGTAATTGATTGGATGGTTGTAGTTTGCTATTGGTCAGATCTCATGTGAGTGACAGGTTTCCCCGCCCTCGCACCAGTAAACACGTCATCAAAGAAGAGAAAAGATGTCACTGCAAAATTAAAGATAACGAGAAATTTTATTTAAAAAATAACATTGTGCGCAGATAAATCATCTAAAATAAATACTTGTCAATTTTGATTTCATGGTCATTTTAAAATATAACTTCCCTTCCTAAGGCACACTAGCTCATTGTTACCTTGTTGTGTGTGTATCTGAGTGAGAGTGAGAGAGAGACACACACACAATAGTGTGTATTTTAATGTAGCATTCCTCATAACCAGTATTTACCATTTCTTTTAAGTATAATTGTAATTTTTAACTAATAACTGCTGTAATAAAAATGCTGATTTGTGTATATGAGAATCTGTGTACTGGTTTTGTGATTATGTGCTCATCTATGGATACTGCATTCATAAAATATAAATATGAGATATTGAATTCAATGCCTGGGGTAGATAAAATGGGCTAGCAACTAAACAACCTTTTTCACAGAATAATTAGGTTATTTTCCAAATCTCAGCACTGTTTCTTATAGAGACCATCACAACATCATTCATAGTTTCTTCTGCATATATGTAAGGAATAATTGACTCCGGGGCGTTCAATTATTAGAATAATAATGCACACCCGAGGTGTAACGGCCACTCCGCTTCGCGTCGTGACCGCATCACCACCTCGGGTGTGCATTATTGTTCTAATAATTGAACGGCCCGTCGTCAATTATTACGCTTATACTACGGTTACCACACCTCAAGACATCGATCCGAAGATATATTTAAAGGGATTCGTCCGGTTTTTGTACTTAAATCGCTATTGTGAGTAGGACTATTTCTTCCGCGTCTCATCCAACGGCTCTTTTGCTAGTTCCGAAACGTCATTTTAAAGCTGGTAATGAAGGCTTGAGCCGTTGATAGCATTCTACTGCAGTTATTAATAAAGTTATTAGAGAGAGAGAGAGAGAGAGAGAGAGAGAGAGAGAGAGAGAGAGAGAGAGTGCTTGTGTGAATTAGGCTGCCTCTGTGCGTCTCTAAACAGCGCTGTTATTACCTCACTAGTGAAAAAATGTCACGTGTAGCCTTTAAGTTGCTCCACTATATAGGCTAACTGATCAAATGGTCAGGGCAGCGCTGACACCTTTTCGTGCAAACTGTACTGCGTGTGCGAGCATGTGTGATTTCAGTAATGAGACAGAAAGGCTTGCCTTTGATGTCCGCTTCCGTCTGTTGGTTTTCATCTGGACTGTCTAATACTGCTGCCGCCCAGTTGTTGAACGTTTTATAGTAAATATTAAGATTTACTTTAGGAAAATCGTCTGTCATATTGTTGTTTTTTAGTCCTGTAATGTCCGTTATTACAGTTAACTATGCGAAGTGATATGGAACTGTAATGCGGTCAAGAGAGCTGCCTGGAACTACGTTCGCTGTGCATCTCCCAGAAAATAATTGCACACCTCAGAACGTTCATCAGCCAATCAGATTCAAGCATTCAACGGCCCCGTAGTATAAAAAGCTATAAACCCTACAAGAAATGCTACATTTAGCATGCTGGCTAAATGTTAGCACTCATCTTACATTTTTTCCAGCCTCTGTAAATGATTTGCCCTTCCCAAACCAATCAAATCAGTTGATGCATGTCCATTACTATTGTGGTAGCTGTGTGTAGTGATGTCCCTTAGAGAAAAAAAAACACATGAACTTCACATGTGCAAAAACACATGTGGACACGTGACATGTGAAATTCATGTGTTTTTTCTGTAAGGGGTGACATTTGAACCGAGGCATCGGAGCTTGTGTTGAGAATAAATGGGCGTGCCAAATGAAGCCCCGATTCGAGGCTTGTGTTGTTAATGGAGAAATCCCGTGACCAATGACAAACGAGGCCTTTGTGGTTGTTGTGGCGTTTTAGAGAAGTGTCAGGGAGTTGTGTCATTGTCGTTATTGTGGTTCATATGTGTTAGGGCTGTAATGGTGCGTTCACACCGGACGTGATTCGCGCGAGTGATTTACATGTTAAGTCAATGCAGAGGTGCGAAATGGCATTCTGCGGCGCGATCTCCGCCAGAGTTCAGATTTTTCAACTTGAGCGATTCGCGCGAATCGCGCGTTCAAAGCGCTCAATTCGCGTCATTCGCGCCGCCTCAATCGCGCGAATCGCGCAAATCTCGCCGCCTCATTCAGGCGATTGAGGCGGCGCGAATGACGCGAATTGAGCGCTTTGAACGCGCGATTCGCGCGAATCGCTCAAGTTGAAAAATCTGAACTCTGGCGGATATTTCGTGCCGCGTTAACCAATCACGAGCTTGCTCTAGTAGTGACGCATTTACAAGCGGAGGCAGAAATCCCAACAACAATGGAGGACAAGATAATCGTGGCCGTATGTGGAGACCCGGAGCTGTATGATACATCATCCTATCACCACAGGAACAGGAATAAAAGGAATAAAGGAATAAAAAGGATCTTGCTTGGAAGAAAGTGAGTTATTGTGAGCCATTGTGAGCCATTTCACAACGAGACAGGAGCAGAAAAAAAGAGCCAGAGCCAGCGGCAAATGTGAGAAGGACTAGCCGAGGAAAGGCGGGTCTCGCCGGGTAAACGAGCGCTGAGCGCCGCTGATCCCCTGGATCACACAACTCCGAAAACGCCAGATAAAATGCTCAAATAGGCACTCTTTTTATAAATTAACCACATATTTGAGCTTTAAACAACTATATTATCGCCTGAAAAAGTCTTTAAACTACGTTTTGTCACACATTAATAGTAGTATTTTTTACAAAAAAGACAAGCTGGCTCATATAGGGCAGAAGCCCCTCACTTGACGCGAATTCGCGTCTGTTGTGTAGTTGTCACGCGCGAATGAAGCGAGTAAACTCAAAATGTTCAAGCGTCCACCTTCGCGCGAATCGCGTCCGGTGTGAACGCACCATAAGACTCAAAATACTGGTTGAGGCCCTGTTCTGAGACAAAGGGTCCCCCATACGACCTCACTTCCGCAAACTACTAAGAACTCACACAAGAATATGGTTTAATGTGAATGTTTATCATTGACTGTTATGTTTTTGGTGTCATTTGAATGGTACAGATATCTCATATCCAGATAGATCAAATAAAAGGTAATAAGGTTTTAAGAGTTTATGGATAACTGACTTACAAAGGAAGGTGGTCTCTCAAGCAAATGGTCACCCACCCCCATGAAGGTGCGACCACTGCATGCAAATTTCTTTTGTTAGCACATGTTTCCATGTGAAAGAGGTCTGACTATTTAATGAGATGCAGCAGAGAGTTCGGGGCCTTTTTCTGTACTTCAGATCGGCCCGTGAGGCTGAGAGAAAGAAATCTCTCAGCCTCACTTACTTCTTAAAGTTTGGTTTGCATCTTCTCTCTATTCCTGAGCATTTGTATCAATTATCTTTGAATTGATTATGAAATTGGCATGATACATTTACCTGACATAATAAATTGTTACATTTGATTATTCTAACTGATTTTGACATTGTTCACTTAATGGTTAAAAGGAATAGTCAAACATTCGCTCACTTTAAGTGAGGCACAGATATTATTAAAACCTTTCATTTATGGAGTCAGATGAAATAAACGAGTAAATATATGATTGATATATTACAAATTTAACCAACCAATACTTTGCATGAGTGAGGACAGAACAAGTGAGACCTTCCCCGTGTATTGGCGAACCGGCAGATTGGACCAATTTCTCAGGCCTTACAGGGCTATATATTATTACATTATGCTACTATACTACAGTAGGCTATACTACATTATAAATATTAGGTTAGATAGTTTTTCCTCTAACAGAGTTTTCCTCTATTATTAGATGTCCTTTGGAATCTGCTGGATAGCACGGTTGATCACAGTATAAATAAATAATTAATTAACAGTGTGTCTGACAGTTGTCTTCGTGCAAGTAAAGTCAGACAGAGAAAGCATATTATATTTTATACCCAGGCAATAGACAAATGTCTGCATATGTCATTGGCTCAGGATTAATGAATTTGTCTGCTATTTCTTTGCACAGTATAGCTAGCTGTGACTAGTGAGCAATGATTAATGAAGCTTCGGGTAATGAACCTTTTGGTGAAGCAATGGGCTGCGAAGTCTCAGTGGTTCAGGAAGCCTCATTTTGCCATCACTAGCTGTGCGTGACGATTGTCCACTGCAAGCAAGCTCTATGAACCTATGTGCAGTTTAATGCCATCCAAACGTGAACAAATACCATGATGGTAGTTTAACAAACTCAGGGTTACAGGATTAGTTTAGAATTGATAAAACCAAACCAATCTATTCAGGCTTTGTTGGTCCCATGATGCTGATCATCAGCTTTCTCTGTCAACTCAGGCTTTGATCCTGAGTTTAGGAGTTTAGCTGTGACATCAGTAGTGAACAGCCAATCACACGCTGTGGAACAGGGAAACTGAGATTCACTTCTCGCGAGAGAAGCAGCGAGATTCATTTCTCTCTCCTGCAGAATATTACATGATTGAAAAATATTAGGAATTTAAACAAATTTACACAGCAAGAAGAAAAGAGCTGTCTATGAAAGTGGACAACTTAAAGAAAATATACACTACGTCAATGCAAGTAAAAGTTATGAAGTTAGTTTTGTTGATATATAGATAATTTAACATTTAAGCTCGCATGTAGTAATTTTTATAGCTTTATTTATTGATTTTTAATTTGTATGAACTTTGTATAAGCTATTTATATTAATTTCAACTAAATGATTGATTAACTAAAGTGATACATGTGTAATTGATTACGGGTATAATAATTACATAAATTATATCTAAATAATTAAAAATTATTATTATTATAAATAAGCATTGTTAAAAGGCAGACACTTTAGTCTTTAATAGCCATTTGCTATGTAGTGACCTTTAATTTGGAGTAGAAACAGGGGGAGTGGCTTTATTGCATCAGAGGTGTGTCACTATGCTCACAGCTGATTGGTCCAATTTCAGTTTGATCTCTTATCCAGAACAAAACCTGTCCTGGAGCAGGTTAGCCGTGGAGCGTAAGTTACTATGGAGATGAACACTGCTAAAAGCCAAACCACTTTAATGGTACCCAAAACCCAGGATTAGCACAAACTAAGCTTAAACATATCTGGCTAGCCAGCTAAACCGGCTTCATGGTACAGGCCCCTGACTTGAAACTTGAAACTAACATAAACATGACCATGACAGACTCACAATATCAATCACAATACTAGACAAAGACGCATGGCAAACATGAGGGCTTATGCTGCCTTCACGTGATATCAGAATTACGAGTTACCTAGGTAAAAATTGCACATAAACGTCCTCTGATGTCACCACTGGCAAGTTCGGAAATAATTTTTGATACCCTAATTCCCGAGATGGGCGTGTCATAAACTTTAAACGTGCAGGCGGGGAGAACTACTGCTGTGGCAGGTGTGGTTTTATTCGTTTTTTCCCCAAAACAGCTTGATCTTCTTGTCTTGACATTAATGTAGTGCATATTTACATGTACGAGTAATCATTTGACACGTATTGTATGTTTGGTACACAGCGAAAATAGCCTGCATTTGACTGAAATTACACAATTTTTATATGGTTGTCAGTGCATATGATGCTGGTTTAAATAAGATTTTCCCAATAAATAGGCAAGAATAACCTGGTGTCCACTAGTGATGTTAACAGTGACAGCAAAGCTCCGAAGCGTGTGTCAAAAAAATTAAGCGATTTTCAGTGAAGCTTTGTATCGATGCTTGATTCGTTCTATCAAAATCACGTGACCAATGACGTCCGAAGCTTCGTTTCACACACAGCCACGTGACTGCTTCGTACTCTGATTCAAAAAGGTTTAAAAATGCGCGACACGGGTTGTTAGAAGTGTTGTATTGCGCTAGTTTATTGTTGCGAGACTTTGTCATGGTTGTGAAATGTGGGAACACTTTAATTTGAGTTCGCTTAATAAGGTTGATAATATATTTGGCTTTTGTTTATATATATATATATATATATATATATATATATATATATATATATATATATATATATATATATATATATATATATATATATATATATATATATATATATATATATATATATATATATATATATATAAACAAGCCTTATATATATATATGTGTGTGTGTGTGTGTGTGTGTGTGTGTGTGTGTGTGTGTGTGTGTGTGTGTGTGTGTGTGTGTGTGTGTGTGTGTGTGTGTGTGTGTGTGTGTGTGTGTGTGTGTGTGTGTGTGTGTGTGTGTGTGTGTGTGTGTTTCTTTGTGTGCATGCACCTGCATTTAGTCTACTTCCTTTATTCATAAGTTTTATTTGTTCACAAACTGGAAAAATGTCCACATTCACAATACAAAATGTTATCTCTATTGGTTTGAGTTACTAGGAGTATGCAATGGAACAGATTGTTGTCATGTATTTAATATATTGATTCATACATTAATTTATTCATCTATCCATTAATTAATTTTTGCTTGTAAGATAATGGTTGCAAAACATTTTGCGACACAGTGCTTTCCCTCACTTTCACCAGCAGAGGTCCTCGTCGAGCTCTGATTTGAAAAGTTTCGAGTAATGAACCTTTTTCTGATACAATTGTGCTGAAAGCTTCAGTGGTTCAGAAAGCTTCACTTCGTCATCACTAGTGTCCACCATGATTGCTGTTCATTCCAACAACAAAGCACTTGAATGCAACAAGCTCGTAATCACGACTTCTAAAGTGGGAATTAGGAAATTTCCGATAGCACGTGAAGGCAGCATTAAATACACAGAGACTAATGACTAACAAGACACACCTGTGAACAATCAAGACAATGAACCAATGACAGAAATGAACTGAGAACCCGCATGACAAAAGGTGTGTTCGACATCGGCTGCGGCTTGATGCAACTGATCAGCGAGAGTAGCCGCGTCCCGCGGTGACGCTCGTGCTGTGTTTGCATACTTTATCAGCTGAAGTGAAATAAATGCAATATTTGGCAATACACAGATGTTTCAGAGACATTATTGTCATGTTATACTTTATTTACTGCTTAATACAGTGTGTGTTTGTACAAGAATAAAGTTCAACATATAATCCTACACTATCAATGAAGTGGGGTCTATGTTTTTAATCAGTTTTATTTTGATAAACATGACAACATAACATTGCGACTACATGAAAGGAGGTTTTACAGTTATAAAAAAACAGATTTGTACGCATTAGTGGAACTGAAGGTTTTAGAATAAACACGAAACACGCGTGATCGCTGTCATGCGGTGAATCTGGCCAATCATGGAACAGCTGTGTCATCATCAGAGTCTGTGTAGCCTCGTGCAGCTGCTCTGGAGAAACTACACCGGCTGTATTAGCCGGCTGCTCTCGAATCGCTCTCGCGGTACTTTGTTGACATACGTCACAGTCACATGGCGTCGGCGCTGCCTCAAGTCGGACAAAATTTCTAACCAGCATGCACTGCTCTAAGTCAGCCGCCGATCGGTCTGCGCATCGCTGGGTGAAGTTTACACTGTGTAAAATATAGAGATATTGAATCTTATAAAAGAACTCAAGATATTAAATTATAAAATACAGCAAAAATATATTCTAATTATAAATTATAATAAATAACAATATAGGGGAGCACAGCCTAACGCGGGGTTAGTTGTAACATGCATGGTTTAACACTTTCCACACATGCCAGGATGACGAAATTTAGAGTATTTACTAGTTGCCATATCAACATAATTTAGAGAAAAAATTGTGCCAAAATTAAAAAATCTTTGGAAGATATCACTGAACATTTATTTAACCATAGCAAAAGTAGATTTCTTACGTAAGTTTATTTTATTTTTTTGTTTTGTTTGTTTTTTGTGTTCTGTTTTTTGTGTTTGTGTTTTTGTATTTAAAATAAGACAAATCTGATATTATTTTAATCATATATCTGTTATTTAACAGTTGAGATCGTTCTTTAATGCTGACTTTAATGCACTGTCACACTGTGTTACAATGAGCCCCTATTAGAAATATGCTATTATATTCTATACTTTTATGAATTCTTAGAAACCATGAGAAAAGGGTGAATGCTGTATAGCTGTGTTTTGCAATGTGTTTGTTGTCAAACTCAAAAATTTGCATATTTTAAATTATTTAAAATTATTTTATTAAAAAAAATTAATAATAATAAATATTTTAGTTTGTCATGGATATTTTTTTTATTATATCAGATAACATTTTAAGCTGTCATTTGGTTATGTTACAATGTACTCCACCTATGGGGCATGTTGTCACATTTCACTTCCATTCTTTCGGGGTAAATCAAGAAAAAAGTATACACTGTATCAATGAAACAAAACCACATACTGTAATTGTACTAGACAATTAATGCAATTAATGTGGGGGAAAAAAATACTCTGAACCCCAAGTGGATTTACACAAACTGAGAAAGTCAAAAAGCGTTAGGTTGTGCCCCGCTCTCCCCAATGCATGCCTTAGATTACTGTTGTTTTGAAGGGAAAAAAAACGTTTAATAGTAATTGTAATTATTATTATTATTTCATGGCAATAACGCATGACCTCTTTCTGCTTCCGAATGTGCCACAATGAATCTCTTGTACTGTTTGTGGATACAGAAATTCTCACAGCTCCGGTTTCAGAAAGAAAGAAAAAAGAAAAGAAAATCAATGGACATTCGGATGTGCTCCAATTGAAATGCTGCCCGTTCATTTAGCTCTGATTCAAGAAATCACTTGCTTTTTCCCACATATTTTTTGAGCCTGCCTTCTGCGGATTTGTGCGCGCAGTTTAGAGGGACAATTGATGTGCAGTGTGTTCAATGGTTGTAGTGCTGAACGTTCAACCGATGCTGCATGGAAAATAAATCGTTCCAAAAATGTACCTTAGAATCTTAATATAGTAGTACCTCTTGATTTCTTTTGAGTGAAATTAAAAATGATGCCTACCCTGACTAAGGTCTTCAGAGGAGCGTGCACATGCAAAGAGGGCGGCTTAGAAGAAAACTCAGGGATTCATTAACATCGGAGAAGCCTTTTTCCTCTAGTACACTCATGACAATTACAAGGCTTCATAATGCAGCTCTGCTGGAGAATTATAGCGCAGCCCTTCTCTCTAGGTTGCAGACCATGCATTATTAATTGGGGCAGCTCAAAGTAAATAATTATATCTCATTATCAAAGCTTGGGTTTCTAGTATGGAGGCATGTCCTCTCTATTTACTTAATGAGCCTCCAAGCTGCATTGTTAGAGTTGTTAGGTTTGAAAGAGGCAACTCCTCCCCAACTGCGGTTCTGTATTGCGAAATCAGAAGGCGAAAGAGAACAAACTGCCTCTATCAGTACACCGGCTCCTGTTCGCCATCAAGGCTGGGCTCACATTCAAGGGCTGCATTCATTATGCCCCAACTTCTGCCATTCTGTTACATCTAGTGAATTCAAGAGATTGACTCAGCCTCTTTTGCTCACTTCAAGAAGATAGAGGGAACGCAAAGCATATTTGTTGTAGGTCAGGAGCATGACTAGACTCAACATGAGGGGCTGAGCCCATGCTCCATTTCAGACAACAGAGAAATAGCATGACTTGACTACTGAATATGTTTTTAGCCCTACATTAAATTAGCCCACAAGGCTGTTGTCTTTTGTTTTTAAAAAACAAAAGTGTCTGCTAATTCTAAAATCGAATCATCATGTGGTATCAAACAATAGCCGCATAACAAAGGGGATTTCCAAATTACATTCAGCAATTTCTGTTGCATACACGTACCAGGATTATGTGTCATTCGGAATTTAGTTGAGAATGCTTTTGAATTTCAGTTTAATAACTTAAAGGGAGGGGGGGGGGGGCTATTTCATGCAGTCTGACTTATTTACACTGTTAAAGAGTTGGACTCTCATGCTAAACATGGCCAAAATTATCAAATGAAATATAATTTTCATTTTCAAAGTTTTCAATAGTTGTGATTGAGTCCCTCAATCGTCCTCAGTGTGAAAAGATGGATCTCAAAATCATACAGTCACTGCTGGAGAGGGTTCAAATGTGCAAATGTGCAAAAAATGATGGAATGTGCTAGCCTGGATGCCAGCCGAACTTAGCCCCCGCCCACAACATTTTTACACGGGCAGTTCGGTCTGGACTTGATCCGTAGAGGAGTAATTATGCCCGAACAGAAACTGTTCGGACCAATGAAATTGTCAGGGTGGCCTTTAGACGATGATGGACAGATGATAAACAGTAACGTAATCATCCACGTCATCAAAGGCGCTTGGGTTGAGTTTGCTCTAATCCTAAACGGAGAACTTGTTCGTATATGCATTCACCTTTACTATTTCTCTCAGAAATGATGATCGTGTTGGTAAGTAAACTATGTGTATCCTTTTTTTTACAACACCGGCAAAGATCGTTTACAGTCATCTTTTTCTTCTAACTTTAGGCTACTTATTAAAGCGTGCGTGCAGGTACAGGGTTGCCAAGTTTTTACAACAAAACCCGCCCAATTGTTAACGTTCCTCAAAACTAGCCAAAAACAAGCCCAATAGCTTTCCAGAGGGGGTTCTCCGGGAAAAAAAGTCATTTTGGGGGTAAAATATGTGTTATTTTGGCAGGGCTGGCAGCTAAAAATCGCATTCCTGGGTCTGTATATCACATAATCAGGGTCGCTTCAACCCGCGGACATGGCAACACAGTGCAGTTGAGTTGACATTTGACAACTAACGTTATGCGTCGCTCCGTTTCTCTGATTGGTTGTAAGTCTATCCAATTGAGGTCTTTCCTGGTTCGGTTGAAACACGCCCCATAATCACAGCTCAACGGAGCAGAATCAGACTCATATTCTGACTAGAATTGAGTATGACGACGTCAGGCTAGGAATGTGCACGACCTGGAGGATTTTTCTGAAGAACGTTTGGCAGTTTAACTGCTCAGGACAAACAAGGGACTCAAGAACAACCATCACAAAACAAAACAAACAGCTGTGGATCATCCGGGGAACGATACAGTATTGAGAATGAATGGTCCATAAACTTTTGATCGGGGGCATTTTAATAAAAAACATTTTTGTCTTATAGACTACATGTAAAAAAAATTTTTATGTAAAATATCTTATTCAGGACAGCACAAAATAAAAAAATTGCATGCATTTTGTATGATCTCTCTTATTTCGTTAAAATTATTCACATTTTCACAGATTCTGCAAGCGGTTCACAAACTTTTTCTTGCAACTGTATATATATATATATATATATATATATATATATATATATATATATATATATATATATATATATATATATATATATATATATATATATATATATATATATATATATATATATATATATATATATATATATATATATATATATATATATATATATAATCCACACAAAAAAGGTTCTATATGGCACCAAAAATGGTATCATAGAGGAACCACTTTTGGTGCTATATAGCACCATATCTTAACATGTTCTGTATATGGTAGCGGTGATATAGCACCTTAGTTAGCGGTGCTATATAGCACCTTAGTCAAAGAACCGGTGAAGAACCTCTGAAGAACCGCTGAAGAACCACTGAAGCACCAAAATTGGTGCTATATAGCACTTAAAAAGGTTCCCCTATGATTACGAGCCAAGAACCATTTTTGGTGCCATATAGAACCTTTTTTTTTAGAGTGTATATACACACACACACACACAGAAAAGAAAAAGAAAATATGATTTAGGGCTATAGTACAAAAGCCGAGGACTAGTCATGTTACTGTAGGTAGGTCAGTGATTTCATAACAGTCACACTTTAGGGCGAAAGACCTTTGCTTCCATATAGGGAAGACACATCAAATTGTGTGAAAAAAAAAGAAAGAAAAAAAACACTTATCACCACAGTTCAGTTACAGCACTGAAAGCGCAAGTGTGAATAGCGCTTGCTTGCTCTAAAAAGCATATAGTGATGTCCGTGTTCCCAGTCACGGTATTCACTTGAAATGGTGGCCAAGGAGCTGATTGTTTTCATTTAACCTCTACATGAGGCCCTTCACCCCTGGAGTCGGAGACAAAAAGGAAACACATAATCTGGCGGCGTGAGATAGGAGGGAGAATATGATCCAATTGGCAGTGTCAGGACCGCGAGTCTTTGGCTGTAAGTCTGCCCCAGCCCAGGACTGAGCATGATGCTGGTGAGCTAGTTAAATGTGCTCATTTCACACATCATTTCACATGAGGCGCTCATACGGGGGTCCACCGCTCAACGTGACATAGGGGATCGTTCGGCAGACACAAAGTCTCCGCAGGATGCAGGCACTGTTGCATTGCTTTCTTGAAGATCTTGAAGGAAAATGCAGAATACAGTTGAAATCACACTGCAGGATTCGTGTGGGCTGGGCTAATAGAGATCTTTGCTCAGGGTAATTCGTGCTATGTGGGTAGCAAGGGCAAAGATCAATACAACAGCACACAATCTCCTCAGGTGGGTTAATGATGAGTTTTACTCCAGAGGCAAAATTACAGATGATGATGATCAGATGATGATTAACTGTTGTATACAACTGCTATTTTGACTGAGTCAATCTTATATGTTGCATACTTTTCTGATGAAAATCCAATTTTGTATTTATAACCAGTCCTATTTGACCTATTCCGAGCGGGATTCGAACTGGCGTCTCCGGCATGAGACCACAGTCTCTTGAGGCAAGGGGAGTGAGGTTTATACACAGCTTTTACTAGCTTGCCTCTGTTACAAATTACAAATTATATGATGATAAAACTTTTACATGACTTCAGGGTAAATCAGTGTACTTAGTATGCCCACCTTTTACTTTAAATAGCACCAACGTCCATTTACAAAGACTTGATTTTGTTTTTGGAGTTTACTTGAATAGGTTTTCATGCTTAAATGTTCAGCTCAAAAAAGTGCATCCATCCATCATAAACATACACACGGTTCCAGGGGGTTAATAAAGGCCTTCTGAAGTGAAACGATTGGTTTTGTAAGAAAAAATATACAAATTTAAAAAGTAAAATATCTAGCTTCCGACAGACCACCTTCCGTATTTAACTTACGAAAAAAGCGTGACTGGCGCAACATATGATGTCAGGCACTACGTAGGCATTTTGAACTGTGAGAGGACCAGTGTTGGGCACGTTACTTTAAAAAAGCAATTAGTTATAGCTACTAGTTGCTTCTTACAAATAGTAACTGATTTAGTAACTGAGTTACATCATTATAAAAGTAACTAATTACCATGGAAAGTAACTACTGTGTTACTTTCTCTCTTTTTTTTCAAATGTTCAAATATTTCAAATAACTTGTATGCCCCCAATATTGAATATGTTAAATGAATGAATTGGACACTAAATAGAATAAATTATTATTATAAAACATTTTACATTAATGTACACTAATGTTGCTGTGGGACAATGTGAGAGACACCTATCAAATTCAATACATTATTGTAAATATTATCAGTAGACCTACTACAGTGTAAATATTGTGTAAATATTATCAATACTATACTACTCCTTTGGTAGTGGAGCTCACATTATCACATGGGTTTTTAGCCACTAATTTTGTGGCGGCATGTGATGATGTGAGGAGCTTCATTATTTGCCACCGATGTGGAGAGACTCTTTCTTCCTGGGCATAAGTTGCACATAACATAAACATTCTTACCTTTCACCTCAACGAGGGAAAAGTAGTGCTTATACTTCCAGTTTGCGAAAGCTACCTTTGAAGTCGTTGGACTTGCCATCGCTGTGACTCTGACTGTGCATATGCGTGTGCGTGTGTGTCATAGGTGTGTGTGTGTGTGTGAACTCAACCTATCAACCTCAATCTTGTCTCCCACCCACCAATTGTCATCAGTTATGTGTACCACCCCACCCACCCCCCAACACGCATGGCATGCACGCACGCACGCCCGCGCACACACACACACACACACACCAACCAACCAGAGAAAAAAAAACATTGCAGGTCCGACTGACAGAGAGCCTGTTCGGATTAAAACCGCTTCAGTGAGCGCAATTATAGTAACGCCGCATTTTATTCTCAGTAACGCTAACGGCGTTGTAACGGGAGAAACAGTAATTTGTTTGATTTCTCGATACTGAAAAAAATTATTCCATTAGTAACGCCGTTTATCTATAACGCCGTTATTCCCATCACTGGAGAGGCGTTACACTTTCTGCATAAGTTTCTTACAAAACCCTATCAATTCGCTTCAGATGGCCTTTATTAACCCCCCGGAGCCGTGTGGAGTATGTTTATAATGGATGCATGCACTTTTTTGGGCTTCAAACTCGTGAGCCCCGTTCAATGCCATTAAAAAGCTTGTACAAAGGATATTGTGTTCATCAGAAAGAAGAAAGTCATTTACACCTAGGATGGCTTGAGGGTGAGTACATCATGTGAAATGAAAATAAAGCCATATTTTACTCACCCTGCTGTTGTTCCCTATATCCTTCTATCTTTTTCAGACCTCAAAAGCAGAAATTAAAAAAAATAGTCCAGCACGGGCTCCTTCCTATAATGGCAGTGAATAGCGACCAGGCTAAAAAATGAACAAAAAGTATCACGCAATGATAGAGCGAGACGCGCACCATATATGGAAAGTGTTTAGAAGGCATACTATAAGGTTTTACGAGAAGGAACCCGTATTATTCAGTCAAAATACTGAGCTCGGACGTTACTCTGTGCATATGCGTGTGCGTGTGTGTCATAGGTGTGTGTGTGTGTGTGTGTGAACTCAACCTATCAACCTCAATCTTGTCTCCCACCCACCAATCGTCATCAGTTATGTGTACCACCCCACCCACCCCCCAACACGCATGGCATGCACGCACACACACCATCCTGTGTGTGCGCAGTCGGAGCCGTCAGCAGCCTCACGTTGTCATGTTGTCATGACAACCAGTACACAACATTCACTTCAGGAGGTTTTACTATTAGTATTATTGTATTATTTCATATCATATGCCTTATAGAAAAGACGAGAGTCGCGTTTGTTTCGATTGAGCCTGATTTCTCAAAAAGGTGTGTGTGCTTATCCTGAGTGCCATGACAACAGTGCAAGATATAGTAAGCATGAGCACCGGCGCCTGCTGACGGCTCGGAGTGCGCACTCACAGAGTAACAACCGAGCTCAGTATTTTGACTGAATAATACGGTTTCTTTCTCGTAAAACCTTTTATATGCCTCCTGAACACTTTCCATATATGGCGTGCGACTCACTGTATCATTGCGTGATTCTTTTGTATTATTTTTGTAATGTTTTAGCCTGGTCGCTATTCACTGCCATTATAGGAAGGAGCATGTGCAGGACTGTTTTTAAAATTTTTGCTTTTGAGGTCCGAAAAAGATAGAAGGATATAGGGCATTAGAACAACAGCAGGGTGAGTAAAAGATGGCTTTATTTTCATTTCAGGGTGAACTATCCCTTTAACTGTGAGTTTCAACACACTACTAATGCAACTCAACCAGGCCTAGAACTGTTTTTGTTGTTTGTTTGTTTTTGTTTTTGCGCATGCCTTGGGTGGGATTCATTTAAATAAAGAATATTGTAGTGGGAAGAAAACTGAAGACTACAATCAAGGCGTTTTAGGGAGTTCAGAAACAGTGCTTACTGATAAAATAACCCCCTTTGGGAGTGACTTTGGGCTTTGCAACTTTGCAGACTTTGCTCAAACAGCAACATTACACACTAAAGAAAGTTGTAAAGAAGCCTACAGGTTTGTCCAAAACCTAATGATCCATACTGTTCAGCAGGATATGAGATTGTTCCAAAGGGAATGAGAATTTTATATAAAAAAGACAACATGAATATGTCACAAATGTGTTTATTTGATTGGTGGTCAAGAAAATAGTGCAAAATAAAAATCTTCAGAACATTGAGATTTTCAATGTCTTTTGGAGTGTAGTTGTACTGGTTAAACTTGACAAGATCAGAAAGGTGGGACACATTTTGGGACAATACCATCAACACTTGGGAAATAGAGAGATCAAAATTGTATTATTATTTTGTTTTTAAACATTTTAGAAATGTACCATAAAAAGAAGCTATTGGCCTTATATGTCATCACTCACTTTACATGTGATTGGTGGATGCGTTTCCCTCTGACTTTTTCATTGGTTATTCGTAAGTTTGAATGTTGTCCTTGTTTGTATTTAAATGGGCTTTTGTACACCTGTGATCTTTTTGCCCTGATGAAAGCCTGTGCACTGAGATGCATTGGCAAAATAAAGAGCAATATCTTTTCATCTCAATTTTCGGACTATTTTGATCTCTCCATTTCGCAAGTGTCGCTGGTATTGTCCCAAAATTCAGACTTTGGGAGCCCACTGTATATATTCTCATTAATTAATTCGATTTGACATTCATAAAATAGTTTGATTATACAGATACCATTTCTATGCAGACAATTTCAAATATTTAAAGTGTAACGTGATTTATTAGCTCATCGTAATTTGCCTGTCATTGTTTTTTTATAACTCACTGTTCTGCCATATGACTAATGACCATTTACACATCATTTATCACTGTGGGTACCAAAAATGTCTTTTTTTTGCTTTTCAAGCAAGTCCTAAATCAAGCTCCGAGTGCAGTCGAGCAAACAAAGATGATTTAACAGAAAATTTCCAGAAAGAGGAGCACTTCTGAAGAGAAGCACGTGCCTTGCATCCCGAAACCCATGCAGAAACAGGCCTAATGAGTTGACTCTCACCAGAGAGGTGGACAATACCCTGCAACCATTGCTCTGAAATGAACCGATGCAGAGCGCAAGCCAGAGTACCGAGTTCTCTGCTTCATACAGTCCATTGAGTTCCTCTGGGGGGGTACGATCTTGTGCCACAGATCCTCTTACCCAAAACACTACACGGCCCATTTGCGGTAATAGAGCACATAGGAACGCTATTGCTGTGTATGCTGTGGATTGAGAAACACTGTCGGGGACGGCGACGACACTAACGCTGCGCTCCACCCCAGTCTTCGAGCAGTTGGCCAGGGTCGCCTAAAGCAGATGGTCTGGAATGAAGACACTCAATATGACCTAATAGGTCTCATTACACACTTACACAATCATATACCAAAGCAAAACTATTTTCTATTTAAATAGGCTGCCTAACCCATCTCTCTGTTAATGAATATCTAGGTCTTGTTGTTGAGTAAAAGTACCTAAACATCATTACACCAAGATGAATCTAACTGGGAAGAAAATTGCTTGTTTTAAACTCAATATGAAAAGGCATTCATTCGCAAACCCATTTTGCGTCCATAATGTCACATATTTACGATGAAACAGAATATTCCACACAAAATATGTGTTAGACGGGACATGATTTTATCCTTCGGGAAATGATTACATTGTGAGCATTTCATTCCACGATGGTGCAAAAACAATGCCTTAATAGCTATTTGGCTATCAGTTAGCATTAAGCAATAGCCAGCACAGCCTATGTGAGAAGTTTCAGAAGCGGAACATTTTTTAATATTACCGTGTTTATTTTAACTATAGATTACAAAAGACACACTTTTTTCTACGGAAAAAAATGTGTGCTTGTAAATTATGCACAACAAGAAACAGAAACCCCCCAAAATCCACCCAAATTGAAAATTCGGCCATCAGTCACAATAACCAATGAGCGTCATTCTTATGTCACTTTAGCCATTGAGAACCATTAAGGTTTGTTCTCACGTGTCAATTTTGGTTGAGCTTCTGTTTATGATCAATGTTTGCCAGTGTTTTATCTTTTGAAGCTTCAGAGTTTTGGGTGAATAGACTTTCAATGGAGGTACAGAAACTTCTTTATGTTCCGAAGACGAACAAAAGTCTTATGGGTTTGGAACGGCATAAGGGTGAGTAATTGACGACAGAATTTTCAGAGAACATTTTTGGGTGAACTAGCCCTTTAAGAGGGCAAATTATGATTTGAACTCTTTCCCTGCCATTGACAGGATTTTCGTCTTTCTGTGTTTTCACTCTTATACAGTAAGGTCCGCTATGACACATCTTCTGAAAGAGTACAGAATCTCCGAATAACACAGGGGCAAAAAAAGCAGAAAAAGCAATAGCATATGTAAGCAGAGATGCATATGTAAAATAGCGCGATCATTAAACATTAAACAGCATATAAATTAAAACTGCCCAACGTTACTAAATGAAATGTTTTCCCAGGAAGAACTACAAGACTGTGAAGCTTTGGAAGTGTTGACAGAAGTGATCTACTTAATGGCTGCGTTTAAGTCAAATTTTTTTTTCCTCACTAACGTCTCATTCACTCGGATGTGCATCATTGCTTACATGTGCCCACTACTGGCGGAAACCCTTTCAATGTGTTTAAATGGAATCCGCTCATGTATTATTTACAGTTCTTTTCCTTATGAATATGTTTTAAGCACCCTTCTATAAGCCTGCACGAATGCTTGGGCTGTTGGAGAAAATATAAAAAATGACACAAATGAAAATGATAACAATACAATAAACTATAACAGTCAAATTAAGGTAGCTACAACTATTATGTGGTTAAATGTCAAAATAACTCCAATATCAAATACTATAGTTGTGTGTAGTGGGGTAAATTAACTCTTTCCCCAAAATTGATGGAAATTTCCGGTTTTCTGTGTTTTCACTGTTATACGATATGAGACACTATTACACAACTTCTGAAAGAGTACAGAATCTCCGGATCAAAACACATGCGAAGAAGACGCAGAAACAAGCGATATCATATGTAATCATATGCATATGTAATATAACCATAGACTGTAAAAAAAAAATATGGACGCAGTGTCTGTGACGTCACCCGTAAGTTAATGAAAAGAACAGTTTTGAAGAGTAAAGTCGGCCGTTGCCATCTTGGCAGTGCGTTACCATGCATCACTTCCGGATAACTGAAAATGGGCAAAGAGGCGGGACGTGGGTGGAGCTGAGGTGACGTGATGGCTAACAGACGGCAATCTACCTGTCGCTCAAAGTGGTCACGCCCTTAATTTGCAGTACTTTAAGGCTTAATATAATTTAAACTAATGAGTTATAAAAAAAAGAATAATAATCACCCCCCTCACAGTTGTCATGAAGGGCAAAATTAGATGTATAGACCAAAACCACAATTTGTACCAGGCTGTAAACATGTCATAATAAATCCACTTCATAATGGAGTCCAAGGGATCAAGGACTAAGGCCGTTCCAGTTCAGTCTATTGCAAAGGTTCTGCCAGTAGTGGGCCCTTATGCAACATAACCAATGACGCATATCTGAGTGAACGAAATGGAGGGTATAGTTAGCTAGTGCAGGGCATAAAAAAAATGAACTGGAACAAAGCCCATATTGAGTAGACTCACTCACTCACTCAGTGTCGAGGGTCTCTCCAAATAAACTCTCCACATGCGCACTTGACGAAGTTAAACGCACTTCAAAATGGCGGCTGGGATTTCCCCAAGGGGAAGTGCTTAGGGAAGTTTGAGAGTGTATGTCTAAGAAGTGGAGTTAAACACAGCCCATCTATGCTGTGATCATCGTTCTGAATCCGATCTGTACCGTAAAAACAAATTTGTTCAGTTTACTTTTTACTTGTACAGTTTACTTGTGCAAACTCGTTGCCTTAATTAAATTAAGTATGCATAACTTAATTCCATCAAGTTGTTCTTACTTAAACCATTTAAGTTGTGTCAACTTAATTCTATCTGTGATCTGAGGAAGTGTACAACAACAGCAAATAAAATTGAAATGGTATTATTAATAATAAAAATAAAAAATAAACCTTGTTACCATTGTTGTTTTGCATGCTGAATATTAAAGTCTGTGTGTGACTCAAGCATTGTCAATTGCAAGATATTGTCACAAATATAGAGGGATTATATCAACCCAATTTAAAGTTTATGTTTTAAGTGTTAGCAATAAAATGTTAAAAGATCCTTATTTGTATATATATATATATATATATACAGATATACTGTATATGTATCACTGCATCAATAGGAAGAGAATTACAATAATATGAATAAAGTTCCAAGTGTCCAACCAAAGGGAAAACTAATCACAATAAAGGTGAGAGGAAGTGGAGGAAATGAGTCAAAAGTCTATTAAAAATTGCCCCGCCTCAAAAACCTTTTGCCCGCCAGCTAGCCTGTTTTTTTTTTTTTTTTTTTGCTTTGGCAAAATGGTACTCCAGTAACCAGTCAAGTAAAGTTTACTTGGGTTTTCTGAGTAACAAATGCATAGCATTCAAATAGTTCAGATTACTAAATTATTATAAGTTCAAAAATTATTGGACATTACGTAAAGTTAACTAAAAAGTCTTAGTAAGAACAACTGTTGGATTTTGACAAAAACGCGATTTTCTCAACTTTTTGTTCAAAATGTTTTGTTTTTATGAAACTTACCCAAGTTACCAAGTGTTGATTGAAAAAAGCAAAAACGCATGAAGCTGGAAGAAAATGTTTTGTGTGTGTGTGTGTGTGTGTGTGTCTGTTTTTTTTAAACCGAGGCTGTTCTCTCTTTCATGTTCAGATATTCATTCCAAAAAATATTCTTGGGGCCATGAAAGTTTTGTGAAAATGGTAAAAAATGCTGGCGATGGCTGGCAACTTAAAAAAAAAAAACACTGGCGGGAAAAGAGTTAAAAAAGCATTTTTTTTTTTTCTGACAGCAATATTTGCTGTGAATCTTCACAGCTAACACACTTCTGACTGAAGCTGTCAAGACACAGCTTACATCGCTTTAAATATTCAAGACCAGTTAATATTTGTGTAATGATCTTAATTTAAATTCTTTCATGTCACGAGTCTAAGGCAGGCACTTTACCCAATGCAGAATTTACCCAGCCTGTGAAGGCGAGGACACGAAATAGAGGCGAGAGATAGCGCAAGAAAAGGAGATGGAGAGTCTGCATCTGATAAAGTCATGCCACTCTGAACTATACTGATGTGAAAAACAGATGTAGGCGATGACCTGCTATATAGGCTATCACACTACACTCAATACACTGTCTCCTCTTCTAGCCCTCTGTGCCAGAGGGTGTCATCAGATAATGTGGGCAGAAAATCCATAAGAAGGAGCCTGTGACACTGGGCTAAATTGAGTCAGAATGTGTTTTTATGCTTCGTCGGTTGGTTTAAGTCATTAAGTTGCGATATCAGTCGAACTTCCTCAAGCAAAGGTTTTTGATCTCAAAGAAGACCGTTCATTCCTTAGCAAACAATGGTGACTTTAACACATGCACAGAAGCTGAAAAAAAGACACATAATCACATGCACGCATGACAATTTCTTCAACATTCAAACTGTGAAACTCGACGTAGGCCTGAGCTCTGGCCCTGAACAGCATGCAGGCAACAGATTTATAAATACAACATTCAGCAACAAAGAAAATACAAAGACTGAATTCCCACATCACATCATATCACAGTATGATCCCCTGACTGGTGCATTGCAATAAAGTAGGCATGCCATTAACCACCCTCAGCAGCATTAAAAAATATACTCATTATCATTTCATTCAAAATGTGAAATTCTCTATTTCTTTATCAAGCAAGAGTCCCGATCCAAAAAGAAGCGTCATTATAATCATTTCTGGTAGCGTTATGTCAAACCTCCAACATCAGTAGTCGATCTGAATTACATTTAATCTGAATCTAATTGCAGCATCATTATCGGTTGGAGCTCATGACCATAACTCATAAGCAAACTCAAATAAGAGCAAAGCGTTATGGGTCTCCGCCAATTTATTTCACACCACAGAAATACCATGAAACGCTCCTAATACAAGGGCTTTAGAAAACCGAAGCTGTTATAGAGTTATTTAGGTGCTAACAAACAGCTTTTGGCCATCTGTCAGCAGTTGGTAACTATATTCAATACGACAAACACTGACATACTGCCATGTGTGATAATTCAAAACATATTTGGCATATTTACATTTGCTGCCTATAGAATGTAACGGTGACAGTAGGCGAAGGGAGAGCATTATGACTTTGTTCGTTTATTCAGCTTGCCTGTGTTGTCGCCGCTCTCGATGGAGGTAAACAACGTTAACCGATACAGACTCTCAAACCCGGAGGAAAGTCAGGGTCAAATGGCATTTACAGAGCAAGAGTCCTAAGAAAGCGTATGAATAATGTATTAAAC